>CM057453.1:222577500-223015000 GCA_016271365.2 Neoceratodus forsteri
GTGCTACTTCACTGAGAGGGTGGTGGAGCCATGGAATGCGCTGCCTAGGGAACTGGTGGAGGCAGAGATGGTGGAGGGGTTCAAGATGGGGTGGGACTGGTACAGGGGAAGGGTTCTGGAAGCAAAATCCAATGCAGCGAGAATATCTGGAACGGGGAAAGGAGAAGCCAGAGAAGGCGAGGGGGGCAGCAAGGTCAGCTCCCAGGGTGGGGGCTGACCAAATGAGCAGATATGAAAGACCGTTAGGCCTATTCTGCTGGCATTTTAGCATGTTAGTATGTTAGAACTGGCACGTTTACTCCAGTTGAAGCCTAAGATATGGTCTATACCGAGGTGCTATCACTTTGCTTGTTTTCTTAATCTGCTTACAGAGTCCTGCCTTATACACTCCAAAACCTAAGCTGCTTTCTTTGATGCTGACTGACAATACCATCCATGTCTGAGTATGTTGTTATTATAATCCCCTGTATGTCCTTCTTTGTCATCTTTCTTTAGTCCTGTTTAAGTAATAATTTGCTTCTTTAGTTATTCTTCCTAAATGTAACAAAACACAATTCTCTTCATTAAACTTCATATCCCTGATAATTTTCCACTCTGAATTATCCTTTGAAAGTTTTCTTTTTGTATAATATTTGTGGTTTCTTCTGTTCCTGCTATTCCTCCCAACTTTCTCGTTTGTAAATTTTATTGCCCAGTTTTCTGTGCCTTCATTAAATTATTTTAGTTACTGTAACTAATTTAACAAAACTCATAATATGACCTGACCTGTGTGGTATACCATTGATCATATCATCTTTCTTGGACACAAAACTTTTCATTCACTTCCTTTGCCTTCCATTGTTTAAAGGGACACTGTCAACCTTTATTGCATCATATTATTTCTATGTAAAAACCTACGGTTTATGATTGCTTACCTTCTCTGAAATTCATTGATATTGCTGGTTGTTTTATCTGCCTCCCTGCTTAGTAAATTAGTGTAACCCCCCTAATGGAAAGGTTGTACCTTGATTTGCCCCCTGCTACCTTGTCTCACTTTTCTCAGTCATTTTGTTGTCTCTGTAATGCTCCTGTTGGCCCCTGTGTACCTGAATCCCATAGGTTACAGGAGGAGCGAGTCTCAAAAGAAACTACCCACTTGGTGATTTGACAGGTGCCATGCAGCTCAGTGTTCACACATTCAAGCTGGATCCAGCTTGAATGTGTGAGCTGCAGTGGACAGCTTGCAGATTGTGTTAGTGCTGAGGTGCTTAGTGTTAAAGTCAATTTGTGGTTCTTTCAAGTGATCCCTGCATGTACTCCAACACCCTGGGCCTTTAAGAGCATGAAGGGGGTCTGGATGCACACAGTTGGGGGGGCAAATAAAAACTTTATTTTAAGCACTCTTAAGCACTGTAGCTTTAAGAGCAGTGAGGCTGCTATGAATTGTATAGCTCTGCCTGTCACCTTGTGGGTCAGTGCTATTGCACTAGCAACAGGCTGGAGGAGTACCTTCAAAACACCATTCTGCCACTGGACACCATGGCAAAGGGGCACCTCTTATACCATGGGGCAAGTAAATCTAAATATATACTGTTTGCCTGCAAAAGGACACTTAAAGTTGGGACACAGCATGAACTGTTTTGATAGCAGCCATCGTTTTTATCTCTGACCCCTACCTCTGAAAATCAGGATTTGAGGAGCCTTTGAGAACTTAGCAATGGCTCCTGGAAAGGTGGTAAGGACTGTATTCTTGATGCCTAAACAGCCAACCAATCAGGTGTTGAGTGGACCTAACGTGTATTAATTTTGCAGATGGGCAGCTGTTTTCAATCAATTGGAAACCGCTATCTCACCTCAAGCTCCAGGGACATATTCAGCTCAGGGAAGTCCACCTAAAGCTCTCCATGAGAGAGAATGACTTAGACTGTGTCTGGGGAGAAGTATGGAAGTTGGCCAAAGGATTCCACAACCACTTTCTAGGGGACTTGCCTGAGACATGTTGCCATCTGGGAATGCCAGTTTGAAAGCAAGAAAAGCTGTATGCAGTTTGAACCAGCCATTTGAAAATATCTGTAAGACTGATTTCCACCCCTTCTCCTGAGGGATGAGTGGGATTTGTTCCTGGAGGTAACCATGCCTACTAGCTGCAGACAGAGAAAAACTGTGCTTCCAAAACTCCAGAAGATGAAGCCTTGATGTCATAGGATGATCTGGGGAATCAGCTAGGCAGTGCCAATGCCTGGTATTGATCTTAAACTGATTTTGATGACTCTCCTAATCATGAGAAGTGGAAGACCAGTGTCAGCAATAAATTGGATGAAAGAATTAAACTATTTTCACTTCACTAATGGAATGTTGGCTGTGAAGCTGGAGAAGAGCACCACATCAGATTTCATGATGAATGCCCTTTCAGTGAGATGTCCTGCAGATTGGCACCCACAGACATTGATAGCATAAGAAGATGCTTGCAAAAGTTATTAGCTGCTGGCATTATCCAAGAGTCAAGAAGCCTGTATGCTTTGCTGATTGAGGTAGTGCAAAAGGAAAATGGAGCTGCACATTTGTACATGGACTATAGGACCCTCAACAAATGGACCATTCCCTACCAATGAACAATACCCAGAATTCAACATGTGCTCGACTCCCTTAATGGAAGCAAGTGGTTTTCTGTGCTTGATCTTAGGAGTGGCTATTACCAAATAACCATGGCCCCACTAGAAAGAGAAAAAACTACCTTTTATATGCTCTCTGGATTTTTATGAGTTCTTCAGAATGCCTCAGGGTATATCTGGTGTACCACTACCATTTCAGCACCTAATGGAAAGAGCTGTCAGAAGCATGAATCTCCTGGAATGGTTAGTTTACCATGATGATATAATAGTGTTCAGGAAGACACTTGAGGAGCATGAGGCAAAATTGTTAAAAGTTTTAAATCGACTGGAAGAGTTTGGGCTCAAACCCTCAATCGACAAGTGTAATTTCTTCCAAAACTCAGTTAAATATAATGGGCATATTGTTTCATCTTAAGGTATCAAAACAGACCCAAGTAAAGTAGAAGTGCTGACCACATGGACACAACCCACACATCTGAAATAACTGCAACTATTTTTTGACTTTTGTGGGTACTATAGATATTTCATCAAGGATTACACCCGAGCAATATGTCTGCTCCTGAATTTAACCCAAGGTTATTCTCCAACAAATAAGGAAAGAAAGTTGCTGCTAAGTCTACCAAATCCAAACTGTATTTCACATGTTCTGAACCATTTGGAGTTCACTGGACTCCTAATTGTGACAATGCATTCAAAGAAATAATCCATAAACTGACTTACGCTCACATTCTAGCTTACACAGACCCTGAGAAACCCCTTTGTCCTCCATACAGACACCAGCTCTAGTGGTCTCAGGGCAGTTCTCTATCAAAACTATCCAGATGGACTGTGCCCAGTAGCTTTTCTAAGCCGAAGCTTGAAAAGTGGAGAAAGGAAGTACATAATACACAAACTAGAATTCCTTGCACTTAATTGGTCTATCATATTACTGCTAAGACAGATAACAACCCCCTTACATATATCCAAACAACAGCAAAACTTGATCCAGCTGGACATAGGTGGCTGTCAGCCTTCTCCACTTATGACTATTGCATGGAATTGTGAACTGGACTTAACCATATAGCTGCAGATGCACTGTCTCGACACCCAGCTGCCACTAACTTAATCAAGACAGAGTAGGTACGCATACCCGAGCTAACTGTTAAAGCATTGTGTAAAACGTTTGACATTAATGAGCAGCCATCAACTGAAAACACTAATCATCTAGTGGACACTCTTGGTGCAGCTGCAGACTGCTTACCAACTGCATATTGTAACTTAGCTGCATTGTATTTGAGCTCACTACCTCATCTGACTTCCCAAGACTTACAGAAGGAACAAAAACTGGACTCAGCCATTAAAGATGTCCTGCACATCCTACAGAAATGGGATGATATCAACCAGGTTAAAACCAATGATCTTGATATAAAATTGCTATTCAGAGAATGGTCAAGGCTCAGCATCAAAGACAATATGCAGTATAGAGAGATCCAAGACCCAAATGGATTTCTTCAACTGCAACTAATCTTACTTGCAATATTCAGAAAGGTTGTAATTCGTGAATTGCATGACATTGTGGGACACTTGGGAAGTGAACCCACATTGGACCTGGCTTGAGCACTTTTACTGGCCTTGCATGGGAAGTGATGTGGAACAGTACTGCAAAAGATGCAGTAGTTGTGCCCAGAGAAAAACTCAGCCACAGAAGGCTGATCCTCTAGTTAATATCATAACCAGTGCACCCATGGAGCTCATGTGCATTGATTATTTTAGCCTGGAGCCAGATTAAAAAAAAGCATTGCAACATCCTTGCAGTCATGGACCATTTTTCGAGACATGCATAAGTTTATCTCACAAATGATCAAACAGCCACCTTGATTGCTAAGGTTCTCATGGAAACATTTCTTGTACATTATGTAGCCCCCAAAAAATCCATTCCAACCAGGGGAGGGACTTTGAGAGTCACTTGATGAAAAAAAAACTGTTATATTTATGGGGCATTAGTAAGTCTCGCACAAGCCCCTTCCACCTGCAAGGTGATCTACATCCTGAGAGTTTCAACAGAACACTTCTCAACATGCTGTGCACATTGAAACCAAAAGACAAGATTAAATGGAGCTAACAAGTAAGAGTTTTCATTCATACATATAACTGTACCAAGAACGATGCTACTGGATTCTTATACAGTCGGATGTTCAGCAGGGAAGCCAGACTGCCTGAGGGTTTATGTTTTGGCATCTCTGCTGATGGAGCTAAACCAGAGATTTATTTATAATATGTGAAACATCTGAAAGAGCAGTTAAATTCGGCATACAAGTTGGCTGCAGAGGCTGCTGTCAAAAGAAATAAAGCAAATAAGGAAAGACATGACAAGCGAGTCAACATGCATGAATTGCTACCTCGTGATCAAGTACTACTGAGAAATTTGGGAATTCATGGCAAGCATAAGACTGCTGACTGATGGGGCAGTACTCCCTATTTTGTAATTCAGAAGGTACAAGACATTCATTTATGAAATTTGACCTGAAGGGCATACAAGTGGCTACCACACCATACACCGCAACTACTTGTTGTCAATTGGACAAATGGTTACTAATAACCACTAAAGAAACTCAGAACCTCCTAAGCCTACTGTGACAATATCTGTTTATTTGCAGGTGTCAAAATAAACAAAGGCCAAACAATCTGGAATTGTCCCAGCAAATCTTGATGAATCAGATGGAGAAGTAATTTACCCCACAGCCTATTAGTGTCCCATACCAGAACTTGCTCTACTCTTTCAAGGGATGCCTGCAACAACAAAGGATGTGACAGATATGCCCACTGAAAAGCTTCCTATACCAACTCAAAACTCTGAAACAACTGTAGACTCTGAAACCACAGCCGAGATGGTATTCTTGGTTGATGGGTCTGTACCAGAGTAAGTAACAGAGGAAGACAGTGGAGATCCTGTAGAGCCTGAGTCTGTAGAGACAAAGGAAATAAATGAAGTGCCAGAGAAAGTTGCTGTGCCCACTTTGCCTGAGGATGCCTTATTGCTGGTCGATGAACAGGGAGTAGCTAACTGCGATGCTGAAGAAAGTGTCAGCTCCACCTTGTTACTCTGAAAGAAACATCAAACCTTTGTTAAAGATTACCTGTGAATCTCCAGGAGCTCCCACAGGCTTGCCCGTGCATGTCATTCACAACAATATATATGTCACCACAAGGTCTCTACCCAGAATTGCTGTGTGCCCCCTAAAAGCCAAACCACCTAGAGTGGGTAAAGCTAATCAGAGTAAAAGGGGAGTTTTAAAAAAAAAATTCTTATGGAATTCCTCCAAAATTGCTACTTTATAGAGCTCTGAACAACTACTTAATCTTATGGTATACCTTTTAATGGCAGTTAATGCATCTAATGGTATGACAGCTGTCCAACAAATCTAAAGGCCTTCAATATTCATGTTCTTATTACTGTGTAGACAGTTTGCGTTTGTCTAATCTAGAATGTGCCTAATTGTCAAAGCTAGTCAGGAATCATTTGTCTAGCTAGACTATGTCTGTTTAAATATTATGCTAATGTTTATTGGCACCAGGTGCCTAGCATGAACTTGGCTCGGACACCAAGTGTTTAGGTGGGGGAGAGTGTTACCCCCCCACAGGTGTTGCTTACCTTTATTGGCCACTGGCCACCTTGTCCCACTGATCCCAGAAATGTTGGTGTCCATGTAATGCTCCTGCCAGCCTTCGTGTGCCTGAATCCCTTAGGGTGACAGGAGGAAGAAGTCTCAAAAGAAACCACCCACTTGGCAGTTTGCCTG
This sequence comes from Neoceratodus forsteri, assembly GCA_016271365.2. Lineage (NCBI taxonomy): Eukaryota > Metazoa > Chordata > Ceratodontiformes > Ceratodontidae > Neoceratodus > Neoceratodus forsteri. The sequence continues at coordinate 222,583,871 of CM057453.1, forward strand.
GTGCCACACAGCTCAATGTTCACAAATTCAAGCTGGATCCTGCTCAAATGTGCAAGCTGCAGTGGTTGGCAAGCAGATTGTGTTAGCACATTGGCGTTTAGTGTTAAAGCGGCTCTTTTAAATCATTCAATCAATCTATCAAACTTTATTTAACCAGGCAGATACATCGTTGAGCAAGCTCATTTGCAAGATGGTCCTGGCACACGGAACAAAAACAATTACGATATTCAACATCACTTCATAAAACAGTAGACAATAAAAAAGCCAAGCTTAAATTACGAGACATTTGTTTCTTGAGCAAGACTTAGCTAACAAGGCTACATACATACACAGGTACTTCATCATAATATGGTGAGAAGACATGGTGGAGAGAGATAGGAGTGGATGGCAAAGACACAGTGGATACAGAGGGAAGAGAGGATGACAAGACACATAGGGGGAGAGAAGGGTAAGCACTGCTAAGGAAGAACCTCCCAGGGGGATGCCACAGGAAGGGGGCTAGGAGGGGATAGATACACTATCAAAAGGCTAGCCTTTTAAGTGCCCCTGCATGTGGTCCGACCTCCTGGGATGGTAAGAGCATAAAGGGGGTCCAGAGGAATACAGTGGGGGGGAAGGAAATAAAAACTTTGTTTAAAGCACTCTTTAGCACTGTAGCTTTAAGAGCATCGAGGCTGCTATGAATTGTATAGCTCTGCCTCTCACCTGGGGGGGTCAGTGCTATGGTGTTAGTGACAGGCAGGGGGAGTACCTTCCAAGCCCCATTCTGCCACTGGACAACAGGGCAGAGGATTACCTCTTAGACCATGAAGGCAAGTAAATGTAAAACTATACTGTTTACCTGCAAAAAAACACTTATAGTTCGGACACGGCATGAACTGTTTTGATAGCAGCCATCTTTTTTATCTCTGACCCCTATCTCCTCTGTTTTGATAGTAACCATCTTGTTCACCTCTGACCCCTTCCTCCACCAATCAAGATTCAAGGAGCCCTTGAGGACTTAGCAATAGCTCCTAGGAAGGGGGTAAGGACTGTATTCTTGGTGCCTAGACAGCCTACCAATCAGGCATCGAATGGACTTAATGCATATTAATTTTGCAAATGGACAGCTGTTTTCAACCAATTGGAAGCTGCCATTCTCCCCTCAGACCCCAGGGACAGACTCAGCTTGAGGCAGTCTGCCTGAAGCTCTCCATGAGTGAGGAGGGCTTAGATTGTGTCTGTGAAAAAGTTTGGAAGTTGGCCTAAGGCTTCCACAGCCACTTTCAAGGGGATTTGCCTGAGACATTCCACCATCTGGGAAAGCCAATTTCAAAGCAAGAAAAGCTGTTTGCACCAGCCATTTGAAAAATCTGAGACACTGAATGCCACCCCTAATCCTAGGGGTGAGCTGGAATTCATCCCAGAGGTATCCGTGCCTGTTAGCTGCAGAGAGAGAAAAATTATGATTTCAGAGCTCCAGAAGACAAAGCCTTGCCAGACAAGGATGGTCTGGGGAATTAGCCAGGTAGTACCACAGTCAGGCATTACCCATCGTCTTCCCCTAGAGTTAGAATCCTGGATGTGTGGGCTAGGTCTGTGGTCCTGGTCCCCACTAATGGTCCATTCCAGCATCCTAAAAGAAGTGGCTCAGAAGGTTCCAACTGCCAGAGTCTGCCACAGTCCAAAAGGTGACTAGCTGCCATAACCTGCCACAACCCAGAAGGTGACAAGCAGCCAGAGCCTGCCAAAGCCCAGAAGGTGATAATTTGCAAGACTGCTTCTATAGCCAAGTAAGCTATAGATCTGCTGTACAGCTCAAGGCACCAGCTTGACTGACGGAATATGCTATTCTCAGACCCTGTGCAGTTGTCTACAGAACCATGAGTAAACATAGAGCCTGCCTGATCTGAGGAGTTATGAAGTTCATCCAAAAGTTCTTTTGTTGTTTCAAAAGTGCACCAATGCAGGCCAGCCAGCTGCACCATAGAGGCCTGAAACTAGACCTTGGGTACACATATAGGGAATTTAGGAATAAACTGGTACCAGTTGGGAGGTTGGCCATTGGGGGTACTATTATGTATGCTAGTGGGGGTGGGCACCACTATTGTTATGCTAACTGGGGTTACTGCAAATGTAGTTATTTGACAATTTGCATTTCCATTTTCCTAAATCCCATGTTCCCAATCCTTCTCCTACCTCTTTTTGTAAGTAAATTGCTGGGTGACCTTTTAAATACCGTCTGTGTGCATATTATTAGCTAAAGTCAGTAATTATATTTGCTTTGAAATACTGCAACAAAGGTTGAGTTTCCATATGTGAGGTGACTGTGAGGGGAGGTGGGGAGGTACAGCGTACTGGGGGTTGTACTACATCAACATCTGGCCCACTACAATTTACTCTAGGTGGAGGCACCATACTACTTATTTTATATCTGGGAAAAAAACCCCCTTCTTCCATCTGAACCAGAACCCAGGCCCCTGAACCTTGTTGACCCTGCAAGGCTGGGATAGTAACTAAAAGTTACAGGGTGACTCAATTACACCTGAAAGGCATGTTAATCTATAGTTATTACCAACCTTGTTTTGTTTCATATCCTGGATCTATTCATACCGCATACTTCATTCAAACACAACAAAGCTAGCAGAATAAGGCCATTCAGTTTATCTAGCTTGCTGTTATAGCAGGACCCTTCTCATAAGCTACTGACTTTGCCCCCCTCCCCAATTTGCCCTTCCCCTCTACTTACTCTAATTTTGACTCTATCCCAGCCTCCTATGTAGCTGCCAACCATTTTCAATGCAACCGCCACCTCCAGAAGTGCATTAGAACCTGCCAGAACCCATTCCGAGACTAAATTACTCCTAGCCTCTGTTCTAAACCTCCCGCCCTCCAGTTTAAGACTGTGCCCCCCTTGGGTTTCAATTTCTACTCAGCCTGAAGAGAATCTGTTTGTCCACCAATTTATTCCTTTCAAATATTTAAAGGTTTAAATCACGTCTTCTCTTTCTCTCTCGCTCTCTCTCTCTTCCAGAGAGTACATATTGAGTGTCTTCAACCTCTCCTCATATATCCTATCCTGCTGACCCATAATCATTTTTGTTGCTCTCGACTGAACCACCTCCAGCAGTTTTATGTCCTTTTTAAGATAAGGGCACCTGAACTGTACACTGTACTCCAAATGTGGTCTCACTAATGACCTGTACAATGACAGTATTACTACCTCTTGCCTGCTGCTGATCTCTCTGGCAGTACGGACCAACATTTTATGTGCCTTTGCTGCTGCCCTCCTTCACTGTGTGGAGTGCTTTAGACCAGTAGTTATCATCACTCCTAGGTCCTTCTCTTTCCCTGCTGTAGAAATCCAGACCCCTCGCAGGCAGTCCTCGGGTTCTTGGCTCCAATGTGCTTAACTTTGCATTGTTTGCATTGAAGCCAAACTGCAAAATTCCAAACCACCTCTCTAGCTTTCTCAGCTCTTCCATTAGGTCTTGTTTCCCTTATACTGTGTCCACCTTCCCATAGAGCTTGGTGTCATCTATGAAAAGACAAAGTTTGCCCTTAATGCCTTCTTCAACATATTTATGTAAACATTGAACAGGACCAGTCCAAGTATCAAGCCCTGTGGGACCCCACTGGTGATCTCCCTGGTGCTGGAGCACTCTCATTCAACCATCACACTCTGGGTCCTGCCCCTTAGTCAGTTCTCTACCCACCTTCTCTCAAACCCCTAGATCTACCAACATCCTTAACAACCTGTGTGTGGTACAGAGTAAAATGCCTCACTGCAGTCCAGGTAAAGGAAGACCACCGCTTGGACCACGTCCACTGTTTTAGAAACCTAGTTAAAGAAATCAGTCTCTCTCCTATAAACCCATGTTGCCTCTCTTCCTGGAGACCCATCTCTTCCAGATATGTTACTAGCATTTCCTTGATATGGTCTCCATGAGCTCACACATGATTGAGGTTAGAATGGCTGGTCTGTAGTTCTCTGGGTCACCCTTGGGACCATTCTTATGGAGTGGCATTACGTGAGCCTTTCTCTAGTTCTGTGGTATCACACCCAATTCCAATGAACTATTGAACAGGTCAGTCAAAAGGGATCTGCAAGCTCCTCTGAAAGCTCACTCAGCACCCTTAGGTATATGCCTTCTTGGCCTGGAGATTTATCTACCCTCAAATATAGCAACCCTGTCCTCACCCTGTCCACCTCTAGTAAAAAACATCTGTTACCCTAACCCTCCCCCTTCACTCCTTTGCCTTAGAGGCACTGGTCCATCTCTCTCTCTCTCTGTCTCATGAAGGCAAAAGAGAAGTACTTATTAAGTACCCCTGCTTTGCTCCCATTTTCCTCCACCCACCATTCCCTGTCCTGAGCCAAACAGTCCCATTTTTTCATATTCCTTTTCTCACTAATATAGCCAAACAAGTTATTTTCTCCCCTTTTATTTCTTCAGCTAACTCCAGTTCCTTTGAGCTTTAGCCCACTGGACTAACTTACCTGCTACTGTAGACACATTTAGGTACTCCTCCCCATCTTCCTCCCTCTGGCTCCTCTTGAATTTCTTGTAGGCTGCACCCTTGTTCCTTACTGCCTGGGCGACCTCAGTGCTAAACCAGTTAACTGTTTTAGCCGAAGAGTTCTTCAGTTTGTGCCTAAGACACTCCCTCATGGCAACTGTTATTCCTTCTTTGATGATGGGCCACCTTTGGTCCACCCCATATCAGCTCAGATGCTAGCCAGATGACTCCTTAGCAGCTTGTCCATCCTACTGAAGTTAGCCTTGCCTTTCTAACATCCAGGATTTTAGTCTTAGTGGGTGCTTTTTTGATGTTCCTATCCCACTGGAACCACACTGTGTGATGGTCACCCCTGCCAGGTGTTCCTGTACTTTTATATCCTGGATGTGGTCCCCATTTACATACATAGATACATAGATACAAAGACAGTGTCGGCAGATAAGGGCCTATGGCCCACCTAGTCTGCCCATTTGAGCTTGTAAGTTCAGTTTGTTTTCCTAGAAGTCTATTTCCCCTTACCCCTGACCTCTAGAATTCCTTTATGTCTATTCCATGCATGCTTAAATCCCGTGATTGTTTCAGCTCCCATCACTTCCTCTGGCAGGGTGTTCCACTTGTCCACCACCCGTTCTGTGAAGAAATTCTTTCTCATGTTTCCTCTGAATCATCCTCCCTCCAACTTCATCCCATGCCCTCTAGTCCTGAAACATCTTTTTCGCTTAAAAATAGTGTTTTCCTGCACCCTGTTCCTCCCTGTAAGATACTTGTATGTCTCTATCATATCTCTCTCTCTCCTCTCCTCCAGGGAGTACATGTTCAGTTCCTTCAACCTGTCTTCATAGGACTTGTGATGCAACCCATGCACAATCTTTGTTGCCCTCCTCTGAACCTTCTCTACCCTGTCTATGTCCTTATGTAGGTATGGTCTCCAGAACTGTACACTGTACTCAGGTGGGGCCTCACTAGTGTCTTGTATAGCTGAATTATGACCTCCCTTTTCCTGCTGGTGATGCCCTGCCTATACATCCCAGCATCCTATTTGCTTTACCTGATGCCTTGTCACACTGTTTCCCTACCTTGAGGTCATCAGAGATGACAACCCCAAGATCCCTTTCCTGCTTGGTGCATGCTATATCCTCACCCCCCAACTGATATATTGTGCCAGGGTTTTTGTGCCCCATATGCATTATCTTGCACTTCTTTGCATTGAATTTCAACTGCCAAACCCTTGACCATTCTTCAAGTTTCTGCAGGTCCCTTCTCATTCTGTCTACACCCTCTGGTGTGTCTACTCTGTTACAGAGCTTTGTGTCATCAGCGAACAGTGAAATTCTGCCTTCTAGATCCTGTACAATGTCACTGATGAAGATGTTGAATAGGACGGTCCCAGCACTGATCCCTGTGGTACCCCACTGGTCACTCTTCCCTCTGTGGAGTGACAGCCATTTACCACCACCCTCTGTGTCCTGCCACCCAGCCAGTTACCTACCCACCACACTACTGTCCTGCCCACACCCATATTCCCCAGTTTGTGTAATAGTCTTCTATGTGGCACAGTGTCAAAGGCCTTGTTGAAGTCCAGATAGGCCATGTCCACTGCCCTCCCCTGATCCACCTCCCTAGTCACCCAGTCAAAAAATTCAATGAGGTTGGTCTGACATGACCTCCCCCTTGTGAAACCATGCTGCCTTGGGTCCTGTAGTCCATTGACAACCAGAGGTTCCACCAATCTCTCCTTCAGTAGTGCTTCCATGATCTTTCCCACTACCGAGGTGAGGCTGACTGGTCTGTAGTTCCCTGCTTCCTCTTTGTTCCCACTTTTGTATAAGGGGACTACATCTGCTGTCCTCCAGTCTTTGGGTACCTCCCCTGTTTCCTGTGATTGGCTGAACAGGATAGCCAGAGGTTCAGCCACCACCTCTCTTAGTTCTTTAAGGACCCTGGGGTGCACCCCATCTGGCCCCATTGCTTTATCAGCTCTTATTACTTCCAGTTCCTTCAGGACCCTTTCTCGTGTAAAGGGACTTGTGTCCATTTCTGCACCATTCTCACCCCTTGTACTCCTTCAGACCCATTACCCCCTCTTCCTTAGTAAAGACTGAGCAGAAATACCTGTTCAATATGTCAGCTTTACTGTTGTCATCCTCCACGCTGCTCCCATCCTCCCCTTCAGTCTCACTATCCCTCCCTTTGTCCTTCTTTTCACTTATATACCTGTAAAGGTTTTGTCCCTTAACCACTGATTTTGCAATGTGTTCTTCTGTCTGAGCTTTGGCTTCCCTACTGACTTCCTGCCTCCCTTGTTTCTCCTGGTACTTCTCCTATCCCCTTCTGCCTGTGTCTTTTTGTATTGCCTGAATGCAATCTTTTGGCTTTCACTTTCTTTGCTACCTCTTTGGAAAACCATAATGGTCTCCTCTTTCTTTTCCTCTTGCTAACCTGCTTAATGCATAATTCTGTTGTTCTTATAATCCCCATTTTAAATACTGCCCACTGTTCCTCAATCCCTGATTCCTGTCCCATTCCCTTAATGCCTCTTTCAAGCATCTCCCCATTTCCCAAAAGTCTGCCCCCTAAAATCCAGGATACGTGTTTTTGTGTGGTTTGGTTCTGCTCTTTCTGTGATTTCAAACCACAATGACTGATGGTCACTGTTACCCAGGTGCTCCCCCTGTTACCCCCATCACACTGTCCCTGTTTGTGAGCACAAGGTCCAGTATTGCCTTCTGCCGAGTTGGTTCCATGACCAGTTGCTTGGGAAGGCACCTTGAAGGAGTCCAGGATAAATCTGCTCCTAGTTGATGCTGCTGCTGGGATGCTCCAGTCCACGTCTGGTATATTGAAGTCTCCAACCAGTACTACCTCACCCTTGTCTGCCATCCTTTGGATGGCTAGCATCAACTCCTATCTGTTTCTTCCTCCTGGGCTGGTGGTCTATAGACCACACCTGTCTTGGATGGCTGGCCCCATTTTCCTTTCCAGCTTAACCCACAGTATCTCTCCCCATTTTGTTCCTCCTGGATCTGTGTGGCCCTTATGTCATTTTTCACATACAGTGCCACCCTCCTCCCTTCCTGCCTGCTCTGTCTCTTCTGAATATGTTGTAGCCAGGTATGGCCATCTCCCAGTCATGGTTATCATTACACCAGGTTTCAGTGATGGCCACAATGTCCAGGTCTGACTGTACCATGACAGCCTCCAGATCTTCCATCTTGTTGCTAAGGCTCCTGGCATTTGCACACATGGCTTTCCATGATTTGTCCTCCCTAGACTGCTTCACTGTTCTACTCCAGCCCCTTCCTTGGTTGTCATTTATCCCTGGTTCTCCTTGCTGTCTGCCCTTCTGCTGAATTTTGCCCCTTTTCTGCTTATCCACCTTTTGGACACTAATCTCCATCTTTTGCACACTGCTTTGCAGAGATAGCCACTCCTCTGGTTCACTGGTTCCATTACTAGCTGTGGGGGTGAGCAAGTAGGTACCATCCTTGCTGGCCTGCCACCCCCCTTTGCTAGTTTAAATGCTTGTCAATGTAGCATTTAAACTTATCATTGAGTGCTTGGATTCCCCTCCAGGATGGATGCAGGCCGTCAGGCTTGAATAAACCTCCATCCCTCCAGATGGGTCCCCAGTCACCAATGAATCCAAACCCTTCCTCACAGCACCAGTTCTTCAACCATGAGTTAAAGTTCCTGGTGCATGCACTCCTATGCTCTCCCTTGCCTCTCACAGGTAGTACTTCTGAGAAAGTGACAGAAGAGCTACTTGCTTGAGACCCCTTCCCAGTTTCCTAAACTCTTCCTGAACTTCCTTTGGCTCCCCATTTGCCAAGTCATTAGTACCTAGGTGGATAATGACATCCAGCTCACCCTCCTGTCTTGCCTTCCCAGTGATCCCCAATATCTTCCTTCCATCCCTCCATGCCGTGGCACCTGGTAGGCACCTCACCTCCCTGTCCTCCCCCTCCTGTGTTCCTAGCTGGATTCCTCTTATGTCAGGACCAAATAAAATATTGCCCCCCACCCATCCTGTGAGTTCTTTGATGCCCTGAAAAAGGAACCCTCTTTGCAGTTCATTTAGGATCAACTGACTCCTAGTGCAGGTGGTGGACGATGTATTCCTGTTAACCTTGGGCAGATTGAAGTCTCCCACAATCACCACCTCTTCCTTCCCTATAGCAGACAACATTTGCAAGTTTATTTTTCTGTCTCTATCCTCCTCCTGGTTGGGTGGTCTCTATACAACCCATAACCTCATCTTTTTCCTTCTTTTATCTTCCTTAATATTAGAAACACTCCCTCACAGTGCAGCCACCCATGATACAATAGTCTCCTCTACTCCCACTGCATTAGTTGCTAGACTGTGCTGGGGGTGTTCCTAAGTCCAGGGAAGATGCAATGGGAGTTGATTAAAGAATGTAAACAAACGTGTGTTTGTGTGATAACATCAGTATGGTGGGCTCTCTGTTTTCCCTTTTTAAAAGAAAAAAAAAAGAAGAAAAATCAGACTCAAACATCAAGCTACTGCACATCAGCAGTCTCTATAGAATGTGAACAGTCATAACATGTGATTTTTAAATTAAGGACACTGAGGCCTACGGGGTCTGACAGTGTCCCTTTAACCACTTATCCAATTTATTGTGTTAAATTCATTTTGATTTTTTAATGCTTGTTAATCAGTTTTACAGTAAGCAAATGTCAGCACCCAGACCGAGGGCTGATATAAAGGCATTTTATTTAAAAAGTGGAACTTTGCTTTATCAATTTTGCAAATGACACAATATCAAATACTTTGCTGAAGTCCAAATATATTTATTCATTGAAACTTTTTTACTAGTTAAGGAATACATAGAATCATACAAGACTTATTTAAAGATGCAACCTAGGGAGAAGATTAATAATAATAATAATAATAACTTTATTTCACAAAAGTGCCTTTCAAGTATCAAGGCGCTTTACAAAAGATTAAAAGAGAATAATAAAAACAATAAATACAGTATAAAGGTAGAGGTAGGGGGAAAGAGAAACATGGAAAATAGTTAGTAGCAAATTAACCAGTAATAAGATTCTAGGAATTCATAGCATCATATGACATCAAGTGGTGTACCCCAGTCTATACTTTTAATGACAGACTCATAACGCCAATAGACTAGATAGAAATGATTTTTCAGATATGATACTTTGCTGTGTCTTGTCCATATGATCTAATTATTTGAATTCCTTCTCAGTCTTGTCTTTTAAAAATGATTCCATCACTTGACATAGAATGCTATTAGGCTGATCAATCTGTAATTTGCTTGCTTACCTATGTCTCCTTGTTTGAATAATGGTATCACTGTGACCTCCATCCAATTTCCTGGTACTTTCCCTATCTCAAGAGATACATTAAATAATTTAATCAGAAGGTCTGCAATTTCTTCTGTCAGTTCTTTAAGATCATTGAGTGCAGGTGATTAATCCACCATAAAGTTTTAGAGTTTCTTTAAAACCTTTGCACTTGTGAAGATGCCTCCATAGTGTTTGCTTCCCTGTTCCTGTCTTAACATCCTACTGTATTACCTCTTACCATTCTTTCTTTTTTCCCAAAACTGTACATGCATTTCTATTTAATTTTTCTATTTTATTTTTTTGGTTGTAATTATCCTTTCTTCCACTCTCAGACCTCACACTGTTAATAGTTTTTTTTTTCTTTTATCATTCACATATAGTAACATTCCATCAAGTTACAATTGGCTCCTGTTGCAAGTTGCTTTTCCTATTTTGTATTTATTGAATTAGTATTCTAATATACCTTTTAACTTATTCCCTACACGTGTCCTTTGTAACTTGTGATTTAATATGCTGTTGTGCATTGATTTTCACTCTTAATTCCTTCTATACTTTGTTCACACCAGTTTCCCTTCTTATATTGTATTTGGTCATTTCTGTTACATACTTTCCTGTCATCTCTCAGCTGCTTTGATACAGCTCATACCATTATTCATTTGTATTTTCCCTAACATCTCTCTCCTCCAGTTCCATTTCCAATTCATGAGGTCCCTTCTCAAATTGTTATCTATGCCAGTTTTGTTATTAAAATACACAGTACCGAGGACTTCTGGTGATGTCACGCTCATGGCAGCCACCTGATTTCATCACTCTGACTCCCCTGTGACAATTTAACTACAAAACAGTAGTTTAAATACTAATGCCAGTGGAAATATTCATCTCTCCTATTTCAGCATGCCTAGAGGGAGAAGTAGCAGACATCTTTTCCCAGAGGAATGGGGATGCTTTTGCATCCGACAGTGATGGATCTCCGCTTTCGGTACAGCATGGTAGTCCCAGGTCCAGGGCCTCCAGGACATCTGGGGCTCCGCCATCCAAATCCATTCAAAAGCAGATGACCCTCATGCTAACCAGATTGAGGGACTTACATGAAGAAAGTCACCTAACCACAGCTGCCCTTAGAACAGAAATTGCCAAGATGGAGAAATGGCTGTATTTCCATAGGGAGAAATAAACTACTACAGACATGAGGGTTGATATTGTGGAGAGGGCCATGGTGCAGCTTCACCAGGTGATAATCAAGTTGCAAGATTGGGCAGAGGATACCAAGGCCCATAACAGAAGAAACCGTCTGTTTGTCAGGCCTCTCTGAGGGTGTGGAGGGGGAGAACGTAATATCAAGTCTACAAGACTTTTTCAGGAAAACCCCTGATTTACCATTGGACTTATTGCTTCAAATAGATCATTTGTTTTTTGTTTTTTTTTAGTTTTTGTTGACTGGGAAAGGAGGACTAGACAATTCTGCTTATTTTCAGCCTCATCCCAGGGGAAGGGGATATAGATGGATGCCAACTGATGAACCAGATTAAACTGTTGGTGGTATTTTTCGTGAATGGGGGAAATTTGGCCAGGACACTGGGGAAGTTCTCCTACTCTGCCTGCAAGGGGCTTGACTTCCTGTGAGCAGAGTGTGAGCAGATAGCCAGTTCTCCTGAGTTACAGATCAGGATGGATGTGGAAAGAGCCAAGGAGAAGGCATCCTCCCTCTGCTCTTATTTCTCTAGAGGCTGAAGATATATTTTAAGATACAAATGGATCTTTCACTGGGTTTGACTTTGCTGGTGACCAAGAAACTGGATTAGTTTCAACCATTGTGATGAATGATGTGAAAATTGCCTTGGATTTGGATTTGGATAATAAGTCTATGGTGCCAGATTGCTGGCACAAGTGCTGAAAAACCATCTGGAAAATTAAGTTCACCAGCTCGATAAGAAAAAGGCTGATTCAAAAGCCGCCTTGGAAATATTGAAAACTGAGTCAGATGCAGAACTTCCAAACATTCTGTCTTCTACTGGAGTGGGTGACTTGTCTAACCTGAGTGCAACAGTGGCATCTCCAACAGGTACTCAGTATCAAACATCTCTGATCAGGACAATGCTACTGTCTTTTTTTTTAAAGTGGGGGAAAAAAGTTAATCCTATGTTGGCTAAAATATATCTGAAACTGTTTTCACTGGTTTTGGGTCTATGGTACAGCTGGGTCCTATGGGACAGTCTGACATTTTGCTACCCACTAACTTTTGAACCCCTGATATTTCTACCATAAGTTCTGTAATAGCATCTACAACTGATAAGAGGAATAGTCAGTGGTCAGTAGATAAGGGGGTAGTGGAGGGAGTAACCCCCACAGGCAGTAATGGACAAGAGGATGATGAAGTGTCCTTAGCTTCTGCTTTAGCTTCCACACAAATGGTTTTATCTACCCTGGTAACTGAAGATGGGAAGGACATTGTAGATATCAATCCCTTGCTTATGCATGGACATGGGGCTGACAAGCGTAATACTGCCTTTTCACCTGAGGTGAACCCTGATACTGATAATGACTGGACCCCAGGGAAAGCCTTAGTAAAGGTGGGTTGAAAACAAGGGCCTAATGGTCAGTGGCACCCAGATCCTGATTGGGACCCCCCCATTGTTGCAAGGCAGTCCAGAATGGAAACCATTGAACCAGGGGGTTGCCACTGCTACTAAACAAACCAATAAGGGTCCTGCAGTTGGAAGTCAGCCCCCAAAAAATCAACAAGGGCCCACACAGTCATAAAACCCTCACAGGGAAGATCAGACTGAATCCCAATGTACAGACAAAGGACATGAATATAGGAAGAAATATTCAGATTTCTTTCAACCAACCAAAGCAACACCATGAAGGAATACAGTTTGCATTAGGTATAAATGGGGCTGGAGGTGAGGCCAGACAGATACTATGTGGGGAAACAGCTATTGAAAGGAGCATTGAAGTTTAATCCTGCTGAAGTCTTTGCTTTTGTTAATATTTCTGGTGAGGACAATTTTGACGTTAGCTTCAGATCCCCCCACTTGCTAGAATTATTCTGGGCACGTTATAATCAGATCAAGTTTTCACCACTCTGGACCCACTTTCTAGTAATCCCTCTTACCAAACCTTTGGTAAAGTATGTAACAATTATGTTTCACAATAAAAGAGTTCACGTTAATGATATTACACAATGGTTAAAACAGCATTGCACAGTACTGTCAATCCCTGAAGCCATTGTAGATGCTGAAGAATTCTGGATGGGTGGTTGGAAATACAAAGTTAAACTAACACAGGATGATAATGGGATTGCACATATTCCTAATTGTTTTTTTCCTTGGGAGAGACAGGGGGGTATGTTTCTATGCTGGGCAACCTAGAGCTTGCTATAAAAGTTGCCTCGAGGACCCATTTGTCATATGTCTGTGACAAACCACACTGTGAGATTTGTGGGGAAGTGGGCCATATGAGCAGGCAGTGTATTACCCACACAAAATGCTCCATTTGCAAACTGTCTGGTCATCTTTTCCATGAATGCCCCTGGGCCTCAAAAAATAAAACTGATAAATTGGACCCTAAAGATCTTATCCGTAAGGCCCAGCAAGCTGCAAGACCTTCAGCCCCTAGTACAGAATCTGAAGGACCACAGCAGGAACCTCAGGATGAAGACCCCCCAGAATCTGCTTGCCAGGAGGATGCTCGTCCAGATGATCCCCCTATAGTGACAAAACCCATAGAAGGTTTACATAGTAACAGACTTCACCCACCTTGTACAAATTTGTTGGAACTTTCTTCTATCACTTAGCTGGAAGCCTCCACAGAGCTGTATGGGCACAAGAAGGTTTTGCAACCAGATTTATTAACTCCAGTTAGTTATTCAGAGATGGCACAGGAGGATGCAGATCTACAATTCCAGCTGCCAGGAACCCCCCTCCCCAACATCAAGAAGAAGATCTACTCAGAGTAGCTCCTCCACGACTGGAACTTTGAACTTTACCTCAGAAAATCCCTTTTCAGTTCTAAACTCTCAAAAATTGGGGGATATGGAGGTTGATGTGACAGACTCCGAGTCAATCCCAGGGTCATCAGACACCATTAAAACAGTGGAATACAGATATTCAGGGAAGAAGAAAAAGGAAAAAATAAAGGCCTTCTGTCATGACCCTCTAAATGCATTCCGTAGCCTCTTTAAATGTCTGCAGCATTTTAAATCATAAAAGGAGATTATTTGCATTTCAAACCCTGCATGATTTTGTTTTAGATGTCTGCTTTATTAAAAAAACATGGATGTGGTCAACCAATCAGGCCCAGTTGTTTTCTCCTGAATGGCAGTGGGTTCGTCCTTCTGGTCTTTTGGGTTAGCTAGGCAGATGGGGTTGGTATACTTTTTTCATGTTATGATTTCACATTAACAAAACTAGTGGATCTAGCCTAGCAGACTGATTAATGTTTATGGCCCCCAAACAAAGGCAGATAGGCTGAAACTGCTAGAAAATATACAGCCTTTTTTAGTTACCACTTGGATTCTGTATGTTGCCGGCAATTTTAATTGCTCCTTATTCAGCCATTCTGCTTGTCCGAAGGATAAAAAAGTATGTTGTGATTTTCATATGCTGTTTAAATGTATCTCCACTGCTGGTCTAATTAACTGTGCTGAATCTAAACCAAAAAGGTCCCTCATTCACATTTCAGAGAGGGAATGGGACATCTACTATTGATTATATTTTCACTAGCAAACACTATAAACATATTGCTATGACCTCTACATGTTTAGAGTTTTCAGATCATTTACTTTTAATTGGGTCTTTTTTAGATTCCTCTACCCCACAATATAAAAATAATAGAAGGAAGTTAAATTTATTGGTACTCCAAGACCCCAGGGTCCAACAGGTCATTAGAGGTCTTTTGATGGCTAGAATTTCTGTTTTAGAATTATATGAGAATTTGGGGATTGGTGGTTGGACACCAAATCTGATTTGGTAAAATATTTCCAAAAATTCGGGAAACGTAGAGTACAAAGCTTCTTTTTTCAATATTTAAAATTACTGGCACACTTGCAAAATTTGATGACTCTGGCGTATGGCAGGGGTACTAATGTTATGGATCAAATTAAAAATTTGAAGCTGGAATTGCTAAAATTCCAGTATGACAGGGCACGATCTATTGCAGCCAATTTATTGTATGGGACACAGAGTTCCCACAATTAGACCCTTTTGAAATGTGTAGGAATAAAAGGGATGCTACCACATTTCAGGAATTACCCAATGCACTTGGGGATGTGACATCTGACACAGGGGAATTATACAAAATTGTCATAGATCACCTTAAATCCTTTCAAAATTTAGAACAACCACATCTTACACAAATATTATAATATTTGTCCCATATTAAGATGATACCTGATGCGTAAAGAGCATCAGCTCTAGTTGGGTTAGTAACAATTGAGGAAGTTCGACAGGCCATTACATTGTCAAAATTGGGTTCATCACCTGGGTCAGATGGACTACCTTATGAGCTCTATCGTACCTTTTCAACTGAGCTAGCTTCATGCTTAGCTAAGGTGTTTGATTTTTTATTGACACAGGAGTTTGTACCTGTTTGGTTTACTACAGGATTGGTAATATTTCTTTATAAATCAGGGGATAAGAAAGAAATTAATAATTGGAGGCCCATTACACTGTTAAATGCAGATTTTAAATTATTGTCCAGTATTCTTAATATCCAGTTAAAAAAGTATGCTGCCACCAAATTACATTATGCCCAATGTTGTGGGCTACCTGGGCAGAAAATTGAACAGGCCTTTATTATAATTAAGGAAGTAGTGAATTTTTATAACACACACAGCCATTCTGGGTTTTTGATTTTGGATGACCTCAGTAAAGCTTTTGCTAGAGTGCACCATGAATTTTTGTTTCGCACTCTAAGTCACTATGGTGTCCCAGGGGAATTTGTTCAGTGGTTAAGGATGTTATATTACGCTGGTTCCATTGGTCCCATTGTACTAGGTAAAACTAGGGAGGCTGTTTTTCTTACTGAAGGTGTCAGTCAGGGCTGCCCCTTAAGCCCCCTCCTGTATGTTTTTTTCTCTAGACCCCTTGCTGAAATACATTTTGATGAATACTCTGGTTCAGGGGGTTCATGGATCTCACCACATGATGAGATATAAATTCTAGCTTATGCAGATGATATTTGTTTAGTGGCAGAGACCAGGGATAGTATTTCACTCATGCTCTCAGAACCTCATACCTATTCGACGGTGTCTGGTGCCAAACTGAATTTTAATAAATGTGTAGGTTTTGGACTAGGTTTGGAACAACCTACAGAGATTCCTGTTGAGACTATTAAAATGGTCAATTCCCCAGTAAAAATTTTAGGGATTTGTTTTTCAGGATATGATTTGGGTTCTTATAATTGGGAAATATCCCTCTTGGCTTGTGAGTACAAGGTGAATAAAAGCAAAGGGAGGAGGTTATCAAAATTAAAGTGAGTAGCAGTTATCAAGAAATTTTTCATTCCTGGACTCCTGTATACAGGGATGATATGGCCCTGTCCCCTACTGCAGAAACCAAACTTTATAGTCTATTTTTCAACTTCTTTGGGGCAGTCAATTAAACCCCATTAAAAGGCTTTACACTTATTTAAAGAAAGAGAAAGGTGGGTTGGGGATGGTGGACCCAGTGGTGTTTTTTCACTCCCTTTTTTTTCCATAACATTTTAAACTGGCCCTACAACCCTCGACTGCTCTACCTACTAGATGGTACTGAACAATTTAGCAGATTTTCTTCAAGTTTGGTCTGCCCGCATCCCTTGACAATCTAAATACTTCACCTTTCCACCTTCCTTTACCAGTTCGATTCAGAAACTTAAGAAATAGAACTTAGATAAAAAGTCAGTTTGTAAATTGCTCTGTTCCCAACTTTATTTGAATATAATGTTTACATGTGTGCCAGAGTGCCCAGCGTTTAAACTTCGTCCTGAAGCAGAGCACAAGAAAGTATTACATCTTCTAAATGAACAACGCATCCCAATGAAAATATGGGAAACGGCATGGTTATGTGCTTATGGCTGACTAGCAATTAGAGGGAATAATAAGCATAAACTAGTAGAACGCCTTTGTCCCTTTTCTGACTGTATTGCAGTGGTGGAAGATAGCTCCCATTTTTTTATTTCTTACACATACTCTAGTAACTTATGGATTTATTTAGCACAATCTTGGGGATTACATTGGCTGGCCACTGTCTCTTATAAGTCTTTAGCTTTGGGCATATACCCCTCCACTTTGCAATGCTTTGACACTGGCACTTTACATGTGTTTTTTGCAGTGCTTAAATTTTATTTCTGGAATGCAAGATGTAAGTGGGTTCCACAACAACAACATCTGGTTTTGTATGAGAATTTTAGAGTTTTTGTTGAAGTAGAATTGCTGGACATTTATGATTATAAAATACATCATAACCCAAGATCAAATGTTTTTAAATGGTGGAACGTGTTCTCTGCATTTATTAAATTCAAATGATCCTCCATAGTAGAAAGACCTTCTGTGTAGGACATATATTGTTTTTTATTTTGCTTATTATTGGGGTTTGGGTCATATTTGTGTGTTTTTTCCCCTCCCTTTTTTATGTTCTAGTGGGTTGGTGAATCTGGAATTGGAGTGGGCTGAGTTATTGGAAATTTGGGTTTGTTTACACTAATGCAGAATTTTGTTTATTACTCTATTTTACACTGTCTGGCTTGTTTTGTATTTCAATAAAATATTCCTCTACTCTTTTCGAGAAGTGCCATGGGATCTTTAATATCCACCTGAACTGCCACCGGAACAGGCAGATGGGACCTCGGTTTATCATCTCATCCGAAAGACGGCACCTCAGGAGTGCAGCACCCCCCTCATGCTGCACTACAGTGTCAGTATTGGGATTTAACCATAGTGTCTGGTATGGGGATAGAACCGACAGCCTTCTGATCTTCCAGCCTCAGAGGTGAGTGTGCAACCTGCTGAGCCACTGACACATTTGCACCATGCTTTTGGGCCACATCCAACCTCACCAATAGCCACACCTCACTCAATGATTCTTAGATTCCTGAGGTTTCAGAATAAAGGAGAAATACTGTACAAAACCTGGAAAAAGGGCTCCATTTACTATTGAGCACATAGGAATTATGTCAACAATGATTACCCTCCCACATTGATTGCCCAGCACCGATCATATGTGCCCATAATGAAGAAGCTCTGGGAAGAAAATATAACATTTCACACACCTTATCCAGCCAAGATGATAATTTTCTTCCAGGATGGGACCAAGTCTTTTGACTCTGCAGAAACTGTGGCCTCTGAACTGAATAAGAGAAACCTCCTAGTGACAGTTGTGACACCTAGATGCTCCCAGCCACAATCGCTGACCTCCAAACTTGCCCCAAAAATCTAGCAGCAGATACTAGACTACAAACAGCATCAACAAGAGGGAGCAGCTGCTATCCAGAAAATTGCAGTGGACCTAAGAAACAGAACCTCACTTTCTGGTCAGGATGTTCCTCTTGAGCATGGAGCTGAATAAACCCTTTCATATGTACTTTATTTCAGGTGGGTCCACAACTGTTCCTGCTACTTGTTGCCTTGCTGGCAGTTTTGGGATCTCCTTGGGTTGTTTTCTTGGCATGCATTGCTTGGTTACCCCCTCCAAATTGAGGAGTGCAAGTTGATAACCCATCAGTCAGCACCAATATATAAACTTACTATCGCTCAGTCTTATAGCAGTCTCCAAGGAGCTACAGTGTTGGTTGGGCCTCTCAGGAGTAGTACAGTCATCTTGAACTGCTAATTTGATTATTTGCTGTTCTGAGTGGGGGACACTAGAGCTGATTTGGGAAATTGTAGTCTCAGCCTATTTGCCATAAGCCCTGGGTTGGCCCTGAGTAATATAAAAATTATTTCCTCATCTTGTGTAGAGGTAGCTCTCGTGTTACAGCCATAACAGACAATATGGGGCTGACCTGATATTGCTGAATTCCAATGACTGATAGTATTGGTTCATGGCTTGACCTTGCTCTTGTTGGTCCCTGCAGGCAAGAAGTGATGCAGTGGTTTGGCCTTTCACACATCCAGGGGAACACGTGAAATACTTTTTTTTGCCAATATCCATTAACTAAACAGAATGATGAAATTGGTGCCGATCTGGGGGGAGATGGTACAGTGAACTCCTCAACAGGATGTGTGAAGGTGGGGGGTGTTGCAACAGATTTGGGGGACTGCAAGCCAGGTAGGAGGTTTGTGGACTAAGGTAGTTGCTCCTGGTTGTTCATCATACTGCTACCAGGAATGTCTAATAATGAGAAAAGAGCTGAACTAAACTGCAGGGATAATTACCCCCAGGACATCAAACCATTCTATGGTGGTCTGTAATGTTGTTGCTCTGACTTATTAGTATGTTAAAATTGAATTTACATATAGAAGCCAGTTCTACCAGGGAGAGTATTAATTATTCATACAATTTCCATGGAGGGGGTGGCTGTTTGGTAATATCTATTGCTTTACATATATCATTTTTCAAGATGTTCAGCTTGCAGGTGTTGTCCTATCACTGTTTCTGTATTTCACACCTGCATTAATATTGATCTCTGGACCCCTGGGTAGTGGTTGCCTCCTTCCTGGGGTGGGGAGAGAAAGGGAAAACCACATGAATCTACCATCGCTTGTTTTACTTTGGGTTTTGTGCTTATGCCAAGTCATGGTGGATTACAGAAATAAAGGACATTATAACAGAATCATATTCAGAGGGGGCTTTGAACCTGAGGCCACTGTACTGCACAGAAAGTTATATGAGCATGCTTATGTCCCATGGTCCAGGGGTCTCTATGTACTTCCTCCATTACAAAGACGTAGGTTATTGCTTAACACTTAAGTGCTGTGCAGTTGCCTAAACATATTTTTAAATTTGTATTAGATATCTGAGAAGAGTGGGGTTGTTAATTCCTGAACCTGCCTTACCTCCTTTAAGCTAATTGTGGTGAGCATTTCTCCTCTCAGCATCACCTTATCTCATCTACCGTTGCATTTGCACACATGATCAGAAGAGTGTGGGGGTCCATTTCTTTCCTAAATATTTTTCATCATGGGTTGGCTTTTTCCCTGCCCTTCTTGACTTAAACATTTGGTAGTATGGTGGCAATATGTTATTCAGGGTTGAGAGCTTGTCACTTATGGTGGCGGGCCTAGGGCGAATGAATGCCCCCTTTGCCTCTTTTTCCCTCTTCCCCCTTCCCTTGATATAGTCCATCAAGGCATAGAGATCTACATTATAGCCAGTACAGCCGGTCGGAACAGTACTTCCAGAACTCTACTTAGTACAAGAGACCCACTTAGCTGGTCGCCGTCCACATCACCTAAGACCTCCCATTTAACATTAGTACTCAGGGGGAACACTACTAAATGAAAGGAAAGCATTTCTCTAATTACTACTATTAGAATGTTAACCTGCATTCTATCATGCTATTATACATTCTCTCTTATTTGACCTCCACAGTCCTGGCTGGAGTCACAGTGTGGTTTGTTACTCCCTAAGCCCCTTCCCTGATGTAAATACGTCATTCATCCCCAATACAGTGACCCAATAAGCATGGTTTTTACCATGATTCACAGTCCCAAGATAGGGTCTGAATCATTGGAAGTACCTCATATCCCCAGTAGCATATGGATAGCCCCATTGGCCCTTTCATGTACCTGTTTTTTATTATAGTTGAGTGTTATTCCTACTAGTATATTGTTAGAAACATAGAAACATAGAATTTGATGGCAGATAAGGACCGCTTGGCCCACCCAGTCTGCCCAGTTCCCTACCTAATGGATAAGCTGCAGATCCTAGTTAACCAGCAGCCTACTTCTTCCTACCCCCAACCCCTAGAATTGCCTTATGACTGTCCCATGCATGCTTGAATTCCACCACTGTTTTTGACTCCACAACCTCCTCTGAAAGGCCGTTCCATGCATCCACAACCCACTCTGTGAAAAAATACTTCCTTAAATTACCTCTGAGTCGCTCCCCATCTTCAAATTGTGCCCCCTTGTTCTTGCACACCTCTTTTTTCGAAAGATGCTACCCTCTTGGACTTTGTTGATTCCCTTGAGGTACTTGAAAGTTTCTATCATGTCCCCCCTCTCCTTCCTTTCCTCGAGGCTATACATATTAAGCTTCTTAAGTCTCTCTTCATATGTCTTCCAGTGCAGACCCTGCACCATTTTAGTTGCCCTCCTCTGGACAGCTTCTATCTTGTCTATGTCTTTGCGGAGATTGGGTCTCCAGAACTGCATGCAGTACTCCAGATGGGGTCTCACCAGCTGTCTGTACAGAGGGATAATAACTTCCTGTTTTCTACTGGTGACGCCTCTCCCTATGCATCCCAGTATCCCCCCAGCCATCCTTGCTGCCCTTTCACATTGCTTTCCCACCTTTAGGTCATCTGATATGACTACCCCCAGGTCCCTTTCCATTTTTGTTGTTGTTAGTATCTCACCCCCCATTGTGTACTCTTCCCCTGGGTTAGGGGACACTGTTTGTGAGATTGGACCTATTGTAAAAGTTTCTGGAAATAGTTTTCTCAGAATAGGCAAGCATGGGTATAAATCAGTGTGTGATTCAGCATTGCTTGTGGTTGGGGAGTGCAGTCTAAGAGTTGGTGCTGGACAAAGTTCCCACACTCAAAACTTTTGCTAATGTCCCTATGGCTGTCAGAAATGTACAACTTTATTCCCTGAATGTGAAGTGTCTTTTGAACCCAGTGAAGCATTCTAGAGTACTAACTTACCTTAGGAAATCAGGCTCAGATTTGCTTTATATTCAAGAAACTCATTTGTCTAATACAGAATATGAGAAATTACCCAAACTGGGTTTCTCCTTAGTATATTCTTCTTCCTATGGTTCTTTAATGAAAAGGGTCATGGTCATCTTGATCACCTGCCACACTGATTTTCTAGCGCAAGAGACCTGGTCTCTTTCAGAGGGACACCTTATAATAGTCCAGGGCCTCTTGAGTGGAAGGGTAATTAACCTGGAAAATGTGTATCTACCCCCGGGGTCCAATTCTTCCACCATCAAGAAACTCCTGGACAAAATATTCACCATGACTAAGGGAATGCTATTCCTAGCAGGAGACCTGACTATCACTCCTAACCCACGCCTGGACCCCACCAAATATCCCCCTCCAGAATTCCTTTCTAATATAAGATATTTAAACATTTCACCCAAGAGATGGGGTGGGTAGATATTTGGCGCTTTTTACACCTGAGAGCTTGGGGTTATACTCACTACTCTGCAGTGCATGGTAGATACTCAAGAACAGATCATTGTTACACACAGAAGGAGAATTTAACTGTGATATGTGGTTGCACACTGGGGGATATAGCACATTCTGATCATGCACCTGTGATTAGCCAGTGGGACATCGGACTGGAACAATGCTCCACAAGGTGGAGATTCAATCCATATTATCTATGAGGGGAGCACTTCAAAGAGTTTTTAACCAATACAGTGGAACCCGCTTAAGTAAATGTCCCTCTTTCCAGCTGAATTTATGCAGCTAACTGGGCTATTCATTAAAATGGACTGCCAATTTTCTATGTAAGTGAAGGCTCAAAAATGAAAGAAACATGGGTAACAAATTGCAGTATTGATATTTTGCTTTACTATATATTATACTTAAGTACAAAATCAATGCAGTTAAATTTTAATATGAACTGTATTTAGTAAACTTAAAAACTTATAAAAAAATAAAATACACATAAAAATCTCATTTTAAAAAGCAGTACTGGACATTACAATACTGTATTGCACTTATTTTTATTTATTTATTTATTTAGCTTTTGTTGACTGGGTAAGTGCACTAGACAAATCCTGCCTATTTTCAGGCACGACCCGGGGGAAGGGGATACAGATGAATGCCAACTGACCTTGAACCAGATTAAGCTGTTGGTGGTATTTTTAGTGAATGAGGGAAATTTGGCCAGGACACCAGGGAAATTCCCCTACTCTTTTCGAAAAGTGCCATGGGATCTTTAACATCCACCTGAACTACCACCAATCCAGGCAGATGGGACCTCGGTTTAACGTCTCATCCGAAAGACGGCACCTCAGAAGTGCAGCACCCCTCTCATGCTGTACTACAGTGTCAGTACTGGGATATTAACCCAAGTGCCAGATGTGGGAACTGAACCCACAGCCCTCTGATCTCCTGGCCTCAGAGGCGAGTGTGCTACCTACTGAGCCACTGACACTTAAAGCTGGTGGTGATTAATCATCTCTCTAATTGTTAGCTGTTTCTTTTTTAGTGTGCAAATCTTCATGCATATGTCTTCCAGTTTGTAATAGGGCTGGAAGTCCTCATCTGCTGTGGTATTTACCTTTGGGAATCTCTGAAGCTGCCTAAAGCAGTTCTGAGCTTTGGTATTTGTGGGCTTTCAGTGTTGTCATCCTCTTCCTCTGCTGTTTGTGTGGGCTGCCATGTCACTGTCAATAACTTCTCCATAGCATGGTATGTTGTCATCAGAGGTGACAAAGTGTTCAAAGGTTTAAGGGTCCATGAGTGGAGGTGGGAGGGTGTCTTCCATAGCTTCTGCTTCCCAATTTGTGTGTAGTGGAACTGGGAACAATAAAGTGTGCCTATCAAAAGCAGCTTTGAACTGTGACTGCTTTCACATCGCACCAAGCTTTATGCAGTAAGTGGACTGCATCGAGAACAGATAAGCACCATGCCAGCTCAGTGGCGTTTTGAATTTCACTGGAATCATACCCAGCAAGGATTCTATCCAGCATCTGTGCCAATACAAGCCTTTTAGATTCTTTAGGATCCCCCTGATCCATTGGCTGGATAAGGGACGTAGTGTTATGTGGCAGAAGCACAATTTTGACATTTTGCAGAGTCAGTGTAAAGTACACGCTGCAATTGTTCAGTAGGAGGCAAATTCATTTGTTTTCTCCATATTGACCTGTTGAGATCCCTGGCCCTTTCAGTAAAAAGGTTTGTCATCATCCAATCATTTCTATTGGCTCTATGCATGACTGGCAGCCTGCTGATATTCACTCCTTTAAAGCACCTTGGATTTTTACTCTTATGGATGACCACCAACTTTAACTTATCGGACCCACTCATGTTTGCACATGTTAAAACAGTAAGTCTGCCTTTTGCCTTTTTTCCACTGGCAATTGAATCAGATTTGAAAGTAAGCATACCCATCAGGAGTGGTATGGTAAAAAATGCTGCTTCTGGCTCAGGGTCAACTTTTGTTTTTTTTGCTGAGGGCTCTCTGGCTCAGCCTGACTCACCACTGTTGCTGATTGCGGGTGGTGACTGTGACCACAATCTCAAGGAGGCTTAAATAGCCTTAAATAGTACCATTAACACATTGTGCCGGTACGTAGAGCACCTGTGAATGAGCTTTGAATTGCTCTTTTGTCAGCAGACCAGCGGACTATCAACACAGCTGGTCAGATGGCTGAGACAAGACACTGAAACAATGATTAGAGATCAAGCACATTTTTTATCCAATAAAATTAGATTTTGTATTTGTTTAACAGAATGTTTTTGCCTGTGCAGTATAGCACATGAATTGAGACCAGATCATCTTATTTACTAAAATGGAATATACACTAAAGCGATATTCACTAAAATGGTTTTGACTGTACCATTAAAGGAATACAACTAAATAATTAGAACTTCGAGGTTTCCCAACACCTACTTTGAGATACAATAAACGCAGCCCTAAGGGGTGACTTATTAAGTATACATTGGCCCAATCAAAAGCTCATGAGAAAAAAAAACTCTGCCTGAAAGATACCCTTTGCTTCCTACAAATTGCCCACCAGTAGGTGGACACTTCAATCCTCCCACAACTTAAACTAGTTAGAGCTGAACTGGACACCGTCTGCCTCCAACAAATAGAACTTGCCTGATGTTCTTGAGACAGTGTTACTATGAGGTTGGTCCCCAAGCCACCTGCCTCTTGGCATACAGGCTCCATAAACAAAGCCAGTCCTCCACAATTACCTCCATAAAACACCTGGCCACGGGAATCCGATATACACAGCTGCATGAGGTCACCCAGTATTTCTATGCATTTTATCAGCCACTATATACTCCAGAGCAGATGACAAACTATGCAAAAATTGCCAACTTTCTTTCAAAAATGACTTTACCCACCCTTATGGAGGAGGAACAGTAGTGACTTAAAGATCCCATTCTGGCCTATGAGGTTGAGTCAGCTATTACTGATTCTAAGTCCTTGATATCACAGGGGCCAGATGGATATGACACGGAATTTTATAGCGCCACCAGGGAGCAGGTCCCTCCTGTACTGTTTATTCATTTAATGAAGTCATTCCAGGTTCTCTCAGTTGGTTTATATATTATCTCCATTATATTAAAACCAGAAAAGAACCCACAGCTCTGTGATTTGTATAGACCCATCTCAGCATTAAATAACGATTATAAATACTTCATGTCCATCTTTGCACACTGGCTAGATGTCATTCTTCCAACTCTGATTTTCCTCTACCAGACTGGTTTCATCTGGAAAAGATCAACCACTGATGATGTAAGGTGCACCCTGCTTCTAATACATGGCATGCAGATGTGCTACTCCCCTCGGGTCCTTCTCAGCTTAGATGCAAACAAGGCTTTCAGTAGGGTGTCATAGGCTTTTCTGTATGCTACCTTGGACAAGATGGGTATCCTGAAGCAGCTGATCATAGCACTCCAGAACTTGTTAACAAACTAGCAATCCAAAGTCCTGTTTCTTTCTTAACATGAATTCACTGTCTCATAAACAGCATCTTCTGTTATATGATGTTAAACATTCCACTACCCCCTGTCTTCAGTCCCAGCGGCACTCGATATTATAGAGCAATTTGGCATGGTTTTGGGGTATAAATTAAATACTATTAAGATGGAGGCTCTTACCTTTCATTTTCAACCTCCAGTTAATCTGTATTCACAGTTTCTGTTTTGATGGGAGCTGGATAAACTGAAAAACTTGGGAGTCTACTTATCTTGTAACCCTGCAGATGTTTTTAAAAATAATTTTTGCTCCTTCACTATGGAAATGCAACAAGATTTCACAAAATGGAATCTACTCATCCTTTGTTTATTACAGATAATAGAGGTGGTTAGTATGGTGATACTCCCACGTGCGCTATAGTTATTCCAGAACATATCCATAACTATACCTCTGAAAACTTTTAAAGATGGGAATAAATCCATATCTAAATAATTTGGGCAGAGCAGCATCCTAGAATTACCTATGTCTTTCAAAAGAGAAAGGGGATTTGACTCTTCTCAATCTTAGGTTTTATTATTTAGATTCTCATCTAGTCTTTATAGTACATAGACAACTGGGGATCACTTGAGCAAGATGGCAGGAGATTGAAGAGAACATACAATCAAATGTGGAGTTTTTTACTAATCATTTTCACTTAGACCCACCCCCTAGACTATCTCAGTTCCCGAACCCATGGATTAATCATCAGATTTGAGCCTGGCTGCTCATACATCGTATACTGCACTTGACCCATTTATAGGACTCATTTGCCCCATTGTTTTTCTGGAGCATTTTGTGCTGGCCTGTATGGACTATGCTTTCCATCACTGGGATGTTTCCTCCCTGAATTATCTCATTCAGCTGATGACAGACCCAATCTTTAATTCCTTCAAATAATTAAAGCAAGAGTTTCATTTCTGGCAAAGTGAATTATAACGATACTTACAAATTAGGCACTTCTTAAATAACCTGCCCTTAGGAGTTCGATGTTCGGATACACACCCTCCAACTCTTGCTGCCCTTATCTCGATATTTCACACTAAGAATACAGACCATTTGATTTCAGTCCTATATGGGGCCCTGCTCAATTTTCTGGGGGACTCCACTCAGTATATCCTGTTGAGATGAAATAATGAACTCTATTTATAGGTCTCATTGAAGCAATGACATTTGTCATGTAGGTTGATTTCCATGATTATGAGTTCTCACCAGTGGCAGGAGTTCTCTTGTAAACATCAAATTCAGTACTTCTGTACTCTGGTGATAACTACACATTTTCATATCCCGGGTGGGGCACAATGCTGGAGGCAATGTGGTAGTTCCAATGTACACCATTCACACATCTTTTGGTCATGCCCGAAGCTGACCCCCTTTATCAAATCCCTTCAAATTGAACTTGAGGAGTTTTATGCCAGACCTGTCCCCCTAACAGGAGATATGTTCCTGTTTTGTATTTTACCTAGAGGTTTCCAAGATAAAAATGCATGCTGCCTGATGGGCATCCTGTTGTTAGCAGTGAAAAAAGTGATTGCCAGGGCATAGTTTACCCACTGAACCCCCTCCATGGAAGAATGAAGGTCCATAGTAATTCAGATTTATAGGCTAGAAGAGTCACTTAAAGGCTTAATAACAAGCAAGAGCTGTGCTCCTCCAGATGGAATTATGCATGTTATGTTATGTTAAAAGACTCAGAGTTTGTACCCTAAAGGGTGATAAAGATCTCCCGGTTGATAGGGTTCTGGATGTAATAAATTCTGGTTGGGCCTGTTTCCACATTGTGTGGTGGGGGTTACCCTAGTTTCCAAATATCACTAGACACTTGGGGCTTGATCTAATCTTTGGTTCAACTTACTGAGTGGGTGATGCTCTGTGTTCCGCCCCTCTCCATGGGCTGTCACACTACTCACTTATGCAAGGACTGAATAACACATGGTGGTGTTTAGGGGGCACAAGGTGTTGTTTAATTAACAGGTAATATTGCACTTTGTGACTGTCCACCATGCTGTACCTAAGGAGAGAGAGGACTCTATGGTATTGTGCTTCCTTGCATGCCAGGTGTAGACTATATTATAACCATATGAAATTGCACAACTCAGAATGTATTTAAATATTGATGTATGGATTGCTAACTTGTAAAAAGTTTCAATAAAGATTATATTTAATAATGAAATATGCTGTACCTTTTCTAAACAAAAACTGACTCAAATGTAACTATTATATGACCGCACCCTGCTAGAGGCCTCATTGTTTGAAACATAACTATATAATTACCTACTGTATGTTATGTAGGACCACATTTAGAATTGCTTCTTCTTTGCTTTCTTGATTTACATACTGATTCAACTCTCAGTCATAAGTCATGTCAATGAATAGTCTACCTGCTCTGATGTTGACTGTCTTAGCTTTCCAGTCTATTTATCCATGATTAATGTATCGCAACAACATAACTTTCTAAAAAAATTTTTCATATTAATTGCCTAGGTGCCATTGCTATTATTGTCTGCTGGTGTGTAGCACACCTTGATCAGGACAGTATTCCTTATATTGCCCTCTGTCCTGACCCATATAGATTCTGGACTGGATTTTCAAAGCTTTGTGGCACACATTTGTTTCAACCACATTAACTGTGCTAAGACTATTAAACCACAAGAAAGGTGGTCTAACTTCCTGATACAACCATCACAAGAAAATGTGATGCATGCATAATTGTTTGATGTAAAATAAGTAAGGTGTCATAAATGCATCTGAATATTTGAACATGTTTGCACATTTAAAGAGATTCATCTGCAGAAATACAACGTTGCTTCTTTCACAGTACTATATGTCTAGTTCCTCTTCAGATTTTGTTATGTTACCATACATTGCCACCCCTCCACATCACTAGCTTTTGCTATTCCTTCTGACAGCATTATATCCCTTAAATTTTTCCCTCCAGTATCTCTTTTTACCCATAATGTCTCTGTTGATATTAAAGAGCACCTTTTGTGGTGTGAGTGCTCACAGCCAGGGACAAGCCTTACCTGGCTCCGAGTCCTATGGTATAAAAAAAAATGTTTTACATGCTGCAAGTTTTGGGAATGAAGGGATCATATTTTTTGCTCTGAGGAGCCATGCAGCCTTTCCCTTCCACTTCCCAGTTTAGAGACATGCCCCCACACTCTATATGCATGTTTGGAGCATGCCCCCATGCAAGCACATTGTGATGTCAGAATATGGAACAGCATGGAGATGACAGGAGAAAGCCCAATTGCGGAGGTAATCCCAGGAACTCAGCCAGAACATATTTCTGCACCTGGCAGAATCTGATAAAAATATGGTGGTACCTCTGAAACAACTGAAGCACACCCCACGGATAACATTCCTTAACAGTGTTAACCTAAGAAGGGGTAAGACTAGGGAAGGAGGAGAGAAACTGCAACAGTAATACAAGACTCCAGAGTATGAAGGAGAGGCAAAGTAGTGAGCCACTTAGCCTTTGTGGATAGATTTGCTGTATGTCTTAAAGATATCCTCAAAAGTTTAGACTGTTGTCAGTGAGAAATAACAAGAAAACTGTGCTGTACTGGGTGCCAAGTGCTGCTAATGGCAAAAACAGTAAGTAGGATGAATAAAAACTGAATCATCCACCAATTACAGACAATATGCTTTCTAGTCAAAAGATAAAATGTAAAACCAGCCTTTTTATTGAAAGTTGACACAATCAAAAAGATTCAAAAGAGTCCATGCCACTGGACACATTTCAAGAATGTAATACTGCACATGAAAGCAAGCTGAGATAGAGAGGACTGAGTGTCCCACGATAGGTCTCCTCACTCGGGGGAGGGGGGACTGTATCTTGTTATGGAACTGCCATCTGATGGAGGCCAGGCAGTGCAGTGGACACAAATCATAGGGGAAGGCACTGTCACAAGACACCAGCACACATGTGTGCCACTCTGCATGTGCATGAGCATCATTGCATGCTGGCACCCCAAGGTGAAGACATGGAGGAAAATGTCAAGGTATTTCCAATTGATTCCGGCACCTCAGCAGACCCATGCACACCTAATGTTGCAGACCAGCCACTACTATGGCAATCTTGGGTAATTGGTGGTTAATCTGCAAGGCCATTAGGAGGTCAGTGGCAGGGATAGATGGATACTGTGTGTTTGTTGGGGGGGTGAACCAGGGGCTATGGGGCAGAAAAAGCAGAATAAAAAAACTTTCAGTTTTCCTTATCTTAAACATAAAAAATTATATTAGAGTTTTGGAGCTAACAGTTGATTACATCAAGTCCATTTGACTCCTGACCAACAAGGATGTGTTGTTCTGTATCTTGGTCAGCTGACACAGAAAAATATTGCTAAATGCCCTAAAACATTTTCACATTTACCCTGAATTTACAGTTTTTTTTCCTTGAAATGTCATTATTTACTGGAGGAATTTCTGCATATAAACAAATACAAGTCTAGCTGTTTCATTTTTTCCCTATAAAATAGAGTCAATCTCTGAGAAGGCACAATGGTCCTCTGCTCATCTGAGAAATGATATTGGTGTTTTGCATGACACATCTTAATAGCAGGGAGTATGGTTGCATGATAGATCACGTCAGTATCCAGTTATGGTAATGAATCACATCGAAGGCAATCATGATTATGACAAAGCACCTCAACAATCAGCATGTTAAGATGAAGCATGTGAATGGCCTTTATAGAAATATATCACTAACATCAAACTAGAAAATAATATGAAGGTAAAGGCATTGTTTTGTCAGAACGTGCATGGCAGCCATTAGATGTGGATATGTAGATACATATTTATCTAAAGAAACCATACATGACCATTTTTGCATCTTTCCTTTCATAAAGTAGTAAGAAAAATTAAATGCTCCTGTGAAGGTGAGAGTGTGAAAGTCACTGCGACAGTGATAGAATTGAAACCATAATACACTTTTCACTGAGGGATTTGAATGGCACCCTGTGAAGTTTAACACTGTCATAAAGATAACTCCATCTAAAGAAGGAACTGCTTACACTGAGCATAATTTACAGCTTTTCTCCATTTGGCATGGCCTAACCTTCAGTATATAGCAAAACATTAGTGAGAAAAAACAACTTTAAGGCCTCGTGGCATTATACATTTAAGAATGTGCAAAACTGGAATAAGAGTGATTTGTTGTTAATTAGATACATAACACTTGAGCGAAATTTGCTAATATGAACAGTATCTATGAACAATTAAAGACTGCAGAATAAAACTCTAATTGCAACATACTCTATGCTGTGCTGGAGAACCATGGAGATACACTATATGACATTTTATTTGATAACTTTTAGTAGATACTAAAGTGGAGATAATGTTGCACCAAATAAAGCAATGTTCAAATACTGTAGTGGCAATGGAGCATAACAAAAAGATAGTGGTGTTCATAATTGCCTAGGCTTGGAGGCAGAGGTATGTGGCATTTCATCTGGGAAACCAGTTGCCTTCTTTAAGATACTTCATTCGGCTTATTTAGCTTTTTGTTATTCTTAGTAATCCATAAATATTTAAGAATGTTCTATGGCTTAGTCAAGATGTGCAACGTTTAGAGGTTTTTGAAAGTTGCTTAGAAGCCCAAATAACTACACAGTGTAACACAGTGAATAATAAAACACAATATAACATTAACTATTTCCAAAGATACACTTCCTGTTGCCTGAACACTCTGCATCTTGAATACAAAAGTTTGAAATCAGTCTTTCAGCTGTCCTGAGAATTTCAACCATCTGCATTAGCTCAGCTGACTGAAATGTGAGGGGGCCAAATGCAGTGACTGATCCCGTGGCTAAACAAGCATTTGTCAATGCCTAATGTTTATTGTTGGTATTAGCATTGGAAATGTAGGAGTTAGATGCAGAATAGGAATGGCAGTGAAGTATTGAACTTCACGCCAACCCCACCTCCATCCTGTAGAGATGGACAGGCATTGGGGTAAGTGTTTGGGTCATCACTCATGACATACATGCTAAGTCACATCACCCTATTCTGCAGGCGCAAACACATGTTAAGGTGTACCTTGGGGCATTTGGCTTTACAGTCACCCCATTCCATAATGACATACACTGAAATGGGTACAGCATAGAAGAATGGGGTGAACTCTGGGGCCAAAGAGTCCAAGGTACACCTCAATGCCTGTCACTGGCTGGGGGGTGGGGGTGGGATGGCATGAGCAGTACAGCTGGCAATCGAAAGGCACACCCCGATGCCTGTCAGTCTGTACAGATTGGGATGTTATGGTTAGAAACCCTAACGCTCCTGGCGTTTGTTGGTATTTGTACTACAAATTTTCAACATGGTCTTTTTGTGACCCCACCTCATGAAAGCATTTGCGATCTCTTCTCATGAAGAGTGGCAGTGTGATTTTGTCAATGTGTCCTGAATTTTGAGTTCCAACAGCAACCGTGCCATTCTGCATCACATGTATGAAAACACAGATCAGGCAAGAAGTGAAGAATGACAGCTGTACCATCCATAGGGAGGTGTGAAGAGATGGCAATATGGAAGTGTGAAAACACATTTTGGCCAGGATGTGAAAAATGACAGCTGTACTCTTCATAAGGAGGTGTGGAAAAATGGCAATGTTGAAAATCTGGAGGGAAAATATTGCAAATTCAAGAAGTTACGTAGCAACTGCAAAATGCACATTCTTAAAACAGTCATTGTTTGGATTTTTTCCACAAAATTTGCAACACAGACTTTTTGAAAGCCCACCTCATGAACACTGGAACTGTCATTTTGTTAATCGGTTCCAAAAGGTGATTCTGCAGTGACAGCAAAATCACCTTTTCGGGACCGAATAATGCCACGACAGTGGCTGAATTCATGAGGAGGGATCCCAATAACCCCAAGTAGAAAATATTGTGCCAACATTCCCCAAAATGCCTGAGACATTCACCAAAGTTAAAAAACCCTATTTATGCCATTATATAACTTACCAGCATTTCTTCACATCGTGGTCGGCTTTGAAGAGTGCAGACATGTTCCCGTTCCACCGAAGATTGTCGCACTGTGCTCTGGAGGTAAATATGGGGTAAGGGTGTGAGCGGGGAGGCAGGGTATGCAGAGGGTGGGTGTGGGTTGGAAGAGGGGCCACTGGACTCAATGAGGGACAGTTCTCTGTTTTACAGGTTAAAAAAAAATTGCAGGATTTTTTTTTTAACAGGGACATTTGGCACACTAGGGTGACCTCCCAGCATGCCACCCTAGAGTTTTTTGGGGGGGCTGTAGCCGACAGGGGATTGGGCACCTCTGTCGGCACATACCAAGGGGGGCAAGAGCCAAGGGGGATTGGGCACCCCCTCAGCACAAAATGTTTTTTGGGGGGGACATTATGCCGACAGGGAGTGGGATCCCCCATCAATAAATTAAACTGGGAAGGGGGACTGAAGCCAATGGGGATTGGGTCCCCATCAGCAAACAAAAACTGTTTTTGGTGGGTGCATGATGCCGAGGGGGATTGGCACCCCCTCAGCACTGGGAGCTGTCTAATATTGTTTGTAAACATGGCGGCAGCTTGCTACTGCATTCACAAACAATATTACCCTAGACAAGGTACCACCCTGCAATGATGGGTCACTCCCTCATTGCAGCGGAATGCCTGACTCTGCAATGATGAGGTGGCCCCTGATTGCTGTGGTGAAAATGTTACAACTTGGTGGCATTTTTGGAAGGCAGTGTCATCAGCACACTGTGCCTCCATTGGTTCACCCATGCCAAGCCCCCAAATGCAATGCCTCTTTTGGCTGCCACAGTGCCGCACCTCCACAACCTGCTTCTCTCCTTAATTGCCACATAATGTTTCTTGTGCATGCACGCAAACAAACATAACAAGTGAGGAGTCAGCTGCCCCTGACCTCCTGGCCCTACTACCTATTTGTACACATTGAATACAATTTAATAAAGACCTCTGTAATGCCCTCAAAAATATTGATGATAAAGATATATCACTGAGGAAAATAATCAATAAAAAAAAAAATACATGGTCCTTAATGAATTACTCAGCACTTCAACATATACTTTCATAAACATGATGTTTCATGTGTTATAGTTTACTAGAGAATTTGTTTTTTTTCCGTTTTCCACGTTCCTTTCCAAGGTTTATGGCACAGGTGGGCAAGCAATGTGAGAAGGCAGTAAGGAGGGCTGGAGGGATACTGGGATGCATAGGAAGAGGCATCAATAGTAGAAAACAGGAAGTTGTTATCCCTCTGTACAGACAGTTGGTGAGACCCCATCTGGAGTACTGTGTGCAGTTCTGGAGACCCCATCTCCGCAAAGACATAGACAGAGTGGAGGCTGTCCAGAGGAGGGCAACTAAAATGGTGCAGGGTCTGCACCAGAAGACATACGAAGAAAGACTACAGAGCTTAATATGTATACTCTTGAGGAAAGAAGGGAGAGAGGGGACATGATAGAAACTTTCAAGTACCTCAAGGGAATTAACAAAGTCCAAGAGGGTAGCATCTTCCAGAAAAAGAGATGTGCAAGAACAAGGGGGCACAATTTGAAGATAGAGGGGGGACGGCTCAGGGGTAATGTGAGGAAGTATTTTTTCACTGAGAGGGTTGTGGATGCATGGAACAGCCTTCCTGAGGAGGTCGTGGAGTCAAGAACAGTGGGGGACTTCAAGAATGCATGGGACAGGCATAAGGCAGTCCTTCGGGTGGGTAAGAGGAAGTAAGCTGTTGATTAACTAGGATCTGCAGTTTATCTGTTAGGTAGGAAAATGGGCAGACTAGGTGGGCCAAGCGGTCCTTATCTGCCATCAAATTCTATGTTTCTATGTTTCAGACTGTAGTCCATCCACAATGTCTGCATAAATAGCATTTGCCACTCTCTTATTAACCTCACAGCACTTTTATTTGTGATGTCAAAGTATCATCTTGACAGCAGACTTTAATGTCACAAACAGCAATTGTTTGGTCAGCAGTAGTGAGTCAGATACATTTGAAAAACTCTGAGAAATAAGTACTACACTACCAGCAATATTTTGTAAATCAGCAACAGGAAATTGTCCAAAAAATAAAACCTAGAAAACACTAAAGGAAACACATAATTGGTTTAAATCTAATGGTTTTTAAACATTTTATTGCAGCACAGAATTGCTCTTTAATGAAGCTCCTGAGTAGGGTAGGGTGAAAGATGCAAATTCCACTTTAGTTGCACTTCTGCAACATTTTGCAACTTTTGTGGAATTTTCTAAACTTTTGTCTTTGGCGAAATCGGAAATCTTATGTAAGTGTTAGGTGAATTTGTGCTGTTCCACATAATATTTTCACTGTACTGCAGAATAAAACACATGAACTGCAGAATTACTACATTAATCCACAATTCGTGTGATTATTCCTAAGTTCAGTGAACATTTCTGCATCTTTCTCAAGGGAAAAATAAAGAACTTGGCTGGTGTCCAGTGGCACCCCCCAACTGCTTGCCCAACAATGACTAATATTTCCCAGCTGTCTAGTGGCACCCCTCCACCCTCCGATCACTCACCCCAGGCATAATTAATATTTCCCTTGTATCTAGTGGCAACTCCCCACCCCCAATCACTGACCACAGCCATAACTAATATTTGCCTGCTGTCTAGTGGCAACCACACTCTACAATTGCTAGCCCTGGCCAAAATTAATATTTCTCCCTTATCTAGTGGCACCCCCCACCCTCCAATTGCTCACCCAGGCCATAATTAATATTTCCCTGGTGTCTAGTGGCACTCTCTAGCCTACAATTGCTTGCTGCAGCCATAAGTAATATTTCCCTGGTGACAACTGCCCCCCACACACTGTCCGCACTTGGTTAAATACATCAACTAACTACTCTTTTTCCATGCACAGTCAGTCACTGCCTGGGTCAGAAAATGGAGATTGGGGAGCCCAGACAGTGACCAGTGTAGTCCTCCTCTCACCACCTTGGGTGGCTACAGTGTGTAATGACAGGGAGCACATGACAGAGTAATGAAAATGCTGCTTTGAAAAGTCATTCAAATACCAAGGATAACTATACCACATATTCACCATAATAATGGATACTGTTATCCTTAGCTTCACATTATCTCACTAGTAAAGCTTTGCGTTTTAACCCTGAGGACTAAGCATAGTTTATTAAGCAATAAGGCATGATGATGGGTTAGATTAATAGTCTGTTAATCATCCTCTAGGGGTGTAATGTGGCACGAGGTGCAGCTGAGTGCCATATTGTCCCTAGGGGGTAATTGACTGTTAATCTAACTTCTGGGAGTGTCTTATTGCTATTATAAAAAAAATATTCAAAAAAAGAAAAGTGTTAAAAGTATACTATTTGAATGTTTTACTCTTTTAGAGAGAGATTTTTAATAAAATAGTTCTTCCACCAACAGTTTAAGAATGCTGGTTCAAAATCAGAATGCATCATTCCAGTCATTCATTAGTGCTTGAGTATGGAATGCTGAAAGGAAGAATCCATGTGCCATGGTGATGAGGCTGTACACGGCAATGTAACATGGATTAATGTAAGGCTGTTGGAATCCTAATAGCCAA
This sequence comes from Neoceratodus forsteri, assembly GCA_016271365.2. Lineage (NCBI taxonomy): Eukaryota > Metazoa > Chordata > Ceratodontiformes > Ceratodontidae > Neoceratodus > Neoceratodus forsteri. Next base: position 222,620,024 of record CM057453.1, read on the forward strand.
TCTGATTGCAGCATTTCTGAAACCTTTTTTATAATTGTAATTAATATACAGTACACTAAAAGCCATCAAGCCTAAATATTGCCTTTTTTATTGCTCCCTTTTATGCTGTACGAGTAGAGCTGTGCAAATAAAAAACTTCCAGAGGTGGAGTTTGCATGACACACAGTGTGTATTTTTAACAATTAAATGTTTCAATACTACCAGTGAACCAGTGGCTGGCTAAGAAGGTGAGAGGAGTGTTCTACTGGCCACCATTATTTGGGTATGGAACAGTTGTTCTCCACTAAGAATATGCTGTTAGTGGCTACAAATTCTCAGTCATGAGGGGATAGAAAAGTGTCACAGAGGATTGGCTGTGCTGTTAATCCTGGTGTGGTATAAGCCCAAAGCACACTATTCTACATGGGCTTCAGTGGGTGGCAGTACATTTTTGGTGGGGGATGTCAACAGTAGTGATGGACTCCTTGAGTCTACAACTTAAATAAAGTGGGGTTCTGACATCCGCCATGGGCTCCCAGTGTCCAGAATTTTTTTTAAAGTGTGCCAACAGCCATCATGGGCTCCTGGTGTTAGGATATATTTAAAAAGAAAATTTGTCAATACCCAGGAAGTTCTCCCAATGTCAAAACAAAATACAAAAAAATACATATTATGGATTCAATCAGTGTCACTTCTGAAGCTCTGTGCACCACTGCTCAAAAAGTCATATCAAAAACACACATATTAAGTTGGGCAAGAACTGTTTCACTGTACATTTTCATGCTCCAAAAGGATGTCTCCATGAGAAAGAATCTTTTAAGGTGTAAATCTGTAGAGTGCAATGGGAGTACAAGTGCACCTATTTCTCTTTGAAATCACTTTGGGACACTCAAAGTACATCTTTTGGGGGGATAAAAATGTGCAGGAAAGCAGTCCTTAGCAGTTAATGTCCTGTTTTTATTGTGTGTTTGTTGTAAAACAAAATGTGTACACAACCAATGTCCTCCCAATGTTGACAAAACATTTGCAGGGGGCATGGTCCAATTCAAGAGATGACCACCTGGTGCATGAATGCGTTTGAAAACAATTTGCAAGTAATGGAGATGGGCTCCAATGTCAATGTTCTCCTTTAGGTATTGGGGACATTTGATTGTAGCCATAAATACACTAATAGGACAACATTAATATCACAAAGGTGGTTGCATATTGTGCCATAAGAGGAAGGGTAATGAATAAAAAGTGAAAAAAAATGGTACTGCACATGCATGGCAAATGGCTTCTAAAATAACATATAGCAGTTCTCATGCACATCCAGTAATGTGATATATTGTATTCTTTGCAGGAAGTGTGCAGCTATCTACATCAGAGAAACTGGTAGATGCTTGGCTGACCAATTCAAGGATTATTACAGGACAATCAGAAATGGAGACACTGATAAACCCAATATATCCCACTTTACCTTCTGGGACCATAATGTCAATGGTCTTTCTGTTTGGGTTTTTGGGATGCGGACCAAAGAAAAAACATGGAAACCAAGCTGATTATCTGCCTAGACTCTCACAAGCCCTCTGGTTTAAATGAAAGACTTAGTTTGGGTACCGGGTGAATATAGCGCTGCCTAAATAATGCATGAATGACTGCACTGCCTATAGCATGAAATTTTCTACAGCAACAGGGGTAGCTCAGAATATGATAAGAACCGCTACCCCTGTTGCTCTAAAATGATCTGGAGAAGTGTCAATGAGGCTGCCAGTGCAGTGCCTGGTCAAGCTGCTCTCATGGTGGAGTGGCTAGGGCATCTGCATCTGGCATTGTGGGGACCTGGGTCCATGATTTGGTTCCTGGCAGGTCCACTACTGCTTCCGTTTTTTTTTTTAAAAAAAAACAACAAAATTTTCCCCTTCCAGTGCTTCACCCCATCCCTAAAGTCTACACCCCCTCAGAGTTAAATATATTAAGTCTGGGGTGTGTGGGGGATGAAGCCCCCCTGTTGTGGGAGTGGGAGATGGAGCCCCTCACAAAAGCTAGAGATACTGTGTTTTCCTGTGCCATGTGCGCTGCTCCTTGTATGGTTGATGTTTTTTCCCAACCTTGTTTTGCCACACACTGTTTTGTGTGCGGCATTGTTGTGTTGCACAGTTTCAGCCGTGACATCATGACCCCGTGCCATTTTTTTGTACTAACATTTCTCAGCCATCTTATGGCATACCACCAAAATCTGTCTTTTTTACCCTCACCCCTGTCATATCTTCGCTAGCATGTGTGCATAGTACATTTGTATGTGTTGGTATGCCTGCACCTACTTCCATCCTCTGAGAGTGTATGGAGAGGGATACTTACGCACACATTCCTGCTATGAGTGCACATTCATTTTCATTTTCTATGCACTGTATTTCTCTCTATCTCTTTCTCCCTCTCTCTCTCTTTTTCTGTTTCCTTCCTCCACATTTGTCACCATTTAACCTTCTTCGGGGGCCCCGTTAATTAGTCCCCACTTGAGATCTCCTCAGCTCATTCACTCCTAACATGCCTTTTTAGACCCATTATCAACATTTTGTTTTCCAGATTCTATTCTTACCTTGCCTATTATCACTTTTTCTCCTACAGCCTCCCCTTTTTCTTTCCTTTGTGTGTGTGTGTGTGTGTGTGGCTCTCTCTCTCTCTCTCTCTCTCTCTCTCTCTCTCTCTCTCTCTATATATATATATATATTATACAATGTATGTTTGGGATAAATAAGTGTGTAAAAATGATATCTGAGCTGGCCAGTGAAGATAACATTGTTATCTTCATGTTCCTATATGTCATACATTTATCTCCACGTTCCTATACATCATCACAATGAAACTGAAATAATTTCCTGTTGCTGTCTACTGCCCGCAGCTGTCTCGCTACCCCAACACCCCCCCATGCAGCACACACACCCCTCCTACGCAGCTGTCAATCATCTGTGAAATTATCTGGTTGATCCTGCCATTATTTTCGACAAAATTCATATTTTAAATGCTTATCTGGTTGATCCTGCCACTCTGAGCACTTTCACTTTCTGTGTAAATGTAGCATGGTCGAGCGCTATTCTCACTGATGAGCGCTGTATTCTGTGTGGTTTTCTAGTAGTTGGAAAAGTCAGAAAATGCTGTGCTTTATGCACAGCTTAGTGTTTCTTCACTGAGCAAAAGCTGCCGACTGCACACAGACTGAAGCGAGTGAATCTGTGACTCTGGAACAGTAGAGGGAAGCGCGAGTGTCGGCTGGGCAACAGACACTCGTGCTTCCCTCTACTGTTCCAAAGCCGCAAATTCACTCGCTTCAGTCTGTGTGCAGTCAGCAGCTTTTGCTCAGTGAAAAAATACTAAGCTGTGCATAAAGAACAGCGTTTTCTGACTTTTCCAACTACTAGAAAACCTCACAGAATACAGTGCTCATCAGTGAGAATAGCGCTCGACCACGCTACATTTACACAGAAAGTGAACGTGCTCAGAGTGGCAGGATCAACCAGATTAGCATTTAAAATATGAATTTTGTCAAAAATAATGGCAGGATCAACCAGATAATTTTTTTTAAATAACTTTAAACCGACAGGATCAATCAGATATTTGAATACCTTATCTCATTTGTTGTCTTGGGGGGGGGGTGCATGGGGGGCTGTGTTGGGGGAGCATGGCAGGATAAACCAGATAAGTCTTTTTAAAAATAACTATAAATAGCAAGCTCCATCAGAAATGTTTTTAAACAACAAATGACATCTGTTGTTTTGCCACCATTCCTGTAAGGGGAGTTGTATTGCTAGGGCCAACACCTTTATGTGGCCATTGCATTGAGAAGATATGTGGTGGGTTGTGTTGGGAGGGCAAAACATACATTGTATAAACAGAATATGACATGGCCAGACTGAAGATTTCATATTTATCTTCACTTGAGGCCAGTGACATCAAGATATCTCACTCATGGCTTCACCACTCTTGAGATATCATGATATCACTGGCCTGTCTTGAAGATTAATATATCTTCAGTCAGGTCATGTCATATCTATATATATTATAGTGGCACGTGTAGTTACTCTATAGTTAGGGTTGAGTACCCCATTTAAGGTTAAAGTGTGAAGTTTTGCATCTTAATAACTTTGCCACTGTATGATGGATCTGCCTGACATTTGGCATGCTTGGAGTAGTACCATAGATCTCTGGAGCTCGTAGCTCCGTAATGGTCAGATATAAGGTTGTGGAGTTATAAAGTGACATTCCATAGGGCATTTACTCTTTTTTGTGCATTCTTTTCTCACTCCTACAGGTTGCACAGTTTATTACAACCAGTCTGAAAACTTCAGGGAACATGCAGCCAGGGTCCCTGATGTGCCTTTTGAAGATTTTGTGAAAAAAAATTAAACGGTTCAAAAGTTATTCAAAAACAGGTTTCCCATTATAGTCAATTGGAAAGTTAACAAAAAGTTTGACAGTGTCGCAAATGCAGTTTTTAGTGTTGCAAATGACCCCTGTAGTGTCGTGAGTCAACCATTTTCTTTTCAGTTAGTGGTCATAGAAATGCTTGGCATTTAAATTTGGGACACTCTAGGGACACAATTCTTTTTGTGTTCACCTAGTCGGACACTGAGGATGCTAGCCATGTCTATTTTGGGGGTTAAACACCCCAGAAATATGTTTTTGAAATTTTTGTAAACTGTAGTGTCACACTTGTGACACTTCTGTGATTTATTTTGCGACATTACTTTGTGACACTATGGCCAAAATAACAGGAATTCTTTGTCACCCTGCTGCAAAAGAATGGTTTGGTCTTTTGGGCTGACATTTGGAGAGAAGAAAGTCAACATCCCACAGATGTGCCTTTTGGTGGTTTGGTGACAAAATATTACAGGGATGCAAAATTACGGTACTCCAAAGTTGATGCTTTTTCCCATAGACTAAAATTACGGCATCTGCCGCACCTTCCAGGGTCCGTATCTCAGAAACGCTTCTAAATACGGACTTTTCATCAGAAAATGCTTAGCTCCCACTAGAGGGCTAAGTCCAAAACTAGCCAGGAAACTCATAATTTGGATGAAATTTTAATTTTTTTCTACATCATACTGTTCCTCAGATATAAGCAATTCAGTATTCCAAGTGCTCTTTTTCTGCTCCGAGGCCTGTTATTATGCATACATTCTTTGTATTCACTGTGTTTCTCTATGCAGCTGTTGGTGAAAAAAAGCGTGTGTGCTTTTGTCACTGTCACAGTTAGCAACACCACTTGCATTTCTGTAACTATTTGCATTAGCTTTCCCATCTACGCCACCATGTGCATTACCCTTTGTGTTTTCATTTGCACTTGCATTTGCGTTACTTTTACCATTTACATTTCCATTACTGTTTCTGTTTGCATTTTATTTTGCAGCACCGTGTGCATTACCATTTGCGTTTGTGTACTCGCTTCCATTTTCGTTTGCATTTCTTTTGGTGTCATCATTGCTGTTACCATTAGCATTTGCATTTCCTATTGCAGTACCATAACTGTGCGCATTACCATTTACATTTCCATATGTGCTTCTGTTTGCGTTTCCATTTGCATTACCATTCCCATGTACACCACCGTGTGTGTTACCCTTTGTGTTTTTGGTTGCGCTTGCATTTGCTTTACTGTTAACATTTGCGTTCCCATTATTTTTTTTGTTTGTGTTTCGTTTTGCTTCACCATGTGCATTACCATTTGAGTTTGAGTGTGCAATTCCATTTGCATTTCCTTTGGAGTCATCATTGCTGTTACAGGTAGCATTTGTATTTCCTATTGTGGTACCATGACCGTGCACATTACCAGTTGTGGTTCCATATGCACTTGCATTTCTGTTTACGTTTGAGTTACCATTACCGTCTACGACACCATGTGCATTACCCTTTGCATTTTCGTTTGCAGTTGTGTTTGTGTTACTGTTAACATTTGCATTTCCATTACTGGTTTTGTTTGTGTTTCATTTTGCGTCACCGTGTGCATTACCATTTGCGTTTGCTTATGCGCTTCCATTTGCATTTGCGTTTCCTTTGGTGTCATTGTTGCTGTTACCATTAGCATTTGCATTTCCTATTGCGGTGCCATTACAGTGAGCATTACCATTTGTGTTTCTGTACGTGCTTGCATTTGCATTTTACGTTTGTGTTACCATTCCCATCTACACCACCATGTGCATTACCCTTTGCATTTTCATTTGTACTTGCATTTGCGTAACTGTTAACATTTGCATTTCCATTACTGTTTTTGTTTGCTTTTCCTTTTGTGTCTCCATGTGCATTTCCATTTGTGTATGCACTTCCATTTGCATTTGCATTTCTGTTTGTGTTTTCTTTGGTGTCATCGTTGCTGTTACCATGAGTGTCTGTGTTTCCAATTACATTGCCTTGCTGGTGTGCATTACAGTTTGCATTTCTGTATGCGCTTGCATTTGCATTTCTGTTTTTATTAACATTTGTACTTTTGTTTGTATTACTGTTTGCATTATCATTTACGTTTACGTCATCATGTGCATTAGCGTTTGCGCTTGCGTTTGAGTTGCCGTTACTTCACTATTTATAGTGCACATTCTCAAAAAGAAGGGAAATTCAAGGCAAAAAACTCTGTTTAATGCATCAGTTAGGGTTGTTCCACAGCAACAAAAGTGAGGCAATTCAATGTTAGGGTTTCCACCCCCTGGCACCCTACCCCTGCCCCCACCAACAGGCATTGGGGTGTGTGTTGGGGTCGTTGGTCCTAACTCTCACCCCATTCTCCTATACTGCACCACCTCAGCTTGTTTGTAAATGGGATGGGGTGAGAGTTAGGATTGATGACCCCAACGCACACCCCGATGCCTGTTGCTGGGGGCAGAGTGGGGGTGGGGTGCAAGGGGGGTGGGAACCCTAACAACGAATTTCCTCACTTTTTGTCACTGTGGAACAACCCCAACTGATGCATTAAACAGAGTTTTTTTTGCTATGAATATATATATATATATATATATATAGGATACATGATGGGCAGGAGGAAATATTCTCACTCCTGCAGAGTGAGCACTGGATATTTCACAAGTGCCAAAGGCATGAGTGAAATATACAGTGCTCATGATGCAGGAGTGAGAATATTTTCCATATTACATGATCTGCCCATCATGTGTGATATTAATACCATGGAGGTGAGACCAATTTCAGTGATAGAGGTATGTTTGTTGTTATGAGGTTCATGTCACTTTAAATGATGCTGGTGCTGTGGTAGTGTGTGTGTGTGTGTGTGTGTGTGTGAAGTTTTATGAATGGGTTGTTGTAGTGAGCTGTTGTTGGTTGGTGTGTGTGTGTGTATCTTGATTGGGTGTGCTGTGTTTTGGTAATTGGTTGCCTGAGGGAGGTTCTGTTCTGTGACAAGCTGGATGTTTGCAATATACTGGTTATTTGTTGTTCATTTTGTAGGTCAATATGTGGCAATGCAGGATTCAGTAATGTACTAAACTCTGGTTTTGAAATGCAGCACAAGAGATTTGGAGATTGTCACATTTAGAAGGAGTGCTGCAGCTGACTGTCATTATCTATCTTAATTGTGTTAATTTCAGTGTAGGGCCTGCTTTAGAACTCAACAAATTACAGGGGTGTTTCTCAGTGTTTTCAGATGCAGTTGAGTGATGTCAGCAGAGTAGGTATAAATGTCATTTATTTTAACACTGCTGATGTCATCAGGATTTATTTCACTCCAGTGAATATAACATGGTTTATTTCACTGGAATTTATCTCACCCCCATGGTATAAATACATATACATATATAGGGTTTTTATTAAAGTGTCCGAAGCTGGGAAATTCGACGATAGGATTTCCAACCCTAACATCCCACCCCCACCCTACACAGATGAAGAGGGATCAGGGGGACATTGGGATCATCAGCCCTAACACTCATCCCATTCCATTAGAAAATAAGTTGAGTGGGCACAGCATAGCAGAATGTGGTGAGCATTAGGGCCAACTACCCCAATGCCCCCCCAATTCCTCTTCAACTGCACATGGTGGGGTGGGGTATTAGGGTTGGAAACCCTAACATCAAATTTCCTAACTTTTGATGCTTAAATAAAAACTCTAACTGATGCATTAACATAGTGTTTTGCAATTTATTTCCTTACTTTTTGAGATTGTATAATAGTATCTGTATTTCACTGTGGGAGTGCAGATTCCTGATGCACATATGTTTCTAACTGTGGAACCGTGCTGTCTTAAATAATTTTTAATGCAAATGTTCAACATGACCTTCTTATCACCTCACTGCATGTACCCAGTACAGCAAATGTTCAAATCCCTGCCAAAACACAATTCTGCCCAACTGCTACACCATTGTATGCCACAACTGTGAAACAACATTTTGGCCAGGATTTGAAAAATGGCATCTGTGGCATTCATGATGTGGAATACTAAAGAAGATTATATTGAAAATATAGGATGAAAATATTGTAACTAAACAAAGTTACCAGTGTGCATCACAATATTTCAATGAATACCCATAACACTGCCATTTATGGAAATTTTGACATCAAATTTTCAACATGGTCTTTTTAGGACCCCACCTAATGAACACTGGTGTTGTTATTTTGTTACTTGATCCCAAAAGGTGATTTCTTGCTGCAACATCACCATTCTGAGCCATAGTGATGAGAATACAATTTGGGCAGGATATCTGAAATGACAGCTGTACTGTTCTTGAGGTGGTTTGAAAAAATGGCTTTGTAGAAGATTTGGAGTGAAAATGTTGAAATATGCCAAAGTTACACATGTTCGCAGCAAAATTTCAACAACTGCACCTAACTCGGGCATTTCTTTGAATTTTTGCACCAAATTTTCAAAATTGTCTTTTTGGAACCCTACCTCATGAACACTGGCACTGTCATTTAGTTAATTAATCACAAAAGGTGATTCTGTGCAGTGACCATGAAATCACCTTTCATGACTGAATAACAAAATTACAGTGCCAGTGTTCATGAGGTGGGGATTCCAAAAAGCCCATGTTGAAAATCTGGTGCAAATATACCCCAAAATTGCAGAGATATCAACATAAGTTCAAAATGACATTGACATCCATTATACAGTGCTTACCTTGATTCTTCAGTTCACAGTTCAGCTTTGAAGAGTGCAGATGTGTCCCAGTCCAGTGAAGATCACTGCCGCTGACCTCTAGAGGTAAGTATGGGATAAGGGGGTAAAGGGAGGTGGGTGGGCAGAGGGAGGGTCAAGATGGGGGAGGGGATGGGGAAACGATGAGGGACTGTTTTCTTTTTTCAGTATTAATAAAAAATTAAAGATGTTGGGGGCTGTTTTCTTTTTTGCAGGAACATTTTTACATTTGGGGACACTGAGAGTGGGTTACACAGTGTTCCACAATACTGGGCTAGTGAACACAATTGGGGACACTGGGAGTGGGCTACCCAGTGTCCCACACTGTCGGGGTGAGGGGGGCAACTACCAAAGTTAGATTTGGGCATTCCACTGTCAGCAAACTAATCAAGAAGCAGGCACACTACTGGGGGGAAGGGAAGAACACACTGAGGACACTTGGAGTGGGCTCCCCAGTGTCCCACAATGCTGACTGGGGAGTGGTGTTAGCTGCCAATATGGGGACTGGGCACCCCAATCTTGGCAGACATTTCAATATTTAATAGTAATATTTCTCAGCTCCCTTCCCCCCTAAGCAGAACTAACAGGGGGGAAAAAACAGTATTTATTAGGTAAACACGTTGGTGTTTACCTAATTTGGGGTTGAGGAATCTGATTCTTGGGTCTGTTTGCCCCCCAGATGAGCAAAAGCTATTTACACAAATCCAGCCCCTCATACTGTCACATGCAATGTTGTCTCAGGATTCTGCTGCAATTTGTGGCAGACACCACCCAAAAAAAAACAAACATATTCCGGTACCACATGCAGACAAACATGTGCCAGAATCATGTTCTGGAGGCCCCAATTAGGTAAACACAACTGTTAGTGTTTACCTAGGGCAGATTATTTTTTTAAAAATTTTACATTTTCCACCCTCGCTAACTGAAAACAAGATGGCGGAATCTGAACTGAAAAGTTCAACTGCAAACAGTAAAGTGTGAATTGTAAATGGCTATTTACTGTTTGTTTAGTAAAGTGACTGCTCACTTTAACCCCCATACAGCTCCCCAATATGCATACTCAACATTTCCCAAACCTGGGTCTCCCTCCAATTGACCCACGGGACTTGCCCCTTCCTCTTAATGTGGTCCACGGGACTGAATTATTCTCTTTCTTTCTCTATCTTATCTCTGGCTCTGCTAAACCCCCCACTCACCTGTATTCTGACCTGTTCTCTACTTGCCTGATCCTTGCCTGCACATAATTCTACCTCTGCCCTCTTTCAATACATCCCCCTGTTCCCTCCTCAAGCTTTCCACATTGGTACTTAGCCTGTCTCTGAGTCCTCTACTACTTGGAAATATAACCCAATATTACCCAGCTCAGTATGTATATTCAAGTACTTACCTAATACTTGTATTTCCAACAGTTTGTATATGGTATTACCTATTGTAACTGTTGTTATTATCTGTTGTAACTGCCAATCTGTCTATTTTTTCCTGATATGGAACCTATTTAATAAGCTTGTACTCAAAGGTCTTAATCCGAGAACACAATAAATAAATAAATCAATAAATAAATAAAGTTTGAATAGTAAGTGGTATTTACTGTTTGAACATTTACTGTTTGAACAGTAAATGCCATTTACAATTCATACTTTGCTGTTTGAGTCATAAATGTTATTTACTGTTCAAGCAGCCTGTCCTGCATCTATCACAAAAATCATTATAATTCAAAACCGGAAATATATTTTTCCACCAAATCATCTAATGGCACACCCTTGGGACACACCCCATCATCTCTGAAAATGTCAGAGAAAAACTTCATTCTGTGTGTGCTGTAGAAGAGAGCAAAAAATCCCATGTTATCCTATGGAAAAAAAAAACATAATTTTGGGGGGTTTGACCACTTTATATCTCAGAAACCATAAAATATGCAGTCATGAACTTTCCACATCTTGTGACATTGGCAGCATAACAGTATATATCAATGTTTGGACATTCAGTTTAAAAATGCCAACACTGCTAAGGTGCAACAATTCAAATTTAACATTGAAAGGCTGTATCAATCCTAACTATAAGAATGCTATCGCGACTCTATCTATCTAACTATATATCTATCTCTCTCTTTCTCTCTCTCTCTCTCTCTCTCTATGCATATATATATATATATATATATTGATCACACCAACAGCAGTGAGGTCACCTGCAAACTATGCCATACTGTTTTGCTCAGTGTGGGAAATTGGGCAGCCATTTGGGGACAGGTGGGCTTAGGTAGCACACACACACCTTAAAGCAGGGCACCATGAGGAGTGAGAGGAGCATCTGATAACTAAATTTGGTAATGGGGTGGATATGGTGCCACCCCTACTGGTTCTTCTCAGCCAGGCAAGAGAAAGAATTGTGGCATGCAGGTGCAGGAGGGGGAGATGGAAGGGACTGGGAGAGGGACATGCAGTCAGACTCGGGTGCTGTGGGGGGCACCTGAGAGACTGGTCTCAGATCCTCTTCCCAATCCACACATGTAGAATTACAACAGCTCTTCAGGGAGGTGGGGAAGCTCTCCCAGCAAGTTGTGGGGACAAAGGAACTGTTAGATGTGGTCTTGCAAAATCAACAAACCAATCTGGAGGGCTTGACCGAACTGTGAAGTGGTTCTACATCCTATGTCAACAGGCCTTATTCCTCCAACCCAGATATTTTCTTTTATCTTTTTCTGTTACCCTCTGTTAATACCCAAAAATTTAAAATTAAAAAAAGCAAAAAATGTTCAACTATCCTTATTTCTCTCCGTCTGTATTTCTTTATTTTTATCACTACTGTGCTGTTAAACCAAACAAATGAAGGAAAAAAAATAAAAAACATAAAAAGAAAAAAAGTTCAGCCCTCTCTATTGCTCTCCGTCTGTTTGTATTTTTATGTGTCTGCATTCTTAGTTGCTGAGAAAGAGAAACAGAGAAAGCAGCCAAAAGCTTCCTTAAATCAAGGAGGTAATTTCATAGACTACACCGATCTGAATTATTAATTTTTGGGCCTGTGCAAGTAACTAGTTTTGATTGTCTGTTTTGAGGGTTGACTTTTCTTAGTTTAAACTTTTATTTGCCAGGGAAAAACTCTAGCTGGGAGATATCTGCAGTAATTTGTGACTAGACCTGTTACTTAACCTCTGTGAACTAGGTGTCTGAAAGGAAGGAAGGCACTCCCCGGGGTGGAGGGTCACAGTTGTAGTTGATTGTTTCTGGAGGGCACAGGTTTACTCTCCCACCAACCCTGCCCCTCACCCCACCTGCCCAAGTGCATAACTTCCTTTATAGCAGATGTTCTGATATCACTTCCCCAAAATTGCGAACAACATACACCTGTTCATATCCTTAAAGGCACAGCACACTGAATAGGGGTAAAGACACTCACAAGCTTGCACACACTAAAACAAGAACAAAAAAGACAAAAACATCTAAAACAGGAAGGGAGACAGACACATGGGGAGTGGTGCAATGCACTGGCTGTGGAGCAGCAGTCTTCCAGGAGACATTCTGGAGAGTGCGTTGCTGCCCTATTTGCAGGCACCTCTCTGGTCTGAGGGAGGAGGTTGCTCATCTCCTTGCTGACCTGGAAAGGATTCAGGAAACCTGTGCCCCTACCCAGGGACCATCCAGACCACTGCCACTACCTCAGAGGTTGCCAAGAAAGAGGAGTGGTTAGACCACAGTGAGCTCAGAAAGGGTGATGGTGGTGGAACAGATATGCATCCCTCCAGTTGTACCTCTCCACAATTCATTTGCCACTCTGGCAGATCATGGTTCCTCTATTTATGCACCCACAGTGGAGACCAAGGAGGATGCTGGGAACCTCCACAATGGAGACCTACAGGAGAGCTGCACAGGACCCACAGGGGAAGGAAACAACTCCTGGTGGGGGACTCAATTGTTAGGGGATAGAACTGGGGAAGGGAGGGGAAAGAGAGGTAAGGTGCCTGCCTGGCACCATGGCTTGGAGGGACAGGAAATTAATCCTCAGGATCATGAGAACAGCTGTAAGGGGGAGTGAGCTGGATGTCATTATCCACCTAGGGACAAATGATCTGGCTGAGAATGGGATGAGAGCAGTGGAACAGGAGTTTATGGAGTTGGGCAGGGACCTTAGACAATTAGCACACATGGTAACTTTCTTGGAAGTGCTACCTGTCTATGACATGGATGAGGCTAGGGTACTCCACACCATGGGATTCAATGGCTGGTTCAAAAACTGGTGCAGAGCTCAGGAATTTGGCTTCATTGGGGACTGGGGCTCCACCTAGAGGGATGTAGGCCTATACTGGTGTGATGGTCTGCATCTGTCCAGGATGGGAACCAGGAAGTTAGGTGATAAGTTTAAATGCTTCATTGGCAGCATTTAAACTAGCCAAGGGGGGAGGCACTAAAAAAGAGAAGGGAAATCCTACCCCCAAAAAAATTCAGGGTAGTTAGTGAGGTAAACACCAAGATAAAGCAGCTGATAGGGAGAACGGCAGGGGTAAATGGAGAAAAAAATAAAGGCAGTAAGGACAGGGATGGGGCAAAAAGAAATAAGACCATAAAAATGAATGGTAATGAGTACCAATGCCCATAGTCTAGGCAAAAAGCTCCCCAAAATGGTGGCCTTGATGGAAGAGGGATGCCTGGATATCATGGCAGTCACAGAAACATGGTACACTGAGAACCATGACTGGCATGTCAACATACCAGGGTACACAATCTAAAGGAGGGACAGGGAGGGAAGAAGAGGAGGAGGAGTAGCTATCTATGTAAGGGAAGGGATCAAAGCAACAGAGCTAAAGGGTAAACAAGTAGGTGAGGAGGCACCGTGGGTCACCCTGGAGACTGGAAATGGCACCACAATCTGCATAGGGGTTGTATACAGACCTCTGTCTCAGGGGAAGGAAATGGACAGGGAAATGATAGAAGGCATCCTTAGGATGGCAGAGAAAGGGAAGAGATTCTGATGGGGGACCTGAATATGCCAGATGTTAACTGGAGCACCTTTGCTGCAGCTACATCCAAGAGCAGGGCCATTCTTGATGTCTTGAAGGGGTCATGCCTCAGACAGCTTTGGAACCCACTCAGGAGGGAGCAATCTTAGACCTGGTACTCTCAAATGGGGACAGAGAGAGGATCTCTGATCTAGAAGTGGGTAGCCATTTGGGAACAAGCAACCACCAAACATTGTGGTTCATAATAAAACTTAGCTGTAGAGTCAAGCTATACAAAAGTGAAGGTACTGGACTTCTGGAGGGCTGATTTTGTCAAAATGGGAGAGTGCCTTAGAAAAGCACTAGCAAACAGGCAAAAAGGTGGGGTGGAGCAACAATGGGGAAAACATTGAAACCACCATCACAGAGTCAACAAACCTTTGTGTGAAGCAAACAAACAAATGAAAATTAAAGAAAAACCACTATGGTTCTCAAAAAAGTGGCGGGGAAGGTTAGGGAGAAAACGATAGCATTCAGGAAGTATAAGGAAACACAGAAGGATCAGGACAGAGAACTGTACCAGTTAAAGCAGAAGGAAGTGGGGGGGGGGCAGTCAGAATAGCAAAGTCCCAAATCAAGGAAAAGATAGTTGATTCAGGTAAAAAGGGGATAAAACCTTTTATAGGTAAATTAGGGAGCAAAGAAAGACCAAGGCTGGGATACTGAGACTGAATAAAGAGGAAGGTGGTTAAGCAGAGAGCGACAGTGAAAAAGCAGGGATACTGAATGAATACATCTGCTCAGAATTCATACCTATTCCAGTCAATAGAAGCACTCTGAATAGGGTGGTTGATATTGGCCCTTTCACAGAAGAAAGGGTTTGAAAGAACTCCTAAAACTGAAGGTGGATAAAACAATGGGTCCTGATGGGATTCACCCCATAATTCTAAAAGAACTAAGGGAAGAACTAGTAATACCACTGACTACCCTTTTTAATACATCATGGGAGGATGGTGTGGTACCTGAGGACTGGAGGAGGGCAGAAGTGAGTCCCCTTCACAAAAATGGGAGCAAGACAGAGGCAGGAAACTACAGACCTGTCAGTTTGACCTCAGTGGTAGGGAAAATGATTGAATCACTTTTGAAGGAAAGAATTGTTGAGTACCTAGAGGCCAGTGGGGCACAGGACCCAAAGTGGCATGGATTCACAGCAGGAAGGTCATGACAGATAAATCTAATTGATTCCTTTGACTGGGTGACCAAAATAGTAGACCGAGGAGGGGATGTGTACATGTCTACCTAGACTTTAGCAAGGCATTTAACATAGCCCTGCACAAAAGATTAATAAACAAATTAGCCAGCCTGGGAGTGGGTCCAAGGTGTTAGGCTGGGTAAAACACTGGCTGCACAACAGGACACAGAGGGTAATAGTAAATGGATTCCACTCTGAAGAAAGGGGAGTTACTAGTGGGGCACTGCAAGGTTCAGTACTGGGGCTGGTCCTTTTTAATGTCTTTAGAAGTTACATTGCAGAGGGACTGGAAGGAAAAGTATGTCTCTTTGCAGATGACACAAAGATCTGCAACAGGGTTGATATGCAAGGTTGGATGGAAAGGATGAAAAGGGACTTGACAAGGTTGGAGGAATGGTTAAATGTATGTCAGCTTAGATTCAACACAAAGAAGTGCAAAGTAATACACCTGGGAAACAAAAACCCAAGGGAAGAGTACACAATGGGGGGGGGGGAGATACTGACAATAACAAAAACGGAA
Organism: Neoceratodus forsteri; assembly: GCA_016271365.2. Taxonomy (NCBI): domain Eukaryota; kingdom Metazoa; phylum Chordata; order Ceratodontiformes; family Ceratodontidae; genus Neoceratodus; species Neoceratodus forsteri. Next base: position 222,635,808 of record CM057453.1, read on the forward strand.
AGGGACTTGGGGTAGTCATATTAGATAACCTCAATGTGTGCCAGGAATGTGAGAAGGCAGTAAGGAGGGCTGGGTGGATACTGGGATGCATAGGGAGAGGCATCACCAGTAGAAAAACAGGAAGTTGTCCCTCTATACAGACAGTAGGTAAGACCATATCTGGAGTACTGTGTACAGTTCTGGAGACCCCATCTCTTCATAGACATAGACATGGTGGAGGCTGTCCAGAGGAGGGCAACCAAATTATGCAGGGCCTGCACCAGAAGACATATGAAGAAAGTCTAAAGGAGCTTAAGATGTATGGCCTCAAGGAAAGGAGGGAGTGGGGGGACATGATAGAAACTTTCAAATACATTATGGGAATCAACAAAGTCCAAGAGGCTAACATCTTTCAGAAAAAGAGATGTGCAAGAACAAGCGGGCATAATTTGACAATAGAGGGGGGATTGCTCAGAGGTAATGTGAGGAAGTATTTCTTCATAGAGAGGGTTGTAGTTGCATGGAACAGCCTTCCTGAGGAGGTCGTAGAGTCAAAAACAGTGAGGGAATTCAAGAATGCATGGGACAGACATAAGGCAACTGTAGTGGGGGGTAGGTGGAAGTAGGCTGTTGGTTAACTAGGATCTGCAGCTTATCCATTAGGTAGGGAAATGGGCAGACTAGGTAGGGCAAGCGGTCCTTATCTGCCATAAGATTCTATGTTTCTATGTTAGGTTCTCATTAATTCAAAAGAAAAAATCTGATTTCAACTCTATTGTTTTCTTTCTTGTGCAACTGCGCTGTCTTTACAATATCCTTATACCTTACTCTGTCACTAAAATTGTTCTCAACTATTGCTGCTGCAGAGTGCTGCTCTGTGTCTCACACTCTCCCCACCCCAGATTGTTCTTCATGTAATTCACTGCACAGCAGCAGTGAAAATGTCCCAGAAAAACAAAGTAGGCTGCTCTGAATTTTGGTACAAGCACTTTAGTACACACAGCTGCCAAGCACAATATATACATTTCTCACTTCTGGAAATTTTCTCTGAAACCAGAAATCAGTAATGTCAGTAATAAAATGATGCTGCTGTCACTGCTGCTATGCTGTTTAAGTCACCCTCTCAGACATTCTGTGTTGTCAATCCCTTTAGTACACACAACTGCCAAGCACAATATATAAATGTCTAACTTCTGGAAATTCTCTCAAAAACCAGAAATCAATTACGCCAGTAATACACTGCTGCTGACACTGCTACTATAGTGTTTATGTAACCTTGTCTGACTGTGTTGTCAAGCACTTTAGTTCACACAACTGCCAAGCAGAGTATATAATTTTCTCACTTCTGGAAATTCTCCCCAAGCCAGGAATTAGTACTACTGGACTGGTAATAAACTGCTGCTGCTGCTACTATACAACTTCAGTTGCCCTCTCAGACAGGCTGTGTTATAAAGCACTTTAGTACACACAACTGCCAAGCACAATATATAAATTTCTCACATCTGGAAATTCTCTCCCAAAACAGAAATCAGAAATGCTGGTAATAAAAGCTGCTGCTGCCACTGCTACTATGCTCTTTAAGTCACCCTCTCAGACAGTCTGAGCTAGTCAGTGGAAGGGAACAGATCTGCTCTTTTCAGAGGTATAAAACCTGGCCCCCCAAAATAAGTTTTTTTAACCTTCTTTTGCTTGTTCTTCTTATTTTGTATTGTACAGTTTGGGAGTCTTTGTTTGGTTGTTCTTTAGATGTTATTTTCTTTATATTGAACACTTTTATTTGTTCAATTTTTTCATCTCTTTTAGTGTTTTTTTTCTTTACTCTGTATTTTTACTCTGCTTTTTGGCTTTAAAATGAGTGGGAATGGTCAGGAGGAGAGGGGGTGCAGGAAGCAGATAGAAGATGCCATGCTTTTATATCAAGAGGCCCATGACACTGGCAGTAAGAGACAGCATCAACACCCACCCCCCCCAGTGTAACACCCCCAGCAGCAAGATGAGGCAAGGGCAACACCAACAACAGCAAAGGAATCTCCAGCTCAGCTAGCTGTTTTACCACCATCACCACCACTTCCACCTGCTTACCACAAGGAGGAGGAGGAGTAGATGCAGTCAGGCCATCTTGCTCTTCCCCTCATCAGCAGCAGCCTATGTCTCTTCTCTGGTGCCTTTTCTATCTTGACCTCATGGACAATAGTGTTGTCACCTGTAAATTATGCCACACTGTTATCTGGCATGAGAAACAGCATGAGAAACAGTGAGCCATTTAGGAAAGGTAGGCAACACACCCACTATAGAGCGAGGCACTGCAAGGAATCGGAGGAGCATCTGCTAAATAATGTTGCTGAGAGGGGAGAAATTGGTTGTGCCACCCCCCTTCTGGTTCTTCTCTGCTGGGCAAAAGAAAGAAATGTGGAACCTGATTTTCAAAGAACCCTTAGAGTGACAGAAGTTGTGTCACTCCATGGCTATGACAAACTCTGGGTTCACCAGGGACACTGAGCCTGATTTTATAAAAGTTCTGGTCATGGCACCAAACTCCTTGGGTTTGCTGCAAGTTGACTGCTGTGCCAAACAGTTGACACACCTGCTGGAATTGCCACAGTGATCTGGCCCCCCACCCAGTACAAAACTAGATGGGTCAGTATGGGGGGAGGTGAAGCTGCTGGACAAGAGGGTGCTGGGTGCTGTAGGAGCATGGGAGATGGCATAGGAGGAGGTGGGGGACAGCTGAGCAACAGTGGGAGTGATGTGGCAGCTAGCAGGGTGCATTTGCATTGTGATGTATTTATACGTACTATACATATCTTCCCTGGTGATCTAGCAGACCCCCCTGTTCCCCAATGTTTATATATCTTCACTGGTGGTTTAGCAGACTCCCCAATCCTCAATGTTTATATATCATACCTGGTGGTCTAGTGGACCCCCTAATCATCGATGTTTATTTATCATACCTGGTGGTTTAGTGGATCCCCTGATCCATGATGTTTGTGCATCATCCCTGGTGGTCTAGTGGATGCCCACAATCCCTGATCTTCCCCAAACCATTTCTATAAGTTTCCCTGGTGGTCTAATGGACCCCCCACCCCAGCATACAGCAGCCCACCACCCCAATCCCCCTGTCAATTCCATGAGCCAGCAACTGGCACAGCCCTCCTCTCTCCACCATGGCCGGCTGCCGACTGAGCTGCCAAGGAGTGTGTACTGTATACAGTACATACTCATTGATTGACAGCTCACTGTCAATCTATGAGTCTATACTGTATACATAACATGATCCTAGACAGCTAGCTGGATGCCAGCCATGGTGGAGAGAGAAGAGCTGTACCGGTCACCAGCTCAAGAAAGAAGCAGGGGAGCAGGGTGGTGGGGCACTGCCTGCAGGAGTGGGGGGTCCACTTAACCACCAGGGAATGCTACAGAAATGGTTCTGGGGGAGATTGGAAATCAGTGGTCCACTAGACCATCATATAAGATATATAAACTTTGGGAATCAGGGGTCTGCTAGACTACCAGGTATGATATATAAACATTGGGGATTGGGGGGTCTGCAAGACCACCAGGTATGATATATAAACATCAGAGACTGGGGGGGTCCACTAGACAACAATCTATGATATATAAACATCAGGTATTGGGGGGTCTGCTAGACCACCAGATATGATATATAAACATCCAGGATCGGGAGGTCCACTAGACCACCAGGTATGATATACTGTATAAACATTGGGAATTGGGTGGTTTACTAGAACACCAGATATGATATATAAACATCTGTGATTGGGGGTTCTGCTAGACCACCAGGTATGATATATAAACATCAAGTATCAGGGGCTCTGCTAGATCACCAGGGAAGATATGTATACTGTACATAGAAATACATCACAATGCAAATGCACCCTACTGGGAGCTGCATCACTACTGCTGATGCCCAGCTTTACCCCTGCCTCCCCCAAGCCCCCTCCCATACCCCTTCTGCAGCCAGAAACCCAGTGTCAGACCCTGTCCCACTGGCACATGCTAGTTAGACAATGTCCTATGTGGTCTAATTGGTGCACCTTGCTGCATCCACAGTGGGGATTGAAAAATATAAACAAGCATTTGTCAGTGCTGAATGTTTGCTTGCTGGTATTAGCATTGGAAATGCAGGAGTTAGAGAGATGCAGAATAGGAATGGCAGTGAAGTATTGAACTTCACGTCAACCCCACCTCCACTCTGCAGAGACAGACAGGCATTGGGGTATGCATTTGGGTCATCGCCCATAACATTCATGCCATTTCACTTCATCCTATCCTGTAGACACTGACAAGTGTTGAGGTGTGCCTTGGGATGTTTGGCTTTACAGTCACCCCATTCCATAAGGACCATATGCTGAAATGAGTGCAGTATAGAAAATGTGGTGAACTCTGGGGCCAAAGAGTCCAAGGCACAACTTGATACCTGTCACTGGCTGCAGGGGTGGGATGGGGGTGAAATGGCATGAGCATTACAGTTGGTAATCCAAAGGTATACACCTGATGCCTGTCAGTCTGTACAGAGTGGGATGTTATGGTTAGAAACCGTAATGCCCTGGGCATTTGTTGGTATTTGCACTACACATTTTCAGCATGGCCTTTTTGTGACCCCCACCTCATGAAAGCATTTGGGACCTCTTCTCATGAACAGTGGAACTGTGATTTTGTTAATGTTTCCCGAACTTTGAGTTCCCACAGCGACCATGCCATTCTGTGCCAGATGTATGAAAACACAGATTGGGCAGGATGTGATGACTGACAGCTGTACCATTCATAGGGAGGTGTGAAGAGATGGCAGTGTTGAAAATCTGTAGTGAAAATATTTAAAATGCTCAAACTTCTGAGTGTACATGGAAACTGCACAACGCATGCATGGAACACTGTCATTTAGTGGAATTATTTCACCAAATTTTCAACATAGGCATTTTGTAACCTCTTCTCATGAACACTGTCACTATTATTTTCTTAATCTGTCCTGAACATTGATTTCCCACAGCAACTGTGCTATTCTGTGCCAGATGTGTAAACACATATTTTGGACAGGATATGAAAAATCACAGCTGTACTGTTCATAAGGAAGTTTGAAAAAATGCCAATGTTGAAAATCTGGAGTGAAAATATTACAAATGCACAAAATTACGAGGGTGCAACATACTCTCATAACACAGTCATTTTATGGACTTTTGTCACTAAATTTCAACATAGGCATTTTAGCACCTCTGCTAATGAGCAGTGTCACTGTGATTTTCTTAATCTGTCCTGAACACCAACTTCCCACAGCGACCGCAATATTGTGTGCCGGAAGTGCGAAAACACATTTTGGCCAGGATGTGAAAAATGACAGCTGTACTGGTCATAAGGAGGTCTGAAAAATGCCAATGTTGAAAATCTGGAGTGAAAATACTACAAATTAGCGAAGTTACAAGGGTGCATGGAAACTGCACAATGCACGTTCATAACAGTCATTTTATGGAAATTTGTAACCAAATTTTCAACATAGGCATTTTAGGACCTCTGCTCATGAACAGTGTCACTGTGATGTTCTTAATCTGTCCCGAACACCGACTTCCCACAGCGACTGCAGTATTGTATGCCGGAAGTGCAAAAACTCATTTTGGCCAGGATGTGTAAAATGACAGCTGCACTGTTCATAAGGAGGTGTGGAAAAATGCCAGTGTTGAAAACCTGGAGTAAAAATATTATAAATTCATGAAGTTACGAGTGTGAGTGGAAACTGCACAATGCACACTTGTAAAATAGTCATTTTGTGGATTTATTTTTTACCAAATTTGCAACATTGGCTTTTTGAGAATGCATCTCATGAACAGCGGCACTGCCATTTTATTAATCAGTCCCGAAAGGTGATTCCACTCAGTGACCACAAAATCACCTTTTGGGACTGAATAACACAATGACAGTGACTGAATTCATGAGGAGGGGTCCCAATAACCCCATGTTGAAAATTTGGTGCCAAAAGTCCTTAAAATGCCTGAGATATCCACATAAGTTGAAAAAAAAAACATTTATGTCATTATACAGCTTAGCTGTATTTCTTCAGTTCACAGTCGGCTTTGAAGAGTGCAGACGTGTTCCCAGTTGACCGAAGATCATCGCACTGGGCTCCGGAGGTAAGTATGGGATGAAGGGGGAGGTGGGGTGCACAGTGAGTTGTCATGGGTTGGGATAGACTCAACGAGGGACCGTTTTCTATTTTACAGGTTTAAAAAAATGTTTATAATGTTGCAGGAAGGTTTTCTTATTTGCAGGGACTTTTGGAATGCTTGGGTGGACTCCCAGCATGTCACCTGAATGTTATTGTTTGGGGGGGCTGTAGCCAATGGGGATTGGGCACCCCTGTCAGCACATACTGAGTGTTGGGGGCAACAGTTGAGGGGGGTTGGGCACCCCCCTCGGTACATAACAAATGGGGAGGGACATTATGCCGATGGGGAGTGGGCTCCCCCACTGGCAAATGAACTGGGTCAGTGGCATGCTGACAGGGGGACTGGGCATCTTGTCAGTCAGCTTTCATGGGGCTCTGAGGCAGTGGCATAAGCCACTGCTATGTTTACGGAAATGTTACACCAGACAAGGTACCACCCTGCAATGACAGGTCACTCTCTCATTGCAGCAGAATGGCTGATGCTGCAATCACAAGGGGGCCCCTGATTGCAGTGGCCAAATCATTTCAAGTTGGTGGCACCTCAGCAGAACCACTGTCATCAGGACACTGGGCCTGCATTGGGTGAACAGTGCCAATGCCACAAATGCAGTGCCGGCATTGGCTGCCAGAGTGCCGCACCTCCACAATCCACTTCCCTACTAAGCTGCCACATGTTTCTTGTGCATGCACACAAGCAAACACAAAAAAGGAGATGTTGCAGCCCCACCATTGCGCAAGCTCCCTTGTGACCTGGCACACAGGGTTGTTTGCTGCAACCGTGGTGCAAGGGGGTTTTGGTGCAGCTGCTTTAGGATTTGATGCATGCTGCATTAAAAAAATCATGCATGATGCAAGTTGTGATGCAAGTCATCCCTTAAATCAAAATCTTTTGGTGCAAGTCCCTTGCATCATTCTAGCCCCTTTGAAAATTGGGCCAGTGGTGTGCAGGTGCAGGAGGGGAAGATGGAGAGGAGTAGGAGATCGACATACAGGTGCACTTGGGAGCTACGGGGAACCTGAGAGACCAGTCTTGGAATCTTCCTCCCACATCCACCCACATGGAAGCACAACAGCGCTGCAGGGTGGTAGAGGAGCTCTCCTGGCAAGTTGTGGCGATGAAGGAGCTATTGGAGGTGGTGTTGCAAAATCAGCAAATTATTCTGGAGGGTTTGGCTAAACTGCAAAATGGCAGTGCACCTTCTGTCCACAGGCCATAGCCCTCCAACTGATATATTTTCTTTTATCTTTCTCTTATACCCTCTGTTGAACCCTAAACATAAAAAAAAAGAAGTTAAAAAGAAAAAACAATTCATCCATCTTTATTTCTCTCTATCTATGTTTCTTGATTTCTGCTACTGCTTTGCTCTTCTATTGAAATTCTTCTGTTCTCATCCATTCAAAAGAAAACATCTGATTTCAACTCAATTGGTGTCTTTCTTGTGCAATTGCACAATCTTTACACTGTTACTAAAATTGTTCTCAACTACTGATGCTACATGGTGTTGTGCTGTGTGTCTCACTTTCCACCTGCCACAGGCTGCCCTTCCTGTAATTCACTACACAATAGTAGTGCAAATGTTCCAGGAAAGCAAACTAGGCCAAATTTCAGTACTCCCAGATTTATATGTATGTTGCTGATGTATGGTGCTGTGCTGTGTGTCTCACTCCCCCACCACAGGATGGCCTTCCTATAATTCACTGCACAACAGTGGTGCAAATGTTCCAGAAAAACAAAGTGGGCCAAATTTCAGTACTCCCAGAATTATGCGTATGCTGCTATTACATGGTGCTGCACTGTGTGTCTCACTCCCCCCACCCCTCACCATAGGCTGCACTTCCTAACCCTTTGATTCTTCTGTGTAATCCAGCATGATGTGAAGGAGAAGATGGTTAATGATGACTTGCTTGCTGGAGAATGAAGCAACAGGGCTGAAGGATACCTGCAAAGACAGCAAAAAATAAATTATTTAGACTCTACTCAACTTACCACTATGGCGGTAATGGTATATCTGTTGTCCATTCCCATTCTTATTGTACCAGTCATCTGTGAATACAAGTTCTGGCCAGAGACAATCAGGCTGCATGGGTGGAATCTGGGGTAATAATATTGAAAATAACCAAAGTTATGAGTCTGCATTAGCAAAATGTAATGTAGGCTCATAATTTTTTTATTTTGTAGTATCTGTACACCAAATTATCAAAATTCCCTTGTTATGACCCTGCTTCATAGAGATGGGCAGAGAAAATGTTCAACTGCTGACCTAAATGCAATTTCACACAGGGACTTCAAAATCAACTTTCAGGATGCAAAAACACATTTTGGGGCAGGAGTTGAAAATTGACAGCTGTCACACTCATGAGGTGCTGTAAAGAAATGGCTATGTTGAAAATCTGGGGTAAAAATATTCAGGAGGCACTGTAAAGAAATGGCTATGCTGTACATTTTGGGTAAAAATATTGAATGTTACCAAACTTATGAGCCTGTGTTTGTAAAATTCAACATGTAAGCAATAACCCACAACAGGGTATAGGGTTATGGGGATTTAATGCATGCCTCAGGTGCATTGTGAGGCTATAGGGGTACCATTGTTGACAGCCTCATACAGGTTTTAATCAATATGTTTTCTGTGAGACTTTGAAGAGGTGTTTTTAATTGTACTAATTGTACTATAGATTTTTCCCCTTGAGATAAAGCATTACACATATATACCGTTTTCCTCCCCATTCAAGTTGTGTCTCAGTTAATCCCATGAATGCCTGATTCTTGCTTACCTCATCTTCCGAATTGTCAGATTATCTGAATGAAAACTGGTAACTTTCTGTTTTAATTTTACCCTAAACAACTGGATCTTGCATGTTAAAATTAAGTCAAGGCCATGCCTAAAAGACATCAAAGTATTTACAATACAATCAACCTATAATAAGGAATGGACTAAAAAGTGCTTGTGCCTGAAGTTATTCCTCAGGGAAAATCACATATAGACATTGCGTATTAGTTGCCAGATAAGAATATGCCAAAAGTCGAATCTTCTTTTGCAAGGGGTTTCCATTTTTGGCAGTTTTCTATTTTACTGCACTGTGTTGCAGAGGAGTCTTTTTTATTGTATTAAATGTGTTGTACATTTTGTCTATATGTGGAGTCCCCTGAGCTATAACTACAAGCATGAGCACTTCCTCTCCACTTTGTCAGAATTTCAGTTCATCCCTGTAGAATTGCCTGTTCAATAGGCTTGCACAACTGGATGAGTTGTATGCTTGTGTGACTTGGATACATTGTGGCTGTTTGCCTCTCTATCCATGGAATATACCACCCTGTAGGGGTATGATACAAGGAACCCTAAAGGAGGGTCCCCCCCCATAGGTGCTGCTGGAATAATTCCCTTGGCTAAAGGTAGCTTAGGAAGAAGCCCACAGGAAAGAGAGACAAGCCACTGGAGGAGGAAGGGTGGATGGTGGGGTAACGAAGAAAGCAAATGAAGACTGGCCTGGTGGAGGGCCTTTTAAGGCCTGGTTGGGGGAGTGATTTATTGCTCCACCCACTGAACTCTGGCCAGCCCTCAGCCATCAAGTTTCAATGGGCTTGCGTAACTGGATGAGATGTATGCTTGTGTGACTTAGATACATTGTGGCTGTTTACCTCTCTGTCCATAGGATATACCACCCTATAGGAGTACAACACAAGGAACCCTAGAGGAGGATTCTCCCAATAGGTTCCATGGGAATAATTCCCTTGGCTAAAGGTAGCTTAGGAAAAAGTCCAAAAAGAATACCCAAAAGGGCGTCGAGCATCAAAGAGGCGAGAAATCAGAATATATCGAGACCGGAAAGTAAGGTGATAGACATAGATGGGAAAGACAGGAGGAGAAGAACAAGATATGACAAGAATGATGAATGACATGAAAGCAGACAAGATGCAGAAGGGTGGGCCTCCTACGGAGAGAGGGAACAGCCGAGGACACCATCCGACTCCATCCAACAGTGGAACTAAACTACAGAACCTAAGAAATCTCCAACCGTATCTAATATTATGACCATTGGCACAGAGGAGAGGAAAAAAACCCTTTGAGGAGGAAGCCTCTGGGGATAAAAGGCCTACATCACCTTCCCTCCAGGCTGAAGGACATTTTAATTATTGATGACTCAGCTACTGCAATTTAGAGTTGAGATCAAGGGAGGAGAAAAATATTTCAATTTAGAGGAAGCTCTCACTCCTTCTAAATGGAGAGCTGTTGAGGGTTGCAAGAGATGACTCTGCAACTAGACACTCAAAGCAAGAGAGGAAAGAGATAACTGCTGAAGTGCTCAGCTGGCATATGTGAACCTACAAAACAGACCAGGTGAACCAGAGGCAGTCATGATGGAGAATAGCATAGAGGGTGCCTCTGAATCCACTCAGGCAGCCAAATGGGCTCTGATAATGAGAGCTCCACCCCTCACAGCTGGAAGTCATAAATTCTACATACAGAGATGTCACTGAGATGAGGGATGACTGAAGGTCCACCCGGAGTGAAGACATTCTCACTATGGGCCAGGAAGAAGGACCCTGCTCTGAGCTTCGCATGCTCTTGATGAGGACTTCATGGGTGCAGAGCAAGACTGTCAGCTATGGGCCAGTCGAAGCCAAGGAGCAATAGACACAGAAGGCAAGTCTCTGAATGAAGAGCAGTTCGATGAGGTAGCATAAGACCCAATGAGAGTGATGCTCGATTAATCAATGTGAATGAATAGACCCTGAAGTCGGATTGAATGAAGGAGAACCAAACTTATCTCATGAGGAAGCTACCCATGATTGGTAACTATGGGAGTGCATGCCAACTGGGTACATTGAGAGCAAAATTAAGAATGGATAGAATTGCATGAAGGTAGGAGCGAGCGTGGCCTGGTGAAGTCAGCAGCCTGACGGTAAGATAGGCAGTACCAGGAGGACATCTGAATAGGTTTGACTAGAATGAGGGAAAAGGGGTGGAGGAGAAGATGAGTAGGCAGGACAATATGCAGGAGGGAATATTAGGCAATGTGAATGAGTAGAATACAGTGATACAGTGGGACGGCAGGATAGAGAAGCCTCTAAAAGAAAGCAGAGGTCAGAGAAGGAGAGGAATGGGCCAAGAAGGCAGTTCAGCAACATGGGAGCATGGGACAAGGAACCAGGGACCGGGGGAAGCAGCAGGAAAGGGAGGGCTGGAAGAGACATCAGAGGCAGACACCACCAGCAGAATGACAGCAGTCCAGCAGCAGATTGCAGTACTGCAAAAAGACATGGTGCCAGCCAGCCAGCCGGCCAGGGCCAGGACCCCCCAGGGAAAACTAAGCTGGAGGAGACACCAACAGGAGAAAGTACAGAGCAGCCTGTAATGGCGATGTGAGGGAAATGGTGGGGAAAGGAAATGAGAATATCAGATGATGAGGCAGAAATGCAGGGTAGCAGGGAAGTAATGATGGAGCAAGCCAGGAGATGCAAGCACTAGATGAGGAAGGAAAAAAGGCGAAGGGCACGAGTCAGAGATAAGGATGGAGGGGCAAAGCCCACAACCCAGGGTTAGAGTACAAAGAACCAGAATAATGAGGTAAGATAGTGGTAGGAGGAACTGTGAGATCTGTAAGGAAGGACAAGGTTCAAGAAGAAAGAGACTGATATACCAAGGAGCATGATATGAGCTGAATGATGGGGGGCAGGAGAAAACAGATATGATGAGGGGAAGAGGAGCGGGTTGAGAGCACTGTGAAAAGGGGGTGGGAGGATGAGGTACAAGAATGATGGAGGTTGACATGGAAATGCTGGCAAGAAAAACACCGAGTGAAAGATTAAAGGTGTAAATAGAGTATGGCTGACCCACGATGGAGGGGTAGGCAGACCTACCATGGAGTGAGCCAGCATATCGGAATGACAGTAACAGGATCTGGGACATAGGAGTAGGCAGCCAACATGTGAGTAGTAAAAGAGAACTGGTAGGGCAGGAACACCCCAAAAAGGCAGAGCCAAGAGTGATGGCAGGCCCAGAGCACTGGCGGGCCAACCAGGAACACAGCAGAGTACTACATGGAAAAGAGGTTAAATGATGAAAGGTAGCTGTAGACTTGCCTCCACAATCTGAGTGGAATGGGGGGGCAAAACATGGAGGGAGAGGTAAAGAATGAAGAAATGGAGCACAGCAGACTTACCAAGGTGGTGCAGCAACTGGAGATGGCTGACATGGCAGGTGGCAACTGATAATAGAAGCAGGGTGCGAGCCCAGACAAGAAGAAGGTAGGGAACTTTCACTGCCAGAAGCATGGCTCAGAAGAAGAGCACAGAAGTGTCGGACAAGGAGTAAAAGTAAAAGACCTACCAGGAAGGAGCTGGCGGCTGAAGCTGTGCCAACATATGGGGAGGGAATGGAAACAGAAATGGAGCATAGGATGAGGAAAAGCAAGATGGATAGCAGCAGCACCAGGTTCTGGTGCAGAAGGTGACATGGAGGATGGGGAGATACTGGTGGTCCACTCAAGGCAGATGGTGCGGTAACAGAGCAGGAGATCCAAGTGAGGCAGGGTGAACTGGGCAGAGCAACAGGAACAGAGTGGCAGCGAGGCAGAGATAAGGCTCCAAGAGAACGAGGTGGAGGAGGAAGGAAGAAAGAACGCCAGAGGCAAACTAAGAGGGGAGACAAACGGAAGGGATGTGGCAGGAGACAACACAGCAGAAACAGGGGAAACAAGCTGTAAAGTTACAGGGAAGGGGCAGGAAAGCTAGCTGGAGGCAACTGAGGACACAAGGGCAATAGTCCAAACAAGAGAAAGGGAGGGGAGCGAGGAACAGTGGCGCTTTCAGCTGCAATGAAGAAAATGAATGAGGACTGGACAGTAGGAGGGCCTTTAAAGGCCTGGTTGGTGGAATGATTTGTTGCTCCACCCACTGAACTCCAGCCATCCCTCAGCTGTCAATTTAATATAAAAAGAATTGTATTAAATGCATTTGTGGGTGTGAATTTTATCCACTGCTCATAAATACAAACATTACTAGGAAAGAATGTGATGTTTGTCCATTCCTCATTTTTCAAAGGGTTTCCATTTTTGATAGCTTCCTATAGGTTAACTGCATTGTAGATTTTGCTTTAATGGGGTATCCCCTGAGGTATAACAACAATGCACAAATGCTTCCTTCTCACTTTGGCAGTGTTACAAGTTATCCCCATGACATTTTTTGAAAACTTTAGGGAAGTGTGCTGGACTAGTCTGTAGGTTTGTAATCTACACACTGTTCAGTGATACAGACTTTGTTTTAATAAAAAATGCATTTTAACTCTGTTCCTCATTTATAGGGGGTCCCATTTTTGACAGCACCCTGTAGGTTTTAATTAATATGTTTTTGTAATACTTTGAGCAGGTGCTTTCATTTGTACTAATTGCACTGTAATTTTTTTCCCTTAAGGTATAGCATTAAACATGCATATTTCCACCCAATTAAAACTGTCTCAGTTAATCCCATGACCGCTTGATTCTTGCTTGCCCCTTCTTCTGAACTGTCAGATTATCTGAATGAAAACTGGTGACTTTTTGTTTTAGTTTTACTCAAACCAACTGGATCCTGCAGGCTAAAATTAAGTCATGGGCAGGGGAGGTTGTCATCCCACTCCATGGCTGCCCCCTGGTGGAAGCCAGGTGGCAGCATTGGAGTCAGGGAGGCACAGGAGTGCAGGTATGTAGCATGCACATAACACTACATGTGTACACTCATGCCACAGGGAAGAGTGAGGAACAGAAAACTGGGAAAGAGGGAGGCCACAGGCTTAATGAAGCCCTGCCAAGTCAACCAGTGTTCCACTCCGCCACCAGATCGACTGATCAGACCCTACCTGGATTGTTGTACAGGGTGGGGGAGGATGGCCCATACATTCCTTGCCCTGCCATGGGACTAAATATGGAGGGATATGGCTAGCTCGATGATATCTAGGGGAGCAGTGGCCGGTCACAGGTAGAAGGCAGGCACTGAGAGTCCTGCGACGGTCTCCCAAGGAGGCAAAGAAAAAAGGAGATAATAGCCATGTTCTACCTTGGATAGCAGGAGTTCTGCTTATATGATATAATCCAGTATTTCCCATAAACTAGCAGCTATTCCTTTTCCAAAAGATATGGATTGTCAACAGTTTACCTCACAAGTGCTGTATCTGTGATATCTTCCATTGTTATTAAGAGGAGCATGCCATAATAAACAATTGCACTACAATGTCAGAAAATCCTAATTAAAGCTTTCTGTACTGATGCAATGGATACATATGTATTTAAAATGTGGGAGTAAAATTGAAATGCTATTTGCTTCTTCTATATCAGCAGGTTATCAAATATGTAGCAAAAACAAGGAAGCAGGCTCCACTAGCCGACGTGCTCCTCAAACAACCATAGTATTACAAACGAGAAATGAGGGCACCGTCCACCGATGTAAATATATAAACACTGTGTTTATTGCCAAATAAAACAGAACAAAATAGAAACAGCAGCAAGATACCACGTAGGTGCTACAAACTCCACAACACCTGACCGGTTTCGCTCATGCACGCTTCCTCAAATGTGTAGGCCAGCAAGCCAGCACTCCTATTACTGAATAAGGCAAAAAGTCAAGAAGTGAAAAGACAGTTTATCATGCTTTTCTGTGATGTCCTCCTGTTCTTTCTCACTTTTTCTCTATTTCACATACTCAATCTCCTACTTCTTTGCTATCACTTTTTTTGGATGGGTATAAACATTTTCTCTTTTTAAGAGTACCATTTCAGCAAGGAGACAAGTGTCAATACACTTTTTTATTGTTCAAGTGGCATCTTAAACCAGCATTCTGCAAGCATTGCTTTAAAATAAAGAATTATTAATTTTGTAGAACATTCAACATCCTGTATCCACAGATAATCAAGTTTATTATTTGATAAAGGTGTCATCATGCTGAAACATTAGTGAGTGTGTGAGAGGTCCAAAGCACAGATTACCTGTGCATACAGGAGTTTGAATATTAAATAGTATATTGACACTTAACTTCTTGCTTAATGGTACTCTTTACTTGGGAATGTTTCTATCGTCCTCTCCCTTTCAATTTAGAAAATCCATGTGAGCTGACCTTAAGGTCAGATCAGGGGGTGACTGTATATAATCTGGTGTTTGCTAATGTTACATTGAATCATTCACTTATCTGTTGTTATTAGTACTACCTATACTAGAGTAGCTGATATATATTTAATTGTTGTTTAATCATTTTTTTTATTCATGCCTACTATTTCTGATATTTTGCATCTTTTCTGGGTTGGCATGTTATTCACCAACTCTGTAGTCATATTGTTCTGTTGTTCCTGTGCTATGATCAGGTATTATGTAAGTAATAATACCCAACAGGGTGGGCATTATTGGGATTTATAAAATTGGCTGGGTAAATCCTAGAAGCTGATTGGTTAGGGTAACCAACCAGCTGGTCCGGTATCAGGCAACAGAGACCAGGAAATATTAAGTCCCTGCCTCTGCTGCCTGATTACCTTCCAAATCCTTGTAGCAATCGAATGCTCAGTTTGAAACTGCCACCATGTTCTTCTCTCGCTTAGTGAGAGCTACAGCAGCCGATGCCCATTTGTACTCTCACTTAGCGAGTGGCGGCAGTTGCATGTTTCAATAAATGGAAAAGAAAGAGCAGCTTCCTACAGAAACAGACGTTTTCTTGCCTTTGCTCTCTCTGTCTGTTGACTCAGTCGGACCCGTAACTTCAAATTCCTCTACTTGATTTCGCACCCCCATGGCACCAGCAGGCACGAAGCATGAAATTAAAAAAATAAAAACTTCCTTCCCTAGTGCCGCAATCTTTCCAGTTTCACCAGCTCCTCTTTCTGACTGCACTCCACAACTTCCACAGCTGTGCTCCTTTACAGAGAAACATGGGCGTTGACGGCAGATAAGGACCTCAAGGTCCATCCAGTCTGCCCATTTACCTATTGCATTTCCACTTTCCCCAGCTCACACACTGACACGCTGGATCCCGATGCCAGCAAAAAGCTGCTGATTTAAACATAAAAAAAAATAATAATTTAGAGCGCTCATGTTTTGCCTCGGAAGTCTGCATTTACACATCCTGGCTTTACATGCCAGGTCACGCAAGGTTGCCTAACAGTACGCCAAGTACACTTCCATAGCAGCTGCCCTCTTGATGCCTGATATCCATTTCTGGAAAATGTGTCACTGCTACCAGCTTGCTCTTTCCTGCTGTTTCGTTCTGGTGCACTCAGGGAACAAGAAGCTGGAGATCCAGACATGGTGTTCGCTTGATGGCGATTCAACACGGGGGACAGACAGCTAGATGCAGCAAACCAGCTTCAAGGAAGAACACTCATACTGGTGGAGGAACTATTCTATTACAAAACTTACTGTAAACTAAGTATTTATTATTTTTTGAATTAATTTTTTTTTAAGTTTTTCTGTTGGGGTTGGGGGAGAGGAGCAGGGAAGGAAAAGATACTGCAGAAAAACAAAACTTACAAAAGGAGGAAGTTTTTAAGTACTGTCTTCAGACATAACAATAGTCAACTGCAGGCGGAGGAACTATTTTATTTCAAAACTTACTTTAAACATATTTTTCATTGACATTTTTTTACAATTTTTTGTTTACAATACGCATTTTCTAAGGCAATAATACCCTCCAGGGTGGGCGGTGTGTGCTACCGGACCTTCCAGGGGCTTAAGGCCCTCCGCCCGCGGCGCGCTGGGGCCTCATTACGCCCCTGGCAGTCCGCATAGCACAATACCGCCCACCCTGTTGGGTATTATTGCTTACATAATGGACCGCCCAGGGGAGTAATGAGGCCCGATGCTGCAGGCAGAGGGCCTTATAGCCCCTGGAAGATCCATTATACCCCATAACGCCCACCCTAGAGGGTATTATTACACTCAGAAAATGGGCTATTGGTGCTATATTTTGAAAAAATATATGGGAACTAAAATGTGTATATAAAAAACAATAATCAAAAATAAACTTTGTATCAAAATAGTCCTTGTAATTTGAAGCACTATAATTACCAGTGGAGGGCACTGCTGTTTTTAGGCGTTTATTTTATTTTTATCATGTAGTATTTTATTGAAATTTTCCAATTTTCATTTTGTTCACATAATACATAGAAGCATATTCACATTAAGCCTCAGTCAGTGACAAACAGTCGCAGGATGACTAACAATACTGCCATCTTAGAGGATACATCCTGATTACCACATAGCTCTAGACTATATCACTATTTGTCAGAATCCAAATCTCAACTGGCCTCAAGGAAGGCCTAAGCTATATGTAAGACAGACTAACTGCAGCAGTCTTTAAATGGACACAAGCATTTGCTGAGACATAGAATCCAGTAAAGCATTACCTTACATCACAGGCCTCTAATTTCTATAATAAAATTATACCAACTAGGTTCTCCTGATTAGTTTATACCCAGTAATCCCACAATGCAATGTTTAAGCTATTCATATAATCAGGATTAGGGAGGAAAAAGAAGGCGGAAAATATAGGGAGAAAGAGCTATAGATAAAAGAAGGGAGAAAGAGCATGACAGGGGTTACACACCATGGAGGGGGATACTTTATATTTGGCATACCACCTTAAAATCAGCTTTGCTATGAAGTAATAGGAAGGTTTTGTAGTGGTGGAGGAGACACTCTGCAAATATGGGAGTGCAAGTAGGCATCCCATTTTGAGTAGTAGTCAGCAAGTTTGCTTCTGTCTGCTGCCATAAGCATCCCAAAGGTGTCCAGCCTGACCATGGCCGCCCACCATTAAGAATCTGTTGGGGTCAAAGGTTGCCTCCATCTCACCAGAATAGCTGTCTTCGCTTCCATGACAAAGACCAGGACCCAGGCTTTACTAGAAGGAGTAAGTGCATTTACTGAGAAAGTGTCCCCTAGCAGTAGGGAGTAATGTTGAAGAGATAATGAGCTACCCACTATAGCGGAACGGTCCTTCAAGACTAATGTCCAGAAGGTATGAATTGTTGGGCACAGCCACAGTATGTGATATAGGTGGGCCGAAGAGGAATGACATCTCCAGCAATTGTCTTGTGAGATTATCTTTCACCTGTAGAGGACTGAGGGAGTTTGATACCATCTGAGTAGAATTTTTAATTGAATCAACTGGCTCTTTGAGTCTTCATAGGCCATATGGGCCAATTGAAGACATTCCGACCACTGCTGTGGGGATAAGGTGTGAGAAAAATCCTGTTCCCATGCGGCTTTACTAGTTAGGGTGACATCTGGTTGGGAGTCCCTAAGAGTTCGATAGATAGTGCCTACAAGGCCCCCACCTCTGCTGGGTTGAGAGAGGTTACTCAGACATCTCCAAGAAGATTGGGATGGCCAACTTTTAAGTACAGGGATCAATGTACTGCGTAACTGGAGAAATTTCCAAAAATCCTGAGTTGGCAATTTGTATTTAGTTTTGAGCTACTCGAAGGACATCAACGTACGCATGTTTGGTATGAGAAGGTCGGCTACCAGCTGTATGCTCCTAGAGGCCCATGAGGCCCAATGGAGTGACTTGTGGTCCACCTTTACAAGAGGATTATTCCAAATCAGGTCATAACATAAGGGGGGAGGGTAGTCGGTACTTGGAACACCAGTTATGATCATTGCATGGTGCCACAATGCACATGTGTTTTATTTTTTTTTTTCAATTGTTTAACCAGCTGAGACACACTAAGCTGAAAGCTTGTTTACAGGTGCAACCTGGGAGCACATGGAAGTTAAGTGACTTGCTCAGGGTCACACAGTATGCAAGTAGGAGCTGTGGGATTCAAACCCAGGTCTCCAGATTTGCAGCCTAGAGCCTTAAACCACTGCTCTATACTGGTTTGTCATAATTGGTGTGAGCTGGGGATTGGCAGGTTTCCTGCAAGATAACAGCGAATAAAGGGGAGTCTTTGCTGACAGCGTGGCTTCCAATACCGCCCACTGAGGAGGAGGGGTAGAACGAGGGGCAGACCACGTCAGAGCCTGGGCCATGTTAAAGGCCAAATTATATCCCACGAACCAGGGGAGGCTGAGCCCTCCCTTGGTCCAATGAGCACATAACTTAGTTCTCCCCCATCTAGGAAGGCCTCCTTCCCAGAGAAGAAGTGCCACTAATCTATCTAAGGCTTGAAATGGTTTCTGAGAGAAAGGGATTGGGAGGTTGTTTAGTAGGTAAGAAACTCTGGAAAAAATAAACAATCTGACTGCCTCCACCTTTCCCTTCAGAGTTAGGTGCAGCTTCATCCAACTGTGGACCTCAGCTGTTAAAGTTGCTAGGAGGGAAGAGAAATTGATCATTTCTAGGTTGTTCCAGGCTGCCGTGATGTTAATGCCCAAGTATGGAAAGCCCTGCAGTGCCCAGGAAATGTCTGTACCAGCTATATATTGTCTACTACATTTCTTATTTAGAGGGGATAGTATAGTTTTTTTTCTGATTTAATGTAAGCCCAGATATTCTAGCAAACTCCTGCAGTATTGACAAAACCGGTGGGAGGGAGGACTGCGGGTCAGAGAGGGTAAGAAGCATATTGTCTGCATATGCATTAACTAAATAGGAAGTTTTCCCCACAGGACCCGTTACAGCTGAGGTATTAGTCAGTGTTCTAATTAAGGGGTCCAGAGCTACCAGAAACAGGAGCGGAGAGAGAGGACACCCCTGTCTGGTACCTCTTTGGAGGAGAAAGGGAGGAGAGGTATCCTTATTAGTAAGGATTCTGGCTGAGGGCATGTTGTACAGTGTATATAACCATGAGCAAAATTGGGATCCAAAGCCTTACAGCTGGAGAATCTGGTGCAAATACACCCATTCCAGTGAGTCGAGTGCCTTAGCAAAATCAACCACTAAGGCGGCCATGGGGACCTCGAAGTGAAGTGCCAGCCATTTAAGATTTAAAATCAGGCATAGGTTATCTGCACTAGATTTCCCTTTTAAGAACCCCGTTTGAGAGGGATGAGTCAGATTCAAAAGCACTGGGGACAATCTGGTTGCCAATATTTTAGCTAAAATCTTAGTATCGACTGGGAGAAGTGAAATAGGTCTATAATTTGCACACAATAAGTTATCCGAAGATTTCTTGGGGATTAGTGAAATAAGGGCCTCACGCATAGTGGGAGGAAGTACAGCATTCAATTGGGCTTCTTGGAGAGCTTGCAATAGAGGGGTGGTGATCTCATCCTGCAGCACTTGGTACAATTCTGCAGATAACCCATCCGGCCCAATGGCTTTCCCTTTGGCCATATCAGATAGTGCAGACCGAAGCCCATTTCGAGTTATAGGAGCATCCAGATCCCGGACCTGCTCTTCCGAGAGCTTAGGGAGTTGCACCCCTCGGCAAAAACTTTGCAGACGCTGAGATAATTCAGTATCTGGGAAAGCATTCTTAGATTGGTAAAGCCTTGATAAAATATTTCCATCGTCTCATTGACAGCCTCGGGTGTTGTAGCAGCCTTCCCCTCCTTGTTCTTTAGGGCTAAATTCTGGAGGAGGTTTGTTGTTTCCGTAAATAATAAGCCAACAATTTACCTCCCTTATCCCCTCCCTCCCAGAACCTGTGTTTAGTACAAGTAAGTTGCCACTCTGCCTTTCTATTCAGCAACACATTAAGTTTATATTTTAGGCCAGTGATGTCGGCTAGGAGAGGGGAGTTAAGTGGTTAGTGGGTGATAGTTTGAACTGCTTCTGTAGAAGTGCCAGATCTTTCTGAAGCTCTGAAATCTGGATACCCCTTTCTTTCTTTTTAGCCACAGAGAAGGAAATAATTCTCCCCTTATAACTGCCTTAAAGGCCTCCCAGACTGTGGCTGCACTTGTTTCCCCTTGGGTGTTAACTTGAAAAATAGGAGAGAGTTTCCTTATTTATATATTCACAAAAGGCTGCGTCCACCAACAGCAACGGGTTACATCTCCACCTTGTGGAGTGTGAGCTCTGCTCTGGGGTAGTGAAGATGACCGTTACAGGGGCATGGTCCGATATGACTATACTGCCAATAGTGGGAGCTACTATCCCGGGCATAGCAGCATGCACTGTGGAAAAGTATGTGTAGTCTCACCCACTTGGATGATTAATTCTCCATGGGTCTCCTAACCCCCATTCTAACATCAGAGTTTTTAGGGTTTCTAAAACCTTTGGATGGGACTATGGTGTGGGTATGGATTTATCTAAAATAATATCACGCACCAAGTTGTGATCCCCACATAACAGGATTGGAATATCCAGGTCATCACCTGATAGCTCAGTGAGGGCCTGACTCACTTCAGAATAGACATCCCCTGTATCCTTATTACAACCATAAACATTGGCTATTATGGCCCAGCCACCAGGATATGACAGCTTAGCCGCTATCCACCTACCTAATGAATCCTGATGCTGACCTTCAACAGTCCATGGTCCTGACCTCTGTAGTAGGATGGCCACTCCCCTGGACTTCGTGGAGGCACAACTAGCCAGCACTGTTCCCTCCCACAACTTTTTTAGCCATTGCACTGTGCGGCTGGTAAGGCGTGTCTCCTGGAGTAATGCGATATCTGCACCAATCGAATGCAAATATTGCAGCACCTTAGTTCATTTTGCTGGATGATTCAGACCAAGCACATTCCAGGAGACACATCCCCAACCACGCAGTGCCACCATAGTTGGGACCATAATGACACCCGCCTATTGTGTAGCAAAGAGAATGAGTGTACTCATCCAGCCAATAGTGAAAGGGGAAGCAGGTAGGAAAAAAAGAAAAAGGATACCCAGCTAGAGGCTTATAGTAAGTCTTGTACCATCGGTGAGCCTCAAAGTAACCAGGTGTTGTAAGAGTTGAGAGGAGACAATAGCAACCAATCTACCTTCAATTGAAGAGAGGCCTGTGTAAAGTGAAGAAAAAAAAAACGCAGTTATATACCTTAGAATTTCAAAAAAACAGGGCAGAAATCTTCCAATAATCAGCTGTCCAGCATCAAGGCTAATCAACAGATTAATTATAATCAGTATCACACTTTTAAATCAACAAGCAGTAGCTCAGTTATTGGTGTCAACTTGGACGCGTGAGTAGAGATGAGCCACACTGCTTCAGACACCAACTGCTGAATCGGGAGGGAGTCACACCAAATTAAGTAATCTGTCCGAGCCCGAAACTGAGGTCCCGGCCACATGTACTGCAACTAGCCTCCAGGATAGGCCCGGAGTCTGGAGCCACTCCCCAAACTGAAGGGGGAGGCACTTTCAGTCGATACACCTGACTGGGGGATGGGGAAGAGGACGGGGGGAGGGGAAGGATCTGTCAGCCATATAGGACCTTTAAGGATCCAGTATGTGGGGAGAGGTAGCAACCCCCAGGAAACACAGTGAGTGACCGTTAGTGTGATTGACTACTAAGACCAACACAATGCATTAACAGGTGCCTATATTCATACCACTTTGAAATTATCCAGCCTATGATTTATTTAGGCAGTGTAGGAATAATTAGGAAGTATTAGCATCATATTACACAGCACTTCCACTAACAGAGATGAGGTATATAGAGAGACGTGCCTGTAGTAGCAAGAGGGAAGGACGGGTTACTATCTACATCAGCTTGGTCATAAGAATGCCTTTCAGAAGAAGATAGTACGAAGTGGGGGGTGGAGGAAAGAAGTTCCCCTGCCTATGGTTCATAGACATAGCCTCATTCAGCGCTAGATAAGCTAGCTCAATAAGGAGGAAAAGGGGGGGGCATGCCCCTTCGCCCCATGACTGCTTGATTAGACCTTCCAGTTCTCAACTACTGGTAATGAAAGTCCACTGATTTTCAAGTCCCCAGTATCACCAGGGCTTCAGCATATGTTTTCAGAGCATGTTTCACAGCAGAACAGGTTGTCTCCTCATTGTTCTCCTCCTCCATCGTCGATGCCCAGTCAATCAGGACAGGGTCGTTCTCCAGGGTCCCCGTTGGTTCCTCCATCACCTCAGTAGGCTTGCTTTTCTCTGTCGTATTTAGATCTGCCTTCAGAAATTTGGCAGGTGGGGATGCAGTTAAGTTCCTCTGGGTTGGTGGGTGAGGGCTTCTAGTGAATGAGCACTGTCTCGATGGCAGCGGTGAATCAGCCACTTCAGGCTTTTTCAACATCTGGCCAGTGTTAGATACTTCTGAGGCTTGTTGGGGTGCTGGGTGAGGCAGAGGTGACTTAGTTCTGTCAGGGGAAGGATTCCATAACTGCCTTTGTGATGGGGGAGCTGCATTGGGTGGACCCGTCCACCTACGATATTGGTGCTCTAGGACAGCACTGCCTTTTCTGCTGATTCCCTGTGTTATTCTGCCCCTTGGCTCCCAGAGGCATCTGGGAGATGTAGTGCTTGTCAGCATATTTGGCCAGTGTCCCCAAATCCAGGCCTCAGCATCCCTTGGCGAGTCTGCCAGAAAAGACTGGCCATCCTTAGACATACATTGCAAAGTAAGTCCTTTAAATCTGTATTGTACTGAGTTTGTATTCAACACCTTTTTAGCGATTTATAGGCACCTCGCCTGGCTACAACCTCCTGTGAAAAATCTCTGTATACAGAAATAGCATGCTCCCTCCGTGTTAGCTCCCCAATGTCTCATGATTTTAAGTAAACGTTCCTTAACTGAGAGGCGCAACATATATGCAACTATGGTTCGAGGGCTTTTAGTGTGATTCGAGTTACTAGGAACCCGATAGGCATGTTCAATGTTTACCGGCTCTTTCCACCATTCTCCTACCAGCTGTGGAAGCCATTCATTTAAGAACTTCTCTAAGTTGGGGCCCTCTGCTCCCTCTGGTACACTGAGAATAGGAATATTGTTTCTTCTGATGCGATTCTCTTATATTTCAGCCCTTTGCCATAGATGAGCCAGCTTGGCTTTATGATCTCTGAGTTTGTGCAAAACATTCAGGTGCTGGTTTTCCAGCTCCCACACCAGCTGCTCGAGGACATTGTGCTGGTCTTCTAGCCTGCGGACATCTGCGACGTTGCCCGCCAGTGAAGCACCGATGCTGTCCACCCTGGAAGTAGCACTTCAAGCATTTTTGTAATGTTGCCCTGGGCTTCCCCCACTTGTGTTTGATCCAGGACACCCTGGGCTGCCACCCCATCACTGCAGCTTGCGATCTGATCCATCTTAGCAATAGAATCCCCGCATAGCACAAGGCTGGTACTCAGGAGGCCTGTGACCCTGTGGCCGAATCAGAGTCGGTGTTCCTGAGAGATAGCTGACCTCTAACGCCCTCAGTTGCCATCAAGAGGGCATGAAGGAGGTGAGAGGCATGAACACTCCATGAAAAAATTACCATGGGACACTGCAGTTGGAGTTATCACTGTCGGGCCTGTGTGGGCGTACATAGAGGCGCCCAAGACAGTAACTGCGTGGGTCACCCAACGTTATAACTTGCAACGTCACCAAAAAATACTTCTCCGATGGTGACAGGGGGTGGGAAGGGGAACAATCGGGTGCAAAGTAAACACTTTTAGTTCATCACGGTAAGTGTAGTGTTTCCATCAGGCTGTTGCAGAGCGAGAGGTTCAAGCTGCCATCTTCACTGGATCCCACCGGAACTTAGGTGTTTATTTTATATCTGATTAGATTGTCCTCCTGCTTGGGTACACACATACACATGGCGTTGCTGTGATTTTTTTTTACTTACAGTGGACTTCTGATTGGGTTGTGCCCCTGCTTCATCACAGACGGCACAAAGCAATAGATGAATGTTCTGTGAGAATCAAAGACTGTAGCCTGCTGAGAATGAGGTACTTTTGTTTTATTTCAGATGAAGTTAGAAGTGTGGCATAAGTGTACAGCTAACTGCAAAAGCCAGTGTTGACTTCACAAGGAGTGCAATAATGTTCGGTGAAGGGAAAAAAGTTTGTTGTTTTTAAGGTTATTTTTCCATTTTTTATTGCAGGGAGACAGAGTTAATGGACGGGAATACCGGGAGCGTACGAGTGTGGGAAACTGCCTGTAGTTCAGATTTCTGAAAAAAGATGATAGGCAGGATTTTGGGTTTGGGGTTGCATTTTATAAAGAAATGAACCAGAGGTTAGTGTTAATGTTTACTGTGAGAGTTTTGTTGCACGACACGGTATACGGAGGTGAGTCTTTAGTGAGCAAGGATGGGGAAAATGGTGGCTTGTGTATTTTGAAATTCAGGGTGGCCCAAGGATCACATTAGTAATGAGGCACTTGAAAGTGGCACTCATTATTTTGCAGGTGATGTTGAGAAATAACATCCCGGGTACCAGGATGTTTTAGCCAATCATGATACGAGTTTGAGTTTACCCATTTTCTAATGCATTTTCTTGCCTTTATTGTGCCGCTTTTCTTGCAACCTCCCAGGTCATACCTGAACATAGGTGCATTTGTGTCTAATGTACTTATCTGGATAATAGAAACTAATACTAATATTATCCATCTGAAAAAAAGTGATCTCAAAGAAAGGAGACATTGAGTATGCAAGAGGAAGGAAAGAAAGGAGAGAACAGGATGACATCACCTGAGTTTGGGTCTTGTTCGGTGATAGGAGTGCTGTCTCAATGGACTCCATAGTAGGCAATCTGGTAATTTCTGTTACCCCAGAGCCAGGCACCATGCAGTCCCATGGGAGCGCAAGTGAGTCTATGCTTCTACTACATATTGTGATAGCCGAATAGGTTATGTTTTTGAAAGTACACAGTGAGGTAAATAAGATTTATTTCATTATTTGTCATTGTTCTGCAGAAAAGGAACACAGAGGTGTTACACTTGTTTCCAGGTGTGTCATGGCATGGTGGAGGTGGTGGTGGTGGAGGTGGGGGATTTCATGACTCTATTGTACTTATAGCATGAATGTTGACCAGGACGCTAGGGACAATCTCTTACTCTTATGAGAATAAGTGCCATAGCATCTTTAACTTTTGCCTATATGCTTTTCAACCAACTTATGAAAAATATTAAAAAAAAATGAGGCAGATACTTATTGTACATATGTATTACATAGGGATGTTACTGCAGAATAAAAAGCAATAATAGGCTACTCACTGAATAGTATGAAGCTCACTGAAAATGTTGTGCCTATAGTGAACAAACTCTGGTCAGAGACAATATGGCTGTGGAGAGCTTTTGGGATGCTTTTACCCATTATAGCTAGTGAATATGCACAATGCAAATCTGTTGAGAGGCAGTTTCAATGTGGTCATCCTTTCACACATTTTTACAACATATTTTCCTAGAATATGCCTGCTGATTGCTATATATTTAGCCTGGATAGTTCACAGAAGAAATGGCATCTTATTTTTAGATGGTGGAGCACTTGAAGTAGGACACTGGAATGTGTCATACATAGGCATGCGCTGTGTGTGGGCAATAAAGCCCAGTGGCCATACATCTCAGGTGCTTGGATGAGGCTCCATCGTCCCGGTGCCATTGCACTGCTCAGTGCAGGTGACGGCCAATGCTATACCCACTCACACAGGTCCCAAAACAGGCCTGTTACAGCTGACCTCCCATTTGTTTGTACAATTGGGGAACCGCAGACATGGACACACTATCCATAGCCCAGAGCGTACGCTGCAAATGGCATTGCAGGAAACCACACTCCATGGCACCCTGGATACCTCAGCAGTCCAGAGGGTGGCATTTTACACAGGGGAATGGGGGAGAGTGTGGGCCTGCAGCAGTGTATGACAGCAGGAAGATACAGCATCAACAAGGCATGCATTGGAGGTATGTCAATTCCCTCTTACAGTTTGCCAGGAACATACACATGGCTGCATACACTGGTCTGTCCACAGCTAGTGTAGTGTCCTGATGCACAGTATGGCCACTTAGGTAATTCCAGAGTGCAGATCCCTGGCCCAGGTCCAGTGCAGTTGGTGGATGGCCATGGCAGGGTGTGGAGGGCAGTGCCAGTCTCCACAACAGGTTGGGTATGGGTGGAGTGGGGGGTGTCTATGTACCGAGGCAGTGGGTGGGGGGTCCTCCATGCTATGGATATGGACCATGGTTTCCTCTGGTTCAATTAGGTGCAGGGGGCCCTACACTGTGGAGCACTTCGGGGATGGAGTTGGATCGATCAAGGATGGGAGAGGGTACCTGTAGTCCACCAGGGTTGCCAGGCTGATGTGCACCTGGGTGTACTTCTGCATCCCACCTCTGGGTGGCTGGCTGGTTGGGTTAGGCCAGCTTTTCATGGCCTAATTGTGGGCAGCACTGCTCTACACTGCAAGGGGTGCATTCCCACTGAGTATGCCACAGTGCATCATATGCATGGGAATGCACCCTTGACTTGCACAGCATACTATTTATGTGCACCCTGGCCCATTCCCTTGTGGCTAGCGCATCCCACACATTTGAATATCACACTGTGGCACATTGTTGGAGTTGTGTGACACATCTTCCTTTTCTGCCTGGATGAACTGTGCAACTCCTTGGAATATAGGGTCCCTGGTCTAGGCTACCCTGAAGAAATACGTTATCAAAATGGTAAAATCATGACCCTACTGAAAACAAGACATTGCATTTAATCTGGGACAGCCTGAGTAACTACAGTGCAAAAACATGTAAATGAAGATCCCAGGATACAAAACATAGGATAAGAAATATTTGAAGGAAATCTACTCTAAACTGAACTTCACTGTGTTCACTGATATAAATAATTTCTTTAAGCAATAATGCATGAGAGGGTGTGGGTTGTGCTGGGATAACCTTATGTCTAGGTGGTTGGGCATGAAGCCACAGGCTGAGTGCATCCAATGTCCCAGAAGTGAGGTTATCCCAGCACGATCCACATCCTGGAGTGCATTGTTGCTATTATACAATGGATCTTTGTTATACAAAATAACAATAAAAAAATTAAAAACATTTTTGTTAGATTTTTATTGTGGCAATATGTCTTTGTTTCTTAAGAGAAAATGCAAACAATACAACAGCAAATCAATACAGTGAGGTTGTGCTCAGATAACCTCACTGTTGCCAAGGGCAGACAGCAAATAAGGTTCCAGAATTTTTGATTGCCATTGTATAAATATTGTTTTATAACATATTAGATTGCAATATTTATTTTGAATGTTGTGGCCATGAGAATGGTGTGTACAGAGTGTGTGTGTGTCCAGGATACAAAATATAGGATAAGAAATATTTAAAGGAAATCTACTCTAAACTAAACTTCATTGTGTTCACGGACATAAACAAACAGTTTCTTTATTGTTTTATAACATATTAGAATGCAGTATTTATTTTGAATGTTGTGGCAATGAGGATGGTGTGTACAGAGTGTGTGAGTGTGTGTGTGTGTGTGTGTGTGTGTGTGTGTGTGTGTGTGTGTGTGTGTCTGTCTGTTTGCTGTAGCTCAATATATTTTCCCCCAAAAAGCATAATAGAAAATACCTGCTGATTGCTACATATTTAGTATGGGCAGTTCCCTGAAGGCCTGGCATGTGTCTTAGACAGTGCTTATCAGACAGTGTCTTTAGAGGTTGAAGAAACAGTGTAAATCATAGATTTGCTGGAATGGGTGACATTTAGGAGGCATGGCTCTTTCTTGAAAGACAATACATTCCCAAGAAAAACTAGTATCAAGAAGTTGTTTAAATGCTAAGTATTTAAATGTGCAAGTTGTTGCATTCTGAAGGGGTAAACAAATCTCCAGTTTAATATGCAACCAGTATTTACCAAATATTTAACAAGCTGTTTCAGTTTCCTAACAGCATGTAATAAGTGACTTGGAGTTATGTCTCCAACATTCTTAACAGAAAGAAGGGAGTATTTTATTTCAGTTGTCATTGAGGGATACATTGAAAAGTCCAAAACGTGTTTCACGATACTCCATTTTCCAGATACAGATAGAAGATGGCTGTAGGCTCTGCTCTCAGCCATAAAAATCTTCAATTTGGGGGATGAGTTCATTCTTACTATAGTAGGACATTTTCCTGAATGTTTAGTACAACAGTATGGTGCACCATCTAATCTTCTAATTTCTTTTAACTAACCTTTTTTCCTAAAACTGAGTCAAAAATGATGCTTAAGTCATTTTCCTAATATGCATTCTTTTGTACCAAGGTGTTGTTTATGCTAATGTGGATGTCCATGAGAATATAGAGTTTGGGACAGCCAGACAAAATACAAATTCCAGATGCTATTTGCAAGTTATTGAATCACCATCTACTCTGAACATCTTCAATCATTGACATCTAAATATTTCTAGATTGTGTTTTACAAAGCACTTGATGTGGATTATAGTTTCACAATAATAAGGCATAGCATGTATTTCAAATAAATGCATTTATTAAGAGTTTATTTCTTCAGTGTATGCATATTAACTTCCATGTGTGGCACAATTCAAATATTCAATTAGGTGTGTACAAACTGAAAATGAAATGGGAGGAGCAAACTACTTTAGTGACATTTGTTTTTCAAAACAAGCATTTGTGCACTTCTAAACTCATAAAGGTGCATATTTAATAGGGGTTGAATGACACAGATGTACCTGAACAGGTTATTCCTTTGCCAGTGCAGCTCATATTGTAAGATGCTTAATACTGTTTCCTGTGGTTCTGTTTAAAACTGCTTTGCATTTCATGTTGCCTGTTTACATTTAACAATTGTTGGTAGTTCCAGCTACAGCTGTTTTAAGTTTACATGCTTTTTAAATTGTTAGATTAGGCAGGCAGACTGCCACAGCAAGAAGCATATCATCATTAAACAGATATACAGTTATCTTTCATCTAATAAGCATGTCAATTTCTTGTTGATTTTCAAAACTTCACTCCTCATCCCTCTTCTCCTGTATCACCGCCACCTCTGCTTTAGTAACTTGAGGGAATTAATCATTTTTGGTGCCTTTAATCTGGACTGGCTCTCCCCGTCATCTCAAAGTTCCTGCCAACAAATTGAAGTCCTAAATTCAACCCAAATAATTAAAGAACCTACTTGACCTAACCCTGGAAGTCAATCACACTCCCTACTCAATTGGGTGTTCTCATCCCACCCCTACCACATCTGCTCTGCTGGTACCTTACCAGATGTACTCAGTGACCACTGCCCCACCTTCTGTATTAGGAAGTTCTGCCCTCCCCGATCCCCGCCAAATACATCCAGTATCACCCACTCAACTCCCTCAATGAGATAAAACTTCTTCATTTCCTGGCCCTCGCAGACTGGTCCCCTGTCTTTTGCTCCCTGTTGGTCAACAATGCCCTTGCCTATATCTCATCCATCTTCCGTAAGATCTGGGCTGCCCACGTCCCACTAAGGACGGTAAGAGTTAGATGTGCCCTGTACACCTGGATCACCCCTGATATTCTGGCCAAGTGTACAGCTCATGATCGTGCCTGGTGACATTTTAAATCTACAGGTGACCAGGCCTCTCTCCAAGCCTTTTGTACCCTCCAAAATACTTGACCATCAGCATCTGTTGAGCAAAATCTGACTTTTTCTCAATTTGTCTGCACCCCCTAACAGGACTCCCTTGTCCTCTGGGCAGGATCTCTGCTCACTCTTCTACCCAAGATCCCCCCCTCCCTCAATCTGTAAGAATGGTTCTCTAATTTATGATCCCTCTTGAGTTGCTGATGTCCTAAATAAGTACTTTATGTCCTGTGCAGTTCCTCCTGGGCCCCAGTCCCCCACTCCCTCCTGCCCCCTACCTCCCCACAACTCTCACGCTTTCAACTCCCTCCAGTCATGCCATCAGAAGTCCTGTGAGTTCTTATTTCTTTGAAGCCTTCTAAGTCTATTCTTGATGGCCTGCACCCTAACCTCATTAAAATCTCCATTCCCTCAATAACTACCCCCTTAAATTTCATCCAAAATCTCTTGCTCTCCTCTTTCACTATTCTCAAAGCTTGGAAGACTGCCACAGTTCTCCCTCTTTGCAAAGGTGGTGATCCTACCACCCCTGGTAACTATTGCCCCACCTAACTGCTCACTGCCTTTGCAAAAGTTCAAGAATCCCTTGTCCTCTCTCAACAATTTCCTTATTACCTCGAACACACTCTCCCCCATGCCAATCCAGCTTCAGGAAATCCCACTCCTCCACCTCCTTTGCTTTACTGACACTATCCACACTGCCATGGATCATGGCCAGATCACCTCAGCTATCTTCATTGACCTAGCCAAAGTCTTTGATTTGGTTTTCCACCCTTTCCTACTCTCTAAACTATGAACCATTGGTCTTTCCCCTGCCTTAGTGTCCTGGTTCAGCTCCTATCTTACTGGCTACTCACAGTCAGTTTCAATCAACAATGCCACATCTCCCTCCCTCCCTCTCCATCCTGGCTGGTGTACCCCAGGGCTCTATCCTTGGGCCGGTTCTCTTTTCCCTCTTTATAAATGACCTTCCCTCTGTCTGCACCAGCTCTAGTATCCAGACGTATGCAGATGACACCATCCTATTCCAGTCTGGCCCATCTATACAAGCTGTCCAAATCCCCATCCAAAATGACCTTACAGCAGTTACAGCCTGGTTCGATGCAAACAGTCTAAAGCTGAACACACACAAAAAAACTGTTGCCATGACCTTTGGGACCAAACAAAAACTCGCAAAGCTTCCATCATTTCTAGTCTTTTTCTCTTCTGCTGACACCCCTCTGGAAAAATGTCCTTACTTACAAGTACCTCGTTGTCTGGTTCGACCCTTCTCTTGATTTCTCCTCTCACTTCAGCATGCTCCACACCAAACTGCACCCTAAACTTGGACAGCTCTATCATGACAAGGCCAGTCTCTCCCTTCCTATATTGACACAGTGTCATAGTCAAGTGGATCCTCCGAGCATTTGAATATGCCAACATAGTCTTCAGCACTGCCCCCTCTAACTCCCTCACTAAACTGGATGTCCTGTTTCACGCCATCTGCAGATTCACTTCCAATTCTTCTCCCTTAACTCACCATTGTGACCTCTATTCTTCTCTTTCCTTACAGTCTCTTACTCAGAGGCATTCCTCTCACTGCTTAACCTTCATAGCTAAATACTGGTTTGGGTCTCTTCCATCCTACCTTGCCTCCCTCCTCTCTCCAGCTTCCCCCTCTCCCTATAACTCATGGTCAAGCTGTGCCTTCTTCTTTTCTCTCCCTCATGTCCACACCTCAGCTGGTAAACTTTCCTTCTAATACAGATTTCCTTCCCTTTGGAACAGCCTTTCCTGCCAAACCCACCTCTCACCCTCCTTCTATGCTCTCAAGTGCCTGCTCAGACCCCCTGCCACCTCCTGCATCTGTTCTACTTCCTTAAACCCTACACCTTAGCCCTGCTCCCCTTTACTGTGTACTGCAGTATACATTTTGTCTTCTAGCCTGTATGCTACTGTACATATTCATCTACTGTTTATTTTGTACATAGTACCTACTGTATATTGTATAGTGATGTGTAGCCTCTTGTGTTGTAAATGTCTCATGAATTTCATCTATTGTAGATATCTGATGTATTTTGCCTTTCACCTGTACCCCTTTCCCCGGGTCGCACCTGGAAACAAGCCTTTGATTCATGGTGTTTTTCCCTATAATCAACTTTTAAATAAATAAATAAAAAATTGCACACAACATTGTCATTCTAAAGCCATGTTTTCCACTGCATTCCATCCCTCCCATCACATTCTGAAGCACTGTACCTTGCATCTACACATTATGAAAGTGCATGTGCTGCCCCCCCCAACCCGTGTCTGTTTTCCTTTTTTGCATGTTTACTAAACCTGCAGTTTTAACTAACATAGTAGAAATAAGTCATATAAGATAGCTTGCAGGGAGGACTAGGTCGTGAGCTCAGAAGATGACATCAACAGCAGCAGCTCTTCACTGAAACTGGCATTTTTGAACAGGCAGTTAATTACGGGGTACAAAATGACTTGTAACTTTAAAACAAAGTAACTTACATATCTGATTTTTGCCATGAGGCTGATTGAGGATATGCTGATCCAAATTCTGAATTTATTGATGCCAAAAGTGCTGGCCTCAGTCATTCTTTAAAATCTGAGATCAGTGAAAATACAGCTTCTTTGATTGAGGTTAGTTCTGCATACATCTGTTCTTTTGTGATCACTGATGAAGATCCCTTGGTTGGAGAAGAAGGAAAATTGTTCCTATTCAGCCATTTGGATTCTAGATCTAGCACCTATATCTGATCTGCGTCACCATCTGAACTCTGCTGGTATTCTTCACAAAGCTGGAGCTCCATGATATCTTCCTCTATCGCTAGTAGGTAGGAGTAAAACGGATGACAAATTGTTAATTAGGAAGTCAAATTTAGTTGTGTAGACAGGTTTTTGTAGGTTTTTTCTGCAGGTCTTGTTGGAGCTCCAATCTGGTGCTGCTACCCGAGCCTTGCATCCAGTGACTTCCCCTTTTCCTACTTCATTTTTAAATGAGTGCACTGAGGAATATTGAAGTATATTAGAACTGGTGACTTCAGGAATATAATAAACACAATGAAAAGTGATTTTGTAGCATACATCGATTTAAAATATACTTAAGTAATTGTTTTAAAAAATAACAATATAAATATCACTACAGATGTAATGTTTTCTGTACTACTCCAGACTCTGACTTTTTGCTAGTTTTGATTTTTCCCCAAATCAAGCAGGCACGTGATTGCTATTTTCAATCATATATATATATATATATATATATATATATATATATATATATATATATATATATATATATATATATATATATATATATATATATATATATATGTAGCAATGTGAACAAT
Organism: Neoceratodus forsteri; assembly: GCA_016271365.2. NCBI lineage: Eukaryota > Metazoa > Chordata > Ceratodontiformes > Ceratodontidae > Neoceratodus > Neoceratodus forsteri. Next base: position 222,669,620 of record CM057453.1, read on the forward strand.
TCAGATAAATAAGTGTTATTTCTGGAGCAGGACTAATTGCAGGTGTGTCTGTGTCTGTGTCTGTGTGTATATTAAAAGATATGCAACTACATCCAGCATCCTAATTTTCTAATGCTTCTGCAAACTAATATATTTTGTTTGAAGTTGAGGCTACTTATTTTATGCATGTATGTGTGTGAGTCTTGCTGATGGCATAAAATTATTTTTAAAGAAACAACTTTTTCTTTTTCTTTGCAACTTGTTTCATTCAGGAGATTACTGGAGGATAGATGTGGCTTTCAGCTGCAGATATTTGTCTGATAAATAGTTTTGATTTGTGACTTGGTAAAAATATAAAGGGTACCCGAGTTAAAAGGCTTTAAAATTTACTGTTTTCTGACCTGTGCAGTAGGGTTTTTTGGATAATGGTCTATGACAAATAGAGATTTTGCAAAATTGAATTTCTCTAGCAAAATTGCCACAAAATTGGCAATTTTGCTGTGCAAAACATTTTGTGAAATTCCACCATTCTGCAAATTTTTTTACTGGGTGTGAAATTTTACATGGGAAAAGTGAAGGTTTGTTGAAAAATGCTCAGTTTCACCAAGTTTTGTCAGAATTTCACACAAATTTCACCATTTCATGGTTGAAACTTCATGTTTCTCTGGTAGACAAAAACAACAACACACATGTTACAGGTGGTACCTTTTATTGGACTAACAAAATTATTTTTACGAATAGCTTTCGAAAGATAAAACTCTCCCAGGTCAAAGTGGAAACAGCTGAGCAGTATGACAGATATAAAGGTTAGATGTGGATTCAAAACATAGATTAGCAGTTTACAGATCAAAACATTACAGTCAATCTGCACATCTTGCAAACAGGAAGACTAATTTTCATTGGAGTGTGTCTGTTGGAGAGATCAATTTGTAAGATCAAAGGGCTGCTTAATTTTATTCTGACTCTGGACCGTTAATTAACATTTCTAAAAAGTCAAGACAGAAAAAAAAATACATACCATTGTCTTAAGAAGGTACCTGTTAAAAGAGCCAGAGGGTGCTGATGTGAGGGTTTAAAAAGAAACTCTGAAGCACTGCTTTAAGCATAACCACTGGTAGTGTATTTAAAAAAAAAATCTTTATTAAGTCCTTCTTCTTTAGTGTCAAAATACTGTATCATCATTATTTCAAATGTTTGCTGATCCTGGCTGTTTTTGAAGTTCTCTGTTAACACTCTGACAGTAAAATCACTAGTGGAGTGATCTGGTATAGAAAAATCTTCGCCTACTGGCATATTTTCATTTTTATGGGTGAATGTGAATCTGTGTTGATTCATTCTTGTTTTGAGTTGCTGTCCAGTTTCACTAATATAGCAGCCTTCCTCACATTTTCTACATTGTATCATGTATACTATATTGCTAGAAGAACAAGTATAAGAGTTTTGGATTGTAAATGTTTTTCCATTATGACTGACACATGTGTCAGGAGAGATATGTGTACATAGATTGCAGCGAGGTGCTTTGCATGGTTTTGTACCTTTGTCACTTGGAGCTGAGAGAGAAATTTGCTTCACACCAGTTTCTGCTTCAAGTTTGGTGGTTGGTGGAAGGCAAACACTGGTGGAGTGGGAAATATTTTTTTTAGAGTTTCATCTTCAGACAGTAGTGACTGTAGATCTTTAATTATGTTCCATAGTTTTTCCAGTTCTGGGTTGTAGGTTACTACTAGAGGTGTGAATTCAGATGTTCTCTGTGGCTTGTACCATAGTAGTTTTTTCCTAGGCCTATGGAGTGCAGAATGGACATTCCTGTCAATGGAGCTGGTTTTATATCCCTTCTGTCTGAAAATTTCTTTTAGTTTAATACGATGTCTGTCCCTGTCATCTTGACTGGAGCAAATGTGATGGTACCGTATGGCCTGGCTGTGTATAATGAATGTTTTGGTATGAGAGGGTTGGTAGCTCGAGCTGTGCAGGCAACTGCATCTGCCTGTAGGTTTTCTTTACATAGATGTTTGCAGTGTTCCATATTTAGTGTGACTCTGGTATCCAGGAAATGCACACACCTAGAGTAATTGATTTGGAATTTAATGGAAGGATGGAAGTTGTTGAAGCTGTCAAATAATTGTTTTAAGTTTTCCTCTCCTGCTGTCCATATGATAAAGATATCATCAATATATCAATAGTATTTTAATGGTTTATTATGTTGCGTGTTGAGGAATTTTTATTCTGGATCTGCCATGAACAGATTGGCATACTGTGGTGCCATCATGATGCCCATAGCCTTTCCCATATATTGAAGGTAAATGTTGGTATTGAAGCTGAAATAATTGTGTGTAAGGATGTATTCCATAAGTTTGGCTATCACATCTGGCTGATATTTGTTATCTGTGGTGGCTTTTCACAGGTATTTGTAGCCTGCCATTATGCCATCTCTGTTAATGATGTTGCTGTATAAGGATTTAAAATCCACTGTGACCAAAACAGAGTCAGGTGGTATCTGGTCAGTACTCTGCAGTTTGTTTACAAAGTCTGTGGTATCCTGTATGAAGCTGTTTATGTTTTGTACCAGTGGTTTGAGTATTCCTTTGATGAGTCCAGCAATCCCCTCAGTTAATGTGTCAGTTCTAGATTTGATCTGCCAGGGTTTCCAGATTTATGAATTTTTGGTAATGTGTAGAAGGTTCCTAGTGCTGGCCTTCTTGGTAACAGATTTTCCAATTCCTTATGAGTATGTACTGGAAATGTGCAGATTAATTGTTTTAATTTGTTCATGAATTTCTTTGAGGTGTCTGCAGTTAGCTTCCTGTGCTAGGTGTTGTCCAAAAGTTGTCTGTAACATTCCTTCCTCTAGGGTGAGTACAGTTGTATTTCATCAAGTTTTGAAGAGGGACGGAATGTCAGACCTTTAGAGAGAACTGACATTTCTCGTTGTAATAGCTGATGGCTAGAGAGATTAATTACTCCATTGGACATGGTCATCCAATTGTCAGTCCTAGTGAGGTCTGATTCAGTGTTCATTGTGGACCCATATCTGGGGTGTATATTCACTTCCATTTGGAAACTAGTATGTGGTAAGGTAGGGACCTTTGTTTGCTGTATAATTTTAATTCCAAGAGACTGAATGTCTAAGGTTCCCTCTGAGGCTGACTGTTGTGTGCACTGTGAGATGGGCTCCTCTCTAGTCTATGTTGTATTGGAAGCAGTCCACAGGAAGGTAAGCTCCTCAGTTTCTATGTCACTGTCATTGTGAGAAATGAAACCATCATGATCCTTCTGTAGGAGGATCTGTAGTTGCCTTTGTTTCCTTCTAATTGCAGCTCATTTTTCTCTGATGTAGAGGCACTGGAGTTCCTTTTCTAATTCTTCTGTTCTATTTTGCTGTTGCACGTTTTGAAATATTAGGCTAGTTTGTGATTTTATCATTTTCTTTTTTCTGTACAGTTGGTGAATAAGTCCATTTAGCAATCTTTCACTGGTACACTTGCAGAGTCGTTGTGCATACCGTGAGTTGTATGTAGTGGTCAGTGGGTTCTTGATGAAAAGACCTCTTGGAGTAATAGTCCTTTTCTTGCAAGTTGAGTGGAAGAATATGTCTATATTGAGGTTGGTTTACTTCTTTGTCAACTTGCTCAGTTTCCACTTTTTATGGCTAAGTGCAGTACCATCCATGTATGTAAAAAAATAAATGTGATAGCCATGTTAGTCCAGTCAGCAATGTAGAGAAAAAAACAACAATAGATATGTTGCAGGTGATACCTTTTATTGGACTAACAACATGATTTTTAAGAATAGCTTTCAAGAGATAAAACTCTCTTCCTCAGGTCAAAGTGGAAACAGCTGAGTAGTATGACAGATATAAAGGTTGGATGTGGATTCAAGACATAGACTAGCAGTTTACAGATCAAAGCATTGCAGTCAATGTGCACCTCTTACAAACAGGAAGACTAATTTTCACTGGAGTCTGTCTGTTGGAGAGATCAACTTGTAAGAGCAAAGGGCTGCTTAATTTTACTCTGACTCTGGATCATCAATTAACATTTCTAAGAAGTCATGACAGAAAAAAATACAAAGGGCCCTCCTTTGTAACTGATGCAGCCTCATGGTACCTGGAATAGGGTAAATATTATCCTCAATGACAGGTCTGGTGCAGTTGGATAGACTCTTCCACTCCAAACTTAACCATCTAGAATTCTATTTTACTTGCTGGGGTCTCTACATGGGTTATGTGAACCCACCCACAGGTATTGGTTAGGCTAAAGTTCTTGATCTGCACCCAACACATGGCCAGGTTCCTATGGTCACACCTATGCTCCAGTTAATAGAAAACATTATGGCCCTAAAGGGTCTATCCTATAGAAGCCTGGGGAATTTAGTACAGAAGGAGAAAGCCAGTAATACAGTAAGATCTATACATCAGATATACTATACTATACTATGTGTGTGTACATATGCTGTAAGTACACTGCATATTTTGTGGTACCATTGATGTGTTACAGGTTGCAGGATGCACTTTGGTTGCCTTGTCATAACATATGGCAGATAAGAGATCTCCAGAAGGCATGAAGACACTAGTCCTGAAAACTTAAACCACTCTTATCCAAGTCACTATCACAACTGGAATGTAAGTAACACACCCCTAAATTTTCATTGCTGATCCCACTTAGAAAGTAGGGTCCACACACCCAAATAGTAATTTATACTTGTATATCCTCTTCATTGGATAGGGCAAGCACATTTAATAGCTAAACAATTAAATGGTTTCTGTAACATTGCTGTATCTGATGTACTGTTTTCTTACCACTGTAAGCTAAAGATGTTGATATTTTTATAGAACGGTGTGCTGTTTCATGTTTGTTTTCCTTTTTGAAACTTAATAAAAAGCATTAACAACAAAATGGATCTCATGAACCAATTTTTTTTGGGGGGGTTACAATAGACACCATCTTATTTCTTTATTTCTGTTAATACTGGAGTTGGAAAACACTTGTAAAGGAATAGTTTTAACAAAACAAAAACATCCCTGATGTGCAATGTTTTCCTTAAGCAAGATTTTATAGTTTGTTTATCGGGAAATTTGCCAAAATGTTATATTTTGCATATTCATGAGCTCTCCTTAGCTATTTCAGGTTTGAACCATTTTTTCTGGTTTGAACTAAAAATGTTTTTGGTTTGCATAGTGCGAAAAGTGGTTTCAACTACCAGTTTTATTTAATGAACCAGAAAAAGTGGTTCTAACTATGTATTCTTGTTCATGAACCGAAAATAAGGTTCTAAGATGTACCTTTGGTTCTTGAAGCAGAAAATCTGCTTCAAAGTGCTACATTTGGTTCATGAACAAAGAAATGTAGTTTAAACTTCTACTTCTGGTTGGTGAAGCACAAAATGTGGTTCAAAGTTTGACTTTTGGTTGGTGAAGCAAAAAATGTAAAAATATGAAGTGGCTAAGAGAAGAAGGCAATTTGGTCTATGCAGTCTGCTCCTATTGCAGTGTCCAGAGGGTGACGTACTGGGTTTGCTCCACCTCCTCACTTCTTCCACATTTCTCATCCTTACTACTCATGGAGAATACTTTCCCCCTATGGCTTTTCTAGCCCTTCTTGAAGTACAAATGCCCACCACCCTATGTGTGAAGAAGTGCATTGTCAGTTTGCTCCTGCACCTTCTTCTCTGCATCTTAACACTGTGGCCTCTCATGTTATGGTTGCCACTTACATGTAAGTTAAAGAGAGCTTCTGTGCTCATTTTACTTATCTGTTTCTAGTAATTGAAGGCCTCAATCATAACCCCTTTCTCTCTGTGCTGTTCTGTACTGATAAGATGTTCAGTGTCGTAAACCTCTCGTGCTATGCCTTACTGTGGTGATCCACTATCATCTTTGTAGCCATCCTCTGGAACTTCTCCTGTAGGTTAATGTGCTTTTTGAGGTGTGGGCACCGTTAACAAAGTCCATATTGTAGATGTGGATTCACTGCAGAGTTATACAGGGGCAATATAAGTTGGTGTCTCATTTAAGAATCTATACAACCAAGTAAAGAAATTAATGTTTTGCTAGAAATAGAAACCCCAGGACCTGTGCTTCCATGCCAACATGAATGTATGCAGAGGCAAATGAGTATACAGTTACACTATATCAAAAAGTAAGGAAATTAATTGCAAAAAAAGTTAATGAACCAGTTAGGGTTAAAGTGATGAAAGTAGTGACTTGTGATGTTTCTGTTCCCAGACCTAACACCCCACCCACATCCTGCAGAAAGCAACAGAAAAAACTATTAAGGTTTCACCTCATCTGCATCTTTGCAAATCAGGCACGGGGTGTACTTTGGGGTTGTCAACTTTAACTGTCACCCAATTCTCAAATACTCTGCATATCTTAGCTTATTTACTGATGATGGAATGGGGAAAGCATTAACTTTAACCATAACTGGTGCATTAACAACATTGTTTACAGTGTGTGTGTGTGTATACATATATATATATATATATATATATATATATATATAAAATGGGTAGAAAAAAGTCTCTATGCTGGTCGGTTGAAACATATCACATGACTCTGTGTATTTCTGAGCATGACCACACACACCTAAACATTCATCCCCCCTTCAAAACAATTTTGCCATTTTATAAGATAGATAACCCACTCTAGGGTGTGCAGTTGTGCTCCGATATACACATGCCTTGGGTGGTTGAAGCACTTGGCCTGTAGCCTCATGCATAACAATGCTCACCAAAGCATGCTTATATCAGAGTGCAACTGTACACCTTAGAGTGGGATATGTAATAGATATACCACTCTGAGGTGTGCGGTCGCTCTCTGATATATACATTTTGCGTAGGCGCTGCGAGGTCAGGCAGGCCAAGTGTGTCAATCTGCACAAGGCGTAAGGGATATCAGAGCACGACCGCACACCTCAGGAGTGGTATATCTATCTTATAAAATGGTTATAGATTTTTGGGGGAAGTAGTTCTTCTGTGTAGTTGGTAATTAAATGTTATGTTTGTAGAGGTGACACTTTTGGTGTTAAAAATTGTATTTTTAATGAATTTAAGTTTTAGTAGTCCTTGTGGTGTCCAAAAAGTATGTATTTATAGTACTGTCACTTTAATTGGTAGTACTGTCACTTTAATTGCTGAAATGTAAGTGACCGAGTGGTGCTAATTTTAGAAAGTGAGAAGCTCTTAGGTTGTGGAAGTAAGACGGTGTGTTTAAATAGTTAGAAAACTCTGTGCCTTTTATTTGGTTTTGTCTGTTTTGTTTAGTTCTACTTTCAGATTGTATGCTGAAGCAGGAGTGTAGATTGAGTGAATCAGTAATTTTAGAAGCATAGAGAGCGAGTGTTGCTATGGCAACACTCGCTCTCGCTTCCCTCTACGTTTCTAAAATTACCGACTCGCTCGGTCTGTCGTCACTCGTTTGGGATCGGAAATGGAGCTAGTATTTTCAATTACGGAGAGGAACTAGGAAAAGGCAGTGACTTTTCACATTTTTAAACAGTGGATGTCTTAGTTTCAGTAGGTAATAGCTTGTGAATTTGTAAAATGAGCACCGCTCGGTCACGTTACATTTTTTATTGAAAGTGAAAGTACTGTGTTATGGATCGCTGTATTCCGGAGAGAAAGTAGTAAAAGGCAGTGACTTTTATAATTTTTTAAACACTGCACGTCTTAGTTTCAGCAGCTAACAGCTTTTGAGTTTGTAAAATGAGCACCGCTCGGTCATGCTACATTTCTGTATTGAAAGTGAAAGTACTGTGTTTACGATCGCGGTATTGTAAATGTAAAGGCTTGAATTGAAGACAGGAGTAGAAAATAATGTATGTAAAGGCTTGAAATGAGGAGGAGAGTACAAAATTATGTATGTTGTACTTTCATATGTACAGTTAGGTTTATGTTAATCAGACTGGTGACAGTGGTTACAGGGTGTCAGTTGTATATGTGTGTTAGTGTGGGTGTCTAGCTGCAGCAGGTGTGGAGTGGTCTTGCTGCTGGTGAAAAGGTTTTGAGGAATGGAAAGTAGTTTAGGCGATGCGGTCATGAGCTAGGGTGTCGGACGTTGGGAAATAATGCACGGTCATGTGACGTGTTTTGTCCAATTGTATCACTGGGATTTTATGATTTTACCACACCATTTTATAAATATATATATATATATATATATATACATATATATATATATATATATATTCATGGCAAAAAACTCTGTTTAATGCATCAGTTATGGTTGTTACACAGCAACAAAAGCAAGGAAATTTGGTGTTAGGGTTGAAAATCCTAACTGTGTATTCCCCCCACCCCCCACCACACACATACCTGCAAGCAGGGGAAGGACCAAGGCAACACAACCCATCACACACAACCAGGAGGAGGTGTATACCTGTGTTACTGTAGGAAGTGGAGAAATCCAACTTGAAATATCATAAATTATTTACAAAATTGTTCTTCAAGATTAGTTCACAAACAGGTGAACCAAGCTGGCAGTAGCGAAAATGGTGTACCTCGCTGTGTTTTCAACATAAGGGTGGTGAAAGACATCATGGGTGCTGCAATGTTAGTATATGGCAAATTGCTCAATTTTAGGAACAGTGTAACTTTGTAATCCTTAAGTATTTTAGCAGAATAGCAAGAAAAAGCACATCTGTGGGACCAGGTCTTGGCATTCTGCAACTTTGAGGCCAAAAGGACCCAACTGTTTGCTTGCAGGATAATGGCAAAGATGTGCAGTCATTAGGAGCATACTTTCACAAAATACTTTGGCAAACATGAAAGTGTCATAGCATGACACTTTCACATTTGAGAAAATAATTTTCAAAAGTATTTCAGGGATTGTGCAAAATCCTGTTTTGGATCTCGTGAACCCCAAAATACCATATGTATAATCTGTCTTATGTGTTGGTGGCAGCATGTGGGCCAAGATGTCCAGTTGTCTGTATGATATGTGTTTCGAGGTGCGTGGAATGTCCGGGATGAGAGTTAGCAGTGACGACCCCATGCGACAACCCGATGGGAGCATGAGTGCATGGTTTCATGGTTTAGATAGTTGTATGTTATTCTTTTTACCTGCTGGTGGCTGTGTGTGATTGGTTGTGTTGCCTTGGTCCTGCCCCTACTTGCATGTATATGTGTGTGTGTGTGTGTGTGTGTGTGTGTGTGTGTGTGTGTGTGTATGTGGTGGTGGTGGTGGGGGTAGGGAAAATGCGCAGTTAAGATTTTCAACCCTAACACCAAATTTCCTTGCTTTTGTCGCTGTGGAACAACCCTAACTGATGCATTAAACAGAGTTTTTTTGCTATGAATTTCCCTTCTTTTTGAGAATATGCACTATAAATAGTGAATAGAATGTGGTAGTGGGAATGCGGGGCACACCATGTGATTTTTTGTCACTTCGCTGTGCCAAAAATGTATGACCGAGTGAAATGAAAATTGGGTATGCAAACAGAAATGCAAATGGTAACGGCAATAACAACTCTGAAGGACACAGCAACGTAATCAACAATGGAAACATTACAGAAAATGCAAACAGTAAGGCTAGCAGAAACGCAAGTGGTGACAAACACGCAAACAGTAACGGTAATGCAAGTGGAAATGGAAACGGATACTATAACACCAATGATGACGCCAAAGAGAACAGTAACAGAAGCATAAGCACAAATGTAAGTGCATACACAAATGCAAATTGTAATGCACATGGGCATGGTAATGCAATTGGAAACACAAACACTTAGGATAACACCAACAATGATCCCAAAGGAAACAGAAATGCAAATGGAAGCACGTACGCAAACGGTAACAGAAATGCAAGTGGAAATGCTGACTGTAACAATAATGGAAACACACACCCTTTTTTTCCCAAAAGGCTGCATTCAGAAGCAAAGTGAATAAAAAGAATCTAAAGTATGCATAATAATGTGTGTTTACTCACCTGGTAAAGGTGATTGTGTTGGTTGGCATCCATGGCACTCCAGACATTACCTCATGGGTTACAGCCCACCTGATAGGCTAATGATGCACATGACCCAGATCAGATTTCCAGTATATCCAGGTCACAGGAACCCCTGCTCTCCAGTTTGAATTTTCCATAGCTGAAAGGAAGAATGTAGGAACACAAGCAAGCAATGCACACAATAGAGACTAGCAATGATGAGATATGCAATGACAGGATAAAATAATGGGGCCAGAGGCCTGAATTTATTCCCTATTCTGTACACACTACCTCAAACCGTGGTTCGACTTAAGTTTTCTTTGCAGCCCGGATTGAGGTCTGAAGGAGTAGGGACCTCCTGTTTATCTTCTTTTCTGGTGAGACGCTCCGATCATTCCCGAGGGAGGGCCTTGGAGTGCCATGGATTCCAACCAACACAATCACCTTTACCAGGTGAGTAAACACCCATTGTGATTGATTGGCATCCCATGGCACTCCAGACATTACCTCATGGGAGATAAGAAGCAGTTTAAACCTCCGGGTGGGATTTGGATGAATCGGAGGGTCCAGGAGATTGGGCCACTGCTAGGACATGGGAGGCGAAGGCCGGCCTGAAATCCTGGAGTTGCTCCAGCCTGTAGTGCCTCACGAAGGTGTGTAGGGAGCTCCAGGTAGTGGCCCTACAGATGTCCTTGGATGATACCAGTGCCCGTTCCGCCCAAGAGGTGGATACTGCCCTGGTGGAGTGTGCTCTGATCCCCTGTGGTGGGGTCAGACGCTTTGCCGTATAGGCATGGAGCACGACCCGTCTGATCCACCCTGCGATGGTGGTCTTGGACGCCGTGAGCCCCTGTCGTTGACCCTTCGATACGATGAAGAGTCTCTCCATCTTGTGGATGGGTTGAGACCTGGCCAGATAGACCGAGAGGGCCGATCTGACATCCAGAGAGTCCGGGGCGCTGTTCCCGTCCTGTAGAGCAGAGCGGGTCAGGGTGGGTAGGTCTATGGGTTGTTCCCTATGGAACTTTGTGGGGATCTTCGGCTGGAAGGCCGGTACTGTCCGACGCCGTACTCCTTCGGGGGTGAAGGTGGTGTAGGGTGGTGCGCAGGACAGGGCACCGAGCTCCCTTATTCTTCTGGCCGAGCAGATGGCCACAAGAAAGGTGGTCTTCAGGCCTACCCAGAAGAGGTCTGCTTCGATGAGGGGTTCGTATGATGGCACTCTTAGGGAGACCAGTACCAGAGGTAGGTCCCAAGGTGCGACACCAGGTCTGGCCCTGGGCCACATGAGGTCCACGGCCCTCAGGAAGCGGATTTTATCCGGGTGAGCTCCCGGTGGGTGTCCCTCGACGAGGCCTCTGGCCGCCCCGATGGCCGCCAGCTGCACCCTTAGAGAGGAGGGTGCCAACCCCTTATCCACCCCCTGTTGCAGGAACAACAGGATAGTGGGAAGATCAGCTTGTTCCGGTATCGAGCCTCGGTGGTGGCACCACTGTGAGAAGACGGCCCATTGTCTCTCGTAGGTGGAGGTGGTGGAGGCGCAACGAGACTGGAGGAGCGTGCCTATGACCGACTCGTGATACCCGGTGGCCGATAGTTGTTCCCTCTCAGGAGCCAGGCCATGAGCTTTAGTGTTCGAGGGGATGGGTGCATCACTGGGCCCTGCGACAGCATGTCTGGATGGGTCTGGAATCCGGAGGCTGGCTAAAGACATCTCTGTGATCACCGCGAACCACGATCTGCAGGGCCAGTATGGGGCCACCAGGATGACGGTGGTTTGGGATTTCCGGAATTTGTCCAAGACTTGAGGAATGAGGGGGAGTGGAGGGAACACGTATGCGCCGTCCCGAGACCATACCTGGGACAGGGCGTCCGTGCCTTGGGATTGCGTGTCCCTGAACCTGGAAAAGTACCTGTCCACCTGGGCGTTGTCCCTCAATGCCATTAGGTCTATGGACACTGGGCCCCACATCGCCTGGATTAACCGAAACAGGTCTGGGTGCAGGCACCATTCTTCGGGGTGGATCTGTTGGCGGCTGAGCCAATCCGCCCTTATGTTCAGCTTTCCCACCAAATGAACCGCCCCCAGGTGGGATAGGTGTGTTTGTGCCCAGTTCATTACCCTTGAGGTTTCCCGTGACATGGCCTTGCTTCTGGTACCCCCTTGTTTTGCTATGTATGCCACCGTCATGCGATTGTCTGATTTGATCAGAACCGACTGTCCCTGTATGATGTGGCGGAAGGCCCTTAGCGCATGGAACACTGCTCTCATTTCCAGCACATTGATTGAGAGTAGAGCCTCCGCTGGGGACCAAGTGCCTTGCGCTGACTCGTCCCCCAGGCAGGCTCCCCAGCCAGAGATACTCGCGTCCGTCTCGATGGGAATTGGGGGGGGGCTTCCAAGGGGACTCCCCTTGTCAGATTTCCCGGAGTGACCCATCACCTCAGAGAAGATCTCACTTCTGTGGGCAACTGGACCGGGCAGCACAGGTTGTACTCGTTTGGTGCTCCGCGTGCCAGGATGAAATTTTGGAGTGGACGCATGTGCCACCTGGCCCAAGGGACGAGGTCGATGCAGGAGGCCTTGCATCCCAGGAGCTTCGCCACCTTTGCAACTGTAGTGCGGGGGTGTGACCCTAACTGCCCGGCCAGTTTCCGGAGGCTGCGGATCCATGCTGGGTCCGGCCTCGCCCAGCCGTCCGCTGAGTTGATGATGGCCCCGAGATGCTAGATCTGCTGAGTTGGCCGGAGCTGGCTCTTCTCCTTGTTCACCACCCAACCGTGATCCTTGAGTGCCCGTACGGCGAGTTCCGTATGGGTGTCAGGCGCATATGAGCCAGTCATCCAGGTACGGTACTATGTCCAGTCCTTGTTCCCTGAGCCTGGCCACCAAGGTGATGGAGACCTTGGTGAAGACCCTGGGGGCTGAGGACAGCCCGAATGGGAGCGCCCGGTATTGGAAATGGTGTCCCATGATGTGGAAGTGTAGGAACCTTCTGTGGTTCTTGATGATTGGGATGTGTAGGTAGGCGTCCTTTAGGTCGATGGAAGTTAGGAAGTCACCTACCCTGATACCCTGGAGGGTGGACTGGACAGTCTCCATTTTGAACCGGTGTGGGATCACGTAACGGTTCAGGCGTTTTAGGTCCAGGATGGGCCTGAGCTCCCCCGATTTTTTGGGGACCAGGAAGAAGATGGAGTACATGCCTTCCCCCTGCTCCTGAACTGGGACTGGTTGAATGGCCCTGTTCTGGATCAGATCTGCCAGGATTCCTTGTACCTGGTGGGGTGAGGCCCTTCTTCTGGAGATGGGAGATGAGACGAACCATTGGGGTATTGACTGGTGTGTCAGCTCTATGGTGTATCCCCTGGAGACCACATCTCGGACCCACCTGTCCGACGTGGTGGCCGCCCAGCGATGGGCGAACAGGGCTAACCGTTGGCCGACAGGGGGGTACTGAGGGTGGCTCGGGGAAGCAGAGTCACTGTTTTCCCCTGAACCCTCTTCCACGGCCTCGGACCTTTGTCCCCGGGGTCTGAAGGAGGAGGGGGACTTGTAGTTGTTGAAGGCGGGAGTGCGTGTGAAGGATGTGGAGACCCTACTCCGAAAGGAATGATTTTGCGGGGTAGGGCTCCCTGCGGTTTTGGTTTTTGGTCCCGGGCCAAAACCTGCATCTAGCAGCAGGTAGATGTGAGGATTTTGATGTATTCCTTAAGAGGTCCCTACCCTCTTACCTCTGTTTTAGATAGACTTGGAGACCTTCCCCAAATACGTGACTCCCCTTAAGGGGTAAGTTTTGGAGTAAAGTCTTAGATTCTGAATCGGCGTCCCAGAGCTTGAGCCATAGTGCTCTGCGGGCCCGATTTATGATGGCGGCCGCCCTGGCCTGGAGGTGTAAGGAGTCCACTGCCATGTCTGCCAGGTACTTGGCTGCGTCGAGGGTACAGTCTAATAGTTCAGCCTCCCTCGACTTCGGACTTGCCTGCTCATGGAGTTCCTCCAGCCAGCGGATCTGGGCCCTCGAGGTATAGATCGCCGCCGTCATCGCCTTGGCCATGGTACCCTCGCTGAATCGGGTACATCTTGAGTAAGTTCCTTCGGTTCGGCATTCTGCCCGGGTCTGTGGATTGCCATTCTGTATGGATCAGTTCCTCAATGGTCGGGCAGACTGGGAAGGTCTCTGAGGTGGTGGTCCTTAGCTGGATCATAGGATCTAGCCTCGATTCCGTCTTCTCCCCTTCCTGTTCCTCCGTGGCCAGGCCCATGGTGGCCTTGATGACCTTCATAAGGCCGGGGATTGTCTCGAACACACACAGTTTTGATGTCAGAGACGGGGTTGCCTGTTGATCGAGGTCCTCTATGTCTGATTCCAAGCCATGCTCCTCCTCCTCCTCCTCCTCATCGAATCCGTCCTCTTTCTCTCTTTCCTCAGTGTTGCCATCCTGGGGAATGCTGGGGAGCGGGTCCTCTGGGGCCGGTGGCTCTTCTGGAGGGTCTGTCTGACGGGAAGGCGCCGTGCTGGGTGGTCTCGCTCTGTTTTGGGTAAGAACCTCCAGCTTCTCCATGACCTTCAGCATGAAGTTCTGCTGACTCTCCATCATGGCCACCGCTGCTTGTTGGTTCTGAATCAGCAGGGAGCCCAGGTCCACCCATGTAGGGTTGCTGGGGCCGGGGAGAGAAAGGGCTAGGGGGGGAGTTCTCTCCATTGAAGACAGCTCATCGTCCATGAGGCAGGCTGTACAGAGAGGGCCTGGGGTTTGAGGGAGGAGGGTGGCATTGAACATGGTGCATTTCTTTGCTTTAACCATCTGTAAGATAAAGAGAGAGAGGTCTGAGTGAAGAGGGAGACTCCCTTTTCCCCTATGCCCCATTAGAACGTGTGGGGAGGTGGGGAGGGGAGACGGAGGGGTGCTGTGATAAGGGCGCTGTGTGAGGGCCCTTAGGCAGACCTGGAATGGGTGGAGACTTCTTCCCAATAACCTTTAAATAACTATCCCCAGACTGGCAATCCTACTTGGGAAGACGGGCCCGCTGTGGGAGGGGGCCTCGACCACCGAGAGATGGGGATGGAGTTCACAGGACCTACCTGGGTCGCTATGTGAGGTACCCAGGCAGTAGCTCTGCGGTGTCCTACTGGGGTCACTATGAGAGGGACCCGAGTGGAACAAGGAAGTCTCCCAAGTTGTCTTTCTCACCCCTTCTTAGGCCTGAGTTTTTTTTTTTTCTTTCTCTGGTTGTTTAACCATGAATAGCAACTAAGCTGAAAACTTTATCCACAGGAGTGACCTGGAGGCACCAGGAGGCAAAGTGACCGGCTCAGGTTCACACAGTGTGCAGGAAGCCGTGGGATTCAAAGCCAGGTTTGGTCTGCTGGAAGTCATCAGATTGCAGCTCAGAGCCTTAGACCACCGCGCTATACAACCTCCTATGTAGCCTCTGAGTCGCCGTGTGGCATGGACGGCCAGAAGAAAATGATCCTCTTGGTCGTTGGTCTGACCACGCCGCAAAACGACCAGCTTGCTGGAGGAGAGGAAGGAAGGAGGCGGAGGAGGGCCTCCGGGCATGCCTGGAGGCCTGCGCGGACGTCAGCCCGCTCGTCGCGCCTTGGGAGGGAGTAGTAGGCAGTCCGCCTCTGTGGCACATCCCCTGGCCTCGCTACCATCAGAGGCCTGAGTGGAAGGAGGGAGGAGCACCCCTCCATGGAGCAGCAGGCCAGGAGGAGTCTGGGCATGAGCCCCAGTGACAGGGAATGCCGTGCTGGTCACAGTAGGCCTGTGGGTGGGGGGAAAACTCCTAGAGAGGTGCCAGGAGGTGGGGAACGCCGCCGAGAGTCCGAGGAGTCGCGGGGAGCAGAGGCGACTCGCGGGTCGCATGGGCAGGCCGAGGCCTGCTAGCTGGTTTTCGCCAGGAGGCGGGGAACGCCACAGAGAGCCCGCGGAGTCGTGGGGAGCAGAGGCGACTCGCGGAGGAGAAGAGCAGGCCGAGGCCTGCGGGCTGGTTCTAGTGGCCGCGTGGCAGCCGGGGGTGCCGCAAGGAGAAAGATGGGCCTGGGGCCTAGAAGGAATGGCGGCGCATCACACAGGGATGAGGAAGGTCCCAGAATAAGGCCGCGGAGTCGCAGGGAGTAGGGGCGACTCGCGGGGAAGGATTCCCAAGGAGGGAGGCCTCTGAGGGATAGCGAAGGGCCGCAGTAGGACCGCGGAGCAGCGGGGAGCAGAGGCCACTCGCGGAGCATTTCTAGAGGTAGGGGCCTGCTAGAGGAAGCCCGCGAGACCGCGTGGCTTATGGAGTAGGCAGCACGCTGCCTGGGCCTGTAGGGTAGGGCTGCTGGCCAGAAATACGAAGAATTCCCTCAGGCAAACAAAATAAATGCCTCGAGAGGCCTCCAGGGTTAGAGAAAAACATATAAACAGAAGTGAGAATGCTCCCATCAGCACAATAATAAAGCGTAAACAATGCTGATATTTCTGGGAGCCCAGAAGCTCCTTTCTTAAAACAAGGATGAGTAAATTCCTATACAATAATCCAATGATTACCAGCACATGCAAAGGCTAAATATAAACACATTTCCTACCTTGGAGGATAAAGAGCAGACAGGGGTTCTCAGGATGCTTCTTGCCTATTCAGATGCACAAATTACAACTGGAGAGCAGGGGTTCCTGGGACCTGGATATACTGGAAATCTGATCTGGGTCATGTGCATCATTAGCCTATCAGGTGGGCTGTAACCCATGAGGTAATGTCTGGAGTGCCATGGGATGCCAACCAATCACAATGGGCCTTGGAGCAGAAAATGAACACTTGGAATACTAAATTGCTTATATCTCAGGAACCTTACAACGTATAAAAAAATTAAAATCTCATATTATTCATGACTTTCCTGGCTAGTTTTGTACTTAGCCCCCCTATGGGGACTAAACATTTTTCTGACAAAAAGTCAGTTTCTCACAGCATTTACGAGATACGGGCCCGAAAGGTGCAGCAGACGACATAATGTTAGCCTATGGGAAAAATCATCAACTTTGGAGTGCCGTAACTTTGCAGTCCTCTAATATTTTCTCTCCAAGCCACCACCAAAAGGCACATCTGTGCCATCTTGGCTTTCTTTCCTCTAAATTTCAGCCCAAAAAACCAAACCATTCTTTTGCAGCAGGGTGGCAAAGATTTCCTATTGTTTTTGGCCATAGTGCTGCAAAGTAGTGTCGTGATTTGCGACACTTTCACAAAAACAATCACGAAAGTGTTGCAAGTTCTACACTACTTTGCGACACTATAGTTTACAAAAAATTGAAAAACATATTTCTGGGGTGTTTAACCCCTCAAAAAAGACATAGCTAGCATCCTCTGGGCTTGACTAGGTGAACACAAAAAGAATTGTGTCCCTAGAGGGTCCCAAATTTAAATGCCAGGCATTTCTGTGACCACCAACTGAAAACAAGATGGTGGATTTGCAACACTACAGGGGTCATTTGTGACACTAAAAACTGCATTTGTGACACCATCAAACTTTTTGTTAACTTTTCCCATTGAATATAATGGGACATTTGTTTTTTGAATAACTTTTGAACCGTTTAATATTTTTTCACGAAATCTTCAAAAGGCACATCGGGGGCTGCATGTTCTCTGAACATTTTGGACTGGTTGCACAGACCATGCAACCTGTAGGATTGAGCAAAGAATGTGCAAAAAAGCATAATTACCATATTCTATGGTGCTATGTAGCTCTGCAACTATATATCCGACCATTACAAAACTTGGCAGATCCAGAGATCTATGGTATACTCCATGAATGCCACATTCCAAGCAAATCTGTCATATGGTGGCAAAGTTATTAAGCTGCCAAATTTCAGAGTTTAACCTTAAACGGGGGTACTCAACCCTAACTATAGTGGTACTATCATGCCACTATAATATACAGTATATGTGTATACTATAGTGATGCGGTAGCACCACTGTAGATAGGGTTGAGCAGGCACTTTAATATTAAACCTCAAATTTTTTACTTTAATTACTTTGCAACCTTTTGGCAGATTTATATAAAATATGGCATGTGCAGTCTCCTAGGGTTGATCTCTTGATGTGCCAAGTGGTGTGTCAGTCAGAATAGTGGAATTTGTGCATCGCAGAGTGAAACAATTTGAAAATTCAAAACCTTTAGCTGTTTTTTCCTCATCATGCTGCAGCTGCACAATATGGAATTATAGTTTGAAATTATTAGGGTAGAAAGAGCATGCCTGGAGGAATGATCCTGCATCAATTTGGTTACAAAATATTAATCCATTCCAAAGTTATTCAATTCTAAAATTGCTGGTTCTGAGCATGCTCAATTCAGTCTTTTGGATAGCTGCACAGTGCAGAACAGGGTTTGGGTTTCACAAAAAAGGATTTTTACAGCTTGCAAAAAGGATTGTTAGAATTCTCTTTCATCAGAAAAAAATTCCTCTTTCGTGAGCCACCATCTTGTTTTTTTATTTTTATTTTTGGCACAAACTGTTATAACTGTTCCTAGGTGTGTCCTCTGCAGTAAAGGAAGTATGTGTTCTGCTCATGGGGCTATCCTCCATCGTTGTTAGCCTTTACTTTATTTTTGGTAGCCTCAGAATGCTTATTTTTTATTTCTAAAAATCCTGTTTAGTGACTCGCTTCCAATCCTGTTTCATGATCACAAAACAGGATTTTCACAGCTCAAAAAACAGGAATTTGTGTGGCGAAACAGGATTAGGGCTAGGGCCAACTGATCAGAGAACCCTAATCCAGTTTCACCATGGTGATGCAGGATTTTGACACCTCACAAAAACAGGAATTGGCTTGTGAAAGAGGATTTTGACAGCTCGTGAAAGAGGATTTAGAAAAGTAATCGCGTGCTGTCAAAATCCTGTTTCATGATTAAGGGCAGGAACTTCTGGTCAGAAAACCATAATCCTGTTTTTTGATGATGACTCAGAATTTTGACAGCTCAAAAAATAAGAATCAGCTCGTGAAAGAGGATTTTGACAGCTCGTGAAAGAGAATTACTTTTCTAAATCCTCTTTCGTGAGCTGTCAAAATCCTCTTTCATGAGCTGATTCCTGTTTTGAGAGCTGTCAAAATCCTGTGTTGTCATGATGAAACAGGATTAGGGTCCCAGACCAGATGGCCCTAATCCTTTATCATCATAACAACACAAGATTTTGACAGCTTGCAAAATAAAGAGGATTCTGACAGCTCACAAAAGAAGATTAAAAAAAAATAATGTGCATTCCAAAAGACATTGTAGCAAAGGGTCTGTGGGGAACTCTGCTGGTGCCTGAGATACAATGGGAGCATAGGATCTGAGGAGCCTGTGCTCCCATCTTTAAAGATGTTATAGCACAGGGTCAGTGGAGCACTGTGCTGGTGCCTCATACCACCTTTAAAGTTATTGTGGCACAGATAGTAGTGCAGGGTCTATGGGGTACTGTGCTGGTGTCTGAGATACTGTGGGAAGCCAGGGTCCTTCAGACCCTGCACTCCCACCCCTGAAGATGTTGTACTGCATGGGCCATAGGGCACTGTGCTGCTGCCTAAGACACTGTGGGAGTGCGGGGTCTGAAGGAACCTCCACCCCCAACCCTAAAGACATTGTAGCACAGAGTTTGTGAGCAAGCGTGCTGGTGCCTCACATATTATGGGAGTGCAGGGTTCAAAGGACCCTGCGCTTCCACCCCTAAAGAAATTTTAGCACTGGGTCCATGAGGAACTGTGCTCAGACCCTGCACTCCCACCTTTAAAGACACTTCACTTACATGGCTACAAACATATACATGATTGTGGAGTGATGGTAGTGCAGGGTCCAAAGGAACCACGCTCCCACAGTAAAATGAGGATACTATTATAATATCTCAAAAAGTAAGGAAATTAGTTGAAAAGGCTTCATTAATGCATCTGTTAAGGTTGCTGTGACAAAAGTAGGGAAGTGAGGCATTAGGGTTTCGCCCTAACACCCCAACCCTGCCCTGCAGAGACCAGGAGGTGTCGGGGTGAGGGGAGTGGCATTGGGGTTTCCAACCCTAACACTCACCCCATTCTCCTATACTGTAGCCACCCAGCTTATTTTACAATGGAATTGGATGTCTGTTGGGGTTGGTGACCCCAATGCCACCCCCTCCCCCAAAACCTCCTGGTGTCTGCAGGGCAGGGGTTGGGTGTTAGAGTAAAACCCTAATGCCTCATTTTCCTACTTTTGTTGTGGCAACCCTGACTGATGCATTAACAAAGTTTTTGCAACTAATATACAGTATGTATATTATAGCTGCACAGTAGTGCAGCTGTAGTTAGGGTTGAGTAGGCACTTTAATGTTAAAGCCTCAAATTTTGCACTTTGATAACCTTGCAACCATTCTTCCAATTTGCCTGACATTTTGCAAGCACTGTCTGCTATCATGGAACTCTGGATCTGGCAAGTTGTGTTCCAGTCAGATGTGCAGATGTGGAGCTGCACAGTGCCAAAAAAGGGAAAAACATCACGATTTTGGCCATTTTTGGAAAAATCTTTTGCTCATCCCTATAGCCCAAATGATTTGTCTGTCTGGTCCAAACTTTTCAGGGTATATGGAGACTGCATCAGGGAAGTGCCTTTTGAAGGTTTGTTCAAAAAACAGTAATCCATTCAAAAGTTATTAATGCTTAAAATATTCCATTATAGCCTAGGGGAAAAACATATGTCACCCTCAAAAGCACATTTTACTTTCACAAATGGGTTTTCAGTTAGCAAGGTGGAAAAATCATTGTAGTTCAAAAAATACTTTTCCTAGGTAAACACCCCTTAGATTTACCTAATTGGGTCTCCAGGAACATGACCCTGGCATTTGATTTTTGGCAGTATGGCAGAAATATGATTTTAAAGTTTTTCTGCCATCTTAGCCGTGGAACTTTCATGAAAGTGGCACAGACTTTCACAAAATTTCCATGGGTACTTTTGAGAAAGTCATTCATCTACAATGACAGGACTTTCACAAAAGTTCCACAGTAATTTTGTGAACGGTCCCCCATGTAAACCAATGGGACTTTTACAAAATTCTGTGGAACTTTCATGAAAGTTCCGCCATTCAGCAGCACCAAAACACCACTTTCTTTGCAACTTCATAGCAAGACAATGGTTAGGACTTTTGGGCTGAAAATTTCAGAGTGGAAAGTCCTAGTACCACAGATGTGCCTTTTTCTGGTTTGGTGAACAAATTTACACCAGTTAGAGAGTTACAGCAGTCCAAATTTGCTAATTTTTTCATAGGATAACATTGCAGTGGCCATGGTGACTTTCTGCACCTATATCTTGAAAACAGTTCGAGATACGGATTTTTTGCTAAGTGCAGCTTAGTACATGGAGGTGGCCAGGTCATGAATACAACTGTGAAGGAATTGTTTCCAAAGCTGCTACGGTTACTGAGCTATTGCCACGTTTACAATACAAGAGTTACTTGGAATGCCTCTAGGCCTGCACTACATGTCTGTACATATGGATAGGTGGGTATGCAGGGCACATAGGTCCCACACTCCCATCTATGCATACTATTTATGTTAAAGTGTGAGCACTGGGTTCTCCCACCCATGGAAACCATCTTGCAATACTGGAAGCACGGGGTCCTGCTGCACTATGTCTCTACATTTATGGGTGGTTGGGAACGTAGGGCTCAGAGGGCCCACACTCCCAAATATGGATCCCATTATGCAAAACTGGGAGTACAGGGCCCCTCCTCTGCTATGCTTCTACACTTATGGGTGGGTGGGAGCACTGGGCCTGGAGGGCACATGCTCCCACCTATGGATACCCCATGAGTAACATTTCACTTTCTGGAAAAGAAGGGAAATTCATTGCAAAAAACTCCATTAATGTATCAGTTAGGGTTGATTCTACACCAATAAAAGTCTGGAAATTCAATGTTAGGGTTAGCAAACCTATCCCCCCTATACACACACCACCCTCCACAGAACCAACAGGTGGTGGGTTGTGATTTGTGGTCATCAGGCCTAACTCTCACCTCATTCTCTATACTGTACCATCTCAGCTTGTTTAGCCATGGAATGGGGTTAGAGTTAGGGCTGAGTACCACAAGACACAGCCTGATGCCTGCTGATCTGTGGAGGGTGCGGGGGTTGGGGGTTAGGATTCATAACCATAACATTGAATTTACAGACTTTTGTTGGTGTGGAATCGACTCTAACTAATGCATTAATGGAGCTTTTTTTTGCAATTAATAATATAGATAGATAGATAGCTCTCTCTCTCTCTCTCTCTCTCTCTCTCTCTATATATATATATATATATATATATATATATATATATATATATATTCATGGCACAAAACTCCATTTAATGCATCAGTTAGGGTTGTTCCACAGTGACAAAGCAAGGAAATTCGATGTTGAGTTGAAACCCCTTTTTAAACCACCCCTAACCAGCATCAGGGTGTGTGTTGGGGTTATCTATCTAACTCTCACCCCATCCCATGTGTAAATAAGCTGAGGTGGTGAAGTATATGAGAATGGGGTGAGACTTAGGACCAATGACCACATGCACACCCTGAAGCCAGTTGGGGGCGGGGTGGGGGGTGCAAGGGGGGGTTCAACCCTAACATCAAATTTCCTCACTTTTGTCACTGTAGAACAATCCTAACTGATGCATTAAACACATTTTTTTTTTGCCATGAATTTCCCTTCTCTTTGAGAATGAGGATTATAAATAGTGAATGGAATGTGTTAAGGGCCCCGTGCTCCCAGCACATGATTTTTTTTCACATAGTAGCAATAACTGCAACACAAATGCAAGCACAAATGGTAATGCACATGGTGATGCAAATGTAAATGGTAATGCAAACGGTAAGAGAAACGCAAGAGCAAACTGATGCCAAAGCGAACAGTAATGCAAACGGTGATGGAAATGCAAGTGCATATGGAAACGCAAGTGGTAACATGCACGGTCATGGTACCGCAATTGGAAATGCAAATGGTAATGCTAACAGCAACGATGATGCCAAATGAAAGAGAAACACAAATGCAAACGCAAACAAAAGGGCATTCGTAAACGCAAATGGAAATGCACACGGTGATGCAAATTGAAACACAACAGAAACAGTAGTGGAAACGCAAATGGTAACAGTAACGCAAATGCAAGCATAAACAAAAACACAAAGGGTAATGCATACGGTGGCGTACACAGGAACGTTAATGCAAATGGGTATGGAAATGCAAGTGAAAATGCTAACTGTAACAGTAACAGAAGCAACACCCTTTTTTTCCCCAACAGCTGCATACAGAAACACAGTGAGTACAAAGAATGTATGCATAATAATGTGCCTCAGAGCAGAAAATGAGCACTTGAAGTACTAAATTGCTTATATCTCAGGAACTGTACTATGTAGAAAAAATGATAACATTTCATATTATTTATTTTTTTTATCATATAAAATTTTATTAGTTTTTCAGATTTTCCAACAACAGCGGAGGCTCTCTAGCCAGCCTCCTGCTGCCAAACTACCATGTCTCAAATATGGTTACACATTATAGTATTACGCCAAGGAATAATATATCTCTGACATCATCAACTGTACAATTATCTTCTTACATTCAGTCCTCACTTTACAGGGCTCTACCATTTGTCAAACTCACAAAACTGAGTCCACCTGTATATATAAAACAGTCAGCCTCTAAAACTGTAGCATCATCATCCAACTGGAGGGGGTCTCCCAGAGTTCCTCGTACCTACAGTATTCTGGCAACTTCCATACCATATATCCCATGTCCCATCGCCTTAACCCGTTTTTACCAAATCTTTCACAGAAAGGGCCTGTGCCTAGTGACACTGGACTATATGAATTAAGCCAGACTGATAGCAGACCGTGCGTTATGCGGGAAAAGCCCCAGACTATCCTTAGCCTCGGTCATCCCATAATTAAGAGCCAGCACTTATAAAAGTCACAAACCTCAGTAGGGTGTGAGGGATGTCATTATTTAAACTATCAGTGGGTTATACAAAGGGGTGATGGGACCAAACAGATATGTGAGTGTAGGTATGCGTCCCATTTCTTATAGCTTCTGGGGAGATGTTCTTTCCCCATTGCAGAAAGTTTTTCAACAGTAGCAAGCCACACCATAGCCGCCCGCCACTCAGTGACCACAGGGGGGGTAGGTAGTTGCCATCTTTTCAGAATCACCCTTTTTGCTTCCATGATAGCAACCAACACCCATGCCTTAGCGGGTCTCAACAAATGACCCAGAAAGGAGACATCCCCCAGCACCAGCATAACTTGGGCAGTTGACAAAAGTCTGCCCAGAACCTTGGAGCAGTCCTCCAGCACCTGTTCCCAGAACCCCTGGACTACTGAACATGCCCACAAAACATGGAGTAGGTGAGCCGGAGAGGCATCACATCTCCAGCACTTGTCATGTTTCATAATGTTTAATCTAAGAAGCACTGCTGGTGTCTTATACCATCTGAGGAGAATTTTTGACTGAATCAGTTGGCTTTTGGCATCCTCATATGCCAGTTGGGCAGCTTTCAAACAATCTTCCCAAAGTTGCTGATAGAGAGGGTATTTAAGTTCAGTTTCCCAAGCCACACGACTTGACAGTGTATTATCGGGTTGTGCCCCCATAATAACCCTATAAAAAGTTCCCACCAAGACCCTTTTCTTACCGGGTTCATGCAGGGTGGTCAAGCATTTCCATCTCTCCACTTCCGCAGACTATGACAAGAGAGAGGCAGTTGCACTCTGGATCTGGAGGTACCTCCAGAAGTCTCGAGTGTCAGGTCCATATTTTCCTCTCATCTGCTCAAAGGACATAACTGTTACCCCATCAGGGAGAAGGAGATACCCCACCACACGTATGTCTCTGGAGGCCCATTGCTTCCAGTGTATCGTTCTGCGATCAAATTTCATATTATTTATGACTTTCCTGGCTAGTTTTGCACTTAAGCATTTTTGTGATGAAAAGTCTGTATCTCGAATTGTTTCTGAGATAAGGGCCCCTAAAGTCATGGCAGATGCCACAATGTTAGTCTATGGGAAAAAGCGTCAACTTCAGAGCACTGTAACTTTGCATCCCTTTAATATTTTTTTGCCAAACCACCAAAAGGCACATCTGTGGGATGTTGTCTTTCTTCCCTCCCTATTTTAGCCCAAAAGATGAAACCAGTGTTTTGCAGCAGAGTGGCAAAGAAGTCCTGTTATTTTGGCCATAGTGTCGCGAAGTAGTGTCGCAAAATACAACACTTTCTCAAAAAAAAAAAATCATGAAAGTGTCATAAGTTTGACACTACTTTGCGACACTACTTTTCCCAAAAATTTCAAAAATATATTTCTGGGGTGTTTAACCCCCAAAAAAGACATGGCTAGCATCCTCAGGGCTCAACTAGGTAAACACAAAAATAATTGTGTCCATAGAGGGTCCCAAATTTAAATGCCAAGCATTTCTGTGATCATTAACTGAAAAAAATGGCTGACTCACGACACTAAAGGGGTATTTTGTGACACTAAAAACTGCATTTGCAACACTGTAGAATATTTTAACTTTTTCCAGTGACTATAATGGGAAACTTGTTTTTTGAATAACTTTTGAACCGTTCTATATGTTTTCACAAAATCTTCTAAAGGCACATCGGAGACCCCGGCCGCACATGCCCTGAAGTTTTTGGACCAGTCACGCAAACCACACGACCTGTAGGTACAAGCAAAGAATGTGCAAAGAAGCGTAATTGCACTACAGAATGTCACTTAATAACTCCGCTACTGTATATCCGACCAGTATGAAACCTGGCAGATTTGAAGATCTATGCTACTGCTCTGTGCCTGCCAAATTTCAGGCAAAGTTTATTAAGGTAAAAACTTCACACTTTAACCTTAAATGAGGTACTAACCCTAACTATAGTTGTATAAATATATATATATATATATATATATACACATATATATATATATATATATATATATATATATATATATATATTATAGAGGCATGATCATCCTCTATAGTTAGGTTGAGCGTGCAGTTTAATGTTGAACTCCAAACCTTGCACCTTAATAACTTTGCAACTGTTTAATGGATTTGTATGAAATTTGGTATGCGCTGTTCTGTGGGGTAGATCTCCTGACTTGACAAGTTTTCTTTCATTTGGATGTGTGGATTGTGTGCAGCACATAGGGAAATAAGTGTGTTTTTTACATTTTTTTAGCCAATTTTTCCTGAATTGTCCTCATCAACCTGCACCCACACCATTTGGAATTTTAGCCTGAAATTTTCAGGTTGGAAAGAGCATACCCTAAGGAAGACGTCAGTGTTAGTTTGATGAAACAATATAATTCTGTTCCAAAGTTATTCAATTTTGAAAATTCAGGTTCTGAGCATGCTCAGTTCAGTCTTTTGGTTAGATGCACAGCTGCAAACAAGGATTTTGCCTCATGAATGGGGATTTTGACAGCTCACAAACAGGGATTCATTAAATTCCTATTCATGAGAAAAAAAATCTCCTTTCGTGGGCTTCCATCTTGGTTTCACTTTTAGCTCAGAACAAAATGTTGTTACTTGCCCCACAGATGCATTTTGTGTAAAAAAAAATGCATGGGTTTTACTCAGGGTGATGCCCTCTACAAAACCATGTGTTTGGTTTCCAGCAGATAATTAAAAAAACAGGCATTTTTATATTTGAAAATTCCTATTCATGACTCACTTCCTATCCCCTCTTGTAAGGTATTCAAATCCCTGTTCATGAAACGATCCCCATTCGTGAGCAGTCAAAATCCAAGTTTGTGAGATTGTGACCAGATGGTCCTATCTCACGAATGGGGATCGGCTCACAAATGGGGTTTTGACAGCACACCAACAGGGATTCGGCTCATGAATGGGAATTTTGACACCTCACGAACTGGGATCATAAAAAAAATTCCTTGTTCGTGAGCTGTCAAAAATCCCCATTCATGAACTGAATCCCCATTTGTGAGCTGTCAAAATCCCCATTTGTGAGATGCCAACCAGATGGCCCTATCTCGCGAACTGGGAATCCCCATTTGTGAGAGGAAGATCAGATGGTTATATATCCTGAATGAGGATCAGCTCACTAACAAGGATTTTGTCACCTCACGAACAGGGTTTCGGCTCATGAATGGGGATTTTGACAGCTCATGAACAGGGATTTGTAAAACTTTGCCAGTTCACTGCAAAGAAACAATAAGGACTTTTGGTGTGAAATTTGCAGGGTGCAAAGGGGATGTCCCACAGATGTGACCTATGCTGATTTGGTGTAAACAAATTTAATTAGTTTCATAGTTATGACATTCCAAAGTTGAGACAATTCATATAGGATAACATTGAGATGCCCATGATGCCTTTCAGCACCCATATCTTGGAAACAAAGCAAGATATTGATTTCTTGCTACCTGCAGCTTAGTTCACTTTCAAGTGAACTAAGCTGCAAAGAGAAGTTGGGAAATCATGG
This sequence comes from Neoceratodus forsteri, assembly GCA_016271365.2. NCBI lineage: Eukaryota > Metazoa > Chordata > Ceratodontiformes > Ceratodontidae > Neoceratodus > Neoceratodus forsteri. Next base: position 222,696,965 of record CM057453.1, read on the forward strand.
AATACACCAGCAGTGAGATTTATTTCCTATGTGCCATGGTTACAGAGATATTGGCTAATTTGTGTCACAAGAGCTCCAAGGGTGCATTTTCAGTGTGTTTCGGTGGCCTTATCTCAAACAATGCAAGATTCAAATTTGTTTGACTTACTGTATGTTGCATACAGTACTCGCTATCACAATTACAATGAAACATGAATTTTTTTTAGCTACTACAGTTCCCGTGATATCAGCAAATTAGTGTTTTGAGGGTTCCTTGCCCTATAGGTCTGCTGTACGGCTTTGTAGCTATGTGTAATTGGGAGCACAGGGCCCAGAGGCCCCACGCTCCCACAGATGCATATTGCTATGCAGAAATGGGCAGCTTGGTGGGATCAACGCATGCTACTTATTACTTATATTACACTTTTTCAAAAAGTAAGGGAATTCATGGCAAAAAACTTAGTTTAATGTATCAGTTTGGGTTAAAGTGACAAAAGTGGAGAAATGACACATTAGGGTTGAGCCCCAACCCACCCATAATACCACCCCCAATTCCTAACACAGACCAACAGATGCCAGGGTGTGCCATGGGGTCGTGAAGCCTAACTGTCACCCCATTCTCCTTTCTTGTCACATGTCAATCTGTTTACACGTGGAATGGGGTGAGAGTTGGGCATCTTTGGAGGATGGGGGTGGTATGGTAAGTGGGTTAGGGGCTCAACTCTAATGTGTCATTTCCCCACTTTTGTTGCTTTAACCCTATCTGATGCATTAAACAAAGTTTTTGCCATGAATATATATACACATACACATACACACACACACACATATATATATATATATATATATATATATATATATATATATATATATATATATATATATATTTATACAATGTATGTTTTGGGATAAATAAGAGTATAAAAAATGATATCTAGGCTGCCCAGTGAAGATAGCATTGTTATCTTCATGTTCCTATACGTCATACGTTTATCTCCATGTTCCTATACATCATCATGATGAAATTTAAAGATTCTCACTTTTCATCATACACCTGTCTCTCATTCCTCTGTCCCTGTACAAGCAAGCCCCCCCCCAAAACACACATCTCTTGCATCTGTTTGATCCTGCCTACATCTTTACACAAATAATTAATTTTAAAAATATCTGGTTGATCCTGTGACTTTTTTTTATCCAGGTCCAACTGTAATGCAGCATGAGCGATCGATATGCAGTCAAATGTAAGCGTGACTGAGTGCTAGAAGATTCAGATGTGGGGTACTGTGAAATTGTTAATTATGGAGCCTGTGTTGTAAGTGTAAAAAGTTTGCCCCTTTGAAATATTGCCTCTATTTTAAGAAAGAGCTGCGACAGTACTGAGAAGAAGCAACAAGTCGGCAGCCTCTGTGAACACAGATGAAAGCACGAGTCAGTTGCCATACACATGCCTCCACTGCCTTATGTTCTGAAGCTGCCACTCACCGTTTTCTCTCAGTACTGTCGGCAGCTTCTTTTTAAAATAGAGGCAACATTAACAAAGGGCAAATTTTCACACTTTCATGTTATTGTTCCATAATTAACAATTTCTACAGTACCTCACATCTGAATCTTCTAGCTTGGTCACTTTACATTTGACTGCATTTCGATCACTCATGCTGCATTACAGTTGGACCTGGATAAAACAAAGTTGCAGGATCAACTAGATAATGTATGTTTTTTAAACATATATGTGTTTAAAGATGCAAGCAGGATCAACCAGATATGTATTATTCAATGAGTTTAGAGTGGCAACATGAGCCTTTTTTTAAGAATATATGTAATCTGCTGTTTTGAGGGACGGGCTATGGAGAATTGTGTTGGGGGTGGTCAGGGCTACATCAGCCAGAATCCAGACCCATTTTTCTATAATTATTTTTTTAAAGCACAAGGAACAACTGCATATATTTATTTTAAACAGCATATGGCATCTGTTGTGCTGGTAGACAATCTGCAGATTTGAGTTGAAACAGCCAACACTTCTATGTAGTGGAATGTATTAAGTGCACATTTGGAGCTTTTGTTGAATGCAGTCCAAAACACACATAGTATAAACAGAACAAGACATGGCCTGACTGAAGATATCATATTTATCTTCACTTGAGGCCAATGACATCATGATATCTTCAGTCAGGCCATGTCATATCCTATGTATGTGTGTGTGTGTGTGTATATATATATATATATATATATATATATACACACATATATATACACACACAGTGCCTTCAGAAAGTATTCACCCCCCTTGGACCTTGTCACACTTTGTTGTGTTACTACCAGAATTTTTAATGCATTGAAATGATTTTTTGGCCCCTTGATTCACACAGCATACTCAACAATTTAAAGGGGCAAAAATATTTATATTGTGTAACAAAAATTTATGAAACATTAAAAACCAAAATATCTTGTTTACTTAAGTATTCACCCCCCTGAGTCAATACTTTGTAGAAGCACCTTTGGCAGCAGTTACAGCTTTGACTCTTCTTGGGTATGTCTGTATCAGCTTTGCACATCTGGATTTGGGGATTTTCACCCATTCTTCCTTGCAGATTTGCTCAAGGTCTGTCAAGTTGGATGGGGAGCATCAGTGAACCGCAATCTTTAAGTCTTTCCACAGATTCTCAATGGGATTCAAGTCTGGACTTTGGCTGGGCCACTCAAGGACATTCACCTTGTTGTTCTGAAGCCACTGCAGTGTTGCTTTGGCTGTATGTTTGGGGTCGTTGTCCTGTTGGAACGTAAATCTTCACCCCAGTCCAAGGTCTATTGCAGACTGATGCAGGTTCTCCTCAAGGATGTGCCTGTATTTGGCTCCATTCATTGTTCCTTCTATCCTGACAAGTGCCCCAGTCCCTGCTGCTGAAAAGCATCCCCATAACATGATGCTGCCACCACCATGCTTCATGGTAGGGATGGTGCTACATGGGCGATGAGCTGTGTTAGGTTTGCGCCAGGCATAGCGCTTTGCATTCAGGCCAAAGAGTTCAATTTTTGTTTCATCAGACCAGAGAATCTTTTATCACATGGTCTCAGAGTCTGCCACGTGCCTTCTTGCAAACTCCAGGCATGCTATTATGTGGTCTTTTCTCAGGAGTGGCTTCCATCTAGCCACTCTCCCATAGAGGCTACATCTATGAAGTGCTACAGAGATTGTTGTCCTCTGGACAGGTTCTCCCATCTCAGCCATGGAACTCTGTAGTTCTGTCAGGGTGGTCATTGGGTTCTTGGTCACTTCCCTGACCAAGGTCCTTCTTGCCCAGTTGCTCAGTTTGGGAGGACGGCCTGCTCTAGGAAGAGTTTGGGTGGCTCTGTAATCTTTCCATTTCCTAGTGATGGACTTGACTGTGCTCCTGGGAACTTTCAACACCCTAGAAATTTTTTTATACCCCTCCCTAGATCTATGCCTCCTCACAATTCTATCACGGAGTTCTACGGACAGCTCCTTAGTCTTCATGGTAGAGTTTCTGCTCTGACATGCACTGTCAACAGTGGGACCTTATATAGACAGGTGTATTTCCTCTGAAATCATGTCAACCATTTGAACTGACCACAGGTGGACTCTATTCAAGTTTTAGAGTGATCTCACAAGGAAATTGGATGCACCGGAGCTCAATTTGGAGTGTCATAGCAAAGGGTGTGAATACTTATCAAATCAAGACATTTCAGATTTTTATTTTAAATTACATTTACAAAACATTCCAGAAGTTTCATTCCACTTTGACATTATAGAGTAATTTGTGTAGATACATGACAAAAAAATCCCATATAAATGTATTTTAATTTGAGTTTGCAACATCACAAAATGTGACAAAATACAAGGGGGGGATACTTTCTGAAGGCACTGTGATGAGTGTGTGTATATATATATATAGATATATATATCTATATATATCTATATATATATATATATTTATATAGATATAGATAGATATATATTAGAGGCAAAACACTCTCTTTAATACATCAGTTAGGGTTGTTTCACAGCGACAAAAGCAAGGAAATTTGGTGTTAGGGTTGAATACCCCCCTTGGACCCCTCACAGCCCACCTCCCAACTGGCATCATGGTGCGCCATGGAGTCATTGGCCCTAACTCACACCTCATCACATGTGTAAAGAATCTGAGGTGTAGGAAAATAGGGTGAGAGTTAGGACAGACGACCCCATGGTGCACCATGATGCCGGTTGGGGGGTGGGCTGTGGAGGGGTTCAAGGGGTTTTTTCAACCCAAACACCGAATATCCTCACTTTTGTCACTGTGAAACAACCCTAACTGATACATTAAATGGAGTTTTTTTGCCTCTAATTTCCCTTCTTTTTTAGAAAAATGATGAGAAATAGTGACTGTAATGCGGCGGTGGGAGTGCAGGGCCCTTTGGGCCCCGCTCTCCCGCCATGTGATGACTTGTGACATAGTAACAGGAACAGCAATGCAAACAGAAATGCCAACAGTGGCTCACATGGTAATGCAAACATAAATGGTAAAGGAAACATTAATAGAAACGTATGCGCAAAGTGACGGCGAAAGGAAGAGTGACACAAACGGACATCGAAACGCATACAAAAACACAATTGGTAACACGAACAGTGATGGCAGTGGTATTTAAAATGGAAATGTTAAGTGTCACAGCAAAAAGAATGCAAAGGGGACCAGAAACGGAAACACGAACACAAGTGCACACATAAATGCAAGCCATAACATGCACAGGCACAGTACTGGAATTGTAAATGCAAATGGTAAAGATAACAGTTAGAATAAGGCCAAAGGAAACAGAAATGGGAACAGGAACAGAAGCGCATACAGAAATGCAAACCAAAACACGTATGGGCACAGTACTGCAACTGTAAATGCTAATGGTAATGGTGATAGCAACAATAACACAAAAGGAAATGCAAGCGCATATGGAAACGCAAACCGTAATGTGCACGGGCACAGTAAAGGAATTGCAAATGGTAACAGCAACAGCAAGGAAGATGCAAAATGAAAGAGAAACCGAAATGCAAATCAAAGGGCCGCCGTAAACAGAAATGGCAATGGGCACAGTGATGCAAACAAAAATGCAAAGAGAAACAATAGTGTAAATGCAAATGGTAACAGTAATGAAAACACAAGCACAAATGACAACGCAAAGGGTAACACACACGGTGGCATATACAGGAACGTAAATGCAAATGGGGAAAGAAACACAAGTTGAAACAGTAATTGCAACAGTAATGGAAGCGCATACCCTGTTTTTGCTGAACAGATGCATAGAGAAACACAGTGTGTACAAAGAATGTATGCATTGTAATGGGCATTGAAGCTGAAAACGAGCATTGGAAGTACTTAATTGCTAATACCTCAGCAACCACACAATGTAGAATAAAAGTTAAAATTTCACAAAAATAATGATTTTCCTGGCTAGGATTTTGTTATTACATAGCCCAAGGGCTATGAAACTCACAACAAAAAATCTGTATCTCACATCGTTTTCGAGATACGAGCCCCGAAAGGCACGGCGTACGCCACCATGTTAGTCTACGGGACAAAAAGCCAACTTTGGAGTACCGTAACTTTGCAGCCATGCAATCTTTTTTTACTAAACCACCAAAAGGCACATCTGTGAGATGTTGGCTGCATTCCCTCTAAATTTCAGGCCAAAAGACCTAACCGTTCTTTTGCAGCAAGGTGGCAAAGAACTCCTGTCATTTTGGCCATAGTGCTGCAAAGTACTTTTGTGATTTGTGAAAGCTTTCACACAGATTTGCGAAAGTGTTGTGAGCAGGAAAGTACTTTGTGAAAGTACTTTTTCCAGAACTTTAAAAAACATATTTCTGGGGTGTTTAGCCCCAAAATAAAGACATGGCTAGCATCCTCAGGCTCTGACTACGTGAACACAAAAATAATTGTGTCCCTAGATGGTCCCAATTTTAGATGCCAAGCATTTTTATGATCACCAATAGAAAATAAAATGGAGGATTTGCGAAAGTACTAGGGCCATTTGCGACAGTAAAAAGTGCATTTGCGAAAGTGTTGAACTTTTTGTTAACTTTTCCCATTGACTTATAATGGGAAATTGTTTTTTGAATAACTTTTGGACCATTCAATATTTTTTGATGAAATCTTCAGAAGGCACATAAGGGACCCTGGCCACAGGTTCCCTGAAGGTTTCAGACTGGTCGCATAAACCGTGCAACCTGTAGGCGAGAGTAAAGAAATCGCAAAAAAGCGTAATTGTGCAATTGGTTGTTGCTTAATAACTCCGCAGCCGCACATCTGACTGGTATGAAGCTTAGTTGATCCCAAGATCTGCCATGCCCAACTGTGCATACTAAATTTCAGGCAAATCCATTGAATGGAGCCAAAGTTATTAAGGTACAATATTTGACCCTTTAAACTTAAAAGTGTACTCAATCCTAACTATGGTAGCACTACCGTGTATACTATATATATATATATATATATATATATATATATATATATACACAGTACATACTAGAGGCAAAAAACTCAGTTTAATTAATTAGTTAGGGTTGTTCCACAGCGACAAAAGCGAGGAAATTCAGTGGTAGGGTTGAAAACCCCCTAGGGGGCGTGGCTTAGCTCCGGACGCAATGGCTGCCTAAAGCAAACGCTTGCTACTACCCCGGGTTCCCTCCAAGTTTTACACTGCCTAAAAACCAGCCAGACGCAATGGCATAGCAGGGGAAACACTGCTAAACCTACCGGGAACAACAATTTCTATCTTGATCATCGGTAGACGCTCTCTAGGTTGGATTATCCAAACAGCAGAATGGAGCAATATAAAAAACCAGAGGCCTCTGCAGGGCCTACTACGCTGCAAACTACGGAAATGTTCATGGCCTTACTTAATCAAATGGCCGAGGTTACACTAGCCTCCAATAAAACTACGAGTGCCATTCAACAGCTTGAGGCTCGAATCACCCATACTGAAAATAAAGCGGATCAGAATACGGCTGAAATTGGGAAGCTTACAGCCATAATCAGGGACCAAGGCAGAACGATTCAGTCACCTCAAAGCAAAATGGATGATATGGAGAACAGGTGCCATCGGAATAATCTCCGATTCCTCGGCTTTCCTGAGGGCATGGAACGAGGCAATTCTTTAGATATTTTATATGATATTCTGCCTGAGCTGTTAAAATGTGAGGTTCCTCCTGGGCTTACAATAGAAAGGGCCCACAGAATGCTTAGCCCGACTCCGAAGAGTGGTGAAAGACCTAGGGCTATCATGGCCCGTATCCTAAACTTTGCAGATAAGGTGTGGATCACTGAAAGAGCATGAGAGCCTGGGGCTCTGTCTTGGCAAGGCCACAAAATTCTGATTTTTCACGATTACTCTCGTGAGCTGGCCACCAGATGGAAAGATTACACAGAGGCTAGGAAGCTGATGCACTTGCTTAAGATTAAATTCTCACTGCGCTACCCAGCAATTATGCATCTAGAGGTAAATGGCTCTCATATATCCTTTGCTACACCTGATAGCCTAATGCAGTACCTACAGACTAATTGACCATCTCAACCAGCTCCAGAACTGAATAATGACAGGACCAGCTGAGCACAACTGCTGCTATCCACCGAACTACTACGGCCCCCTCTCCTCTCAGCTTTCAATTCCAAGGCAGTCGACCATCTCTCCCGGCCAGAACCCATAAGCGGCAACAATCTGGAAGCCACCAGAGGCGAGAACACCCGCATGACAGAAGCGATGAGGCACCCCTGGCTCCTTTAAGCCCTCCGGATGACATTTTAACACAATTCTCTATGCCAAACCGTTTTGTCATTTTAGCTCCTGTAGATCCGGTTGAGAATGCAGCTGACTTCCCTACCTATCCAGAGGAAGAGATGGCACAAGAAACCGCCAGGACTGAGGCCCTTATCCAGGCTCCAATTGCAGCTTCATCTCTCGACAAGACTCCCTCCATGACGGATGTGATATTGCCCCTTCCAGCCCAATTATCTGTAATCCCTGCCGAATAATGGTCTCAGCATGCTCTTTCAGATTCAGAACTCTTGCAGATGGCAGATGAACATAATTGGACATAGATAAGTGTCCTGGTTCTTTTTTCTCCTCTATCCTCTTCCGTCATTCAGCGCACACAGCCTGACATTGATCCTGAGGGGGTGGTTTTCGGTTAATAGCAGCGCTTGGGTTAGCTGCTTGTCTAGCTGTTTTCTCTCTCTCTTTCTGCTAGCGTAGCTAGCCACGCAACTCACTCACTCACTGCCAAGGCAGTATATGCTAAAGAAACAAAAATGGGAAAAAAGGGGGGAAATTACTTAGGGCTCTAATACATAGTTGCTGTACTCAGTTAAAGTGTAGGGGGAAATGTTTTACTGTTCTAACTATATGAAACAGCATGTATGAATTGTTCTCTTGTTTTTTTTTTTCTTATATTTGGAGGCTGTTACACCAAGAACTTAGTGCTCTGGGCTGGATTATCCACCTAAGCCCACTCTACCTACCGATTAATAATTCCATTATCCCCTATTCGAGATCTACTGTAACTCCCAAGGCTGTTCCTATACCTCCCAGGCTACACTGAATAAGGACATGAAATACTTTTAGGCAAGTGATTTTCCTTGCCCATACTACTCCCGGGGGAATGTGGTTTTTATAGTTCTGGGTTAACCAAGTGACTGGGACTATAGTCTATTCCCCCCGTCTGGGCTATTAAGGTTACTGCGACCTTTGGCCCATAATGCCCACTTGTATCGCCAAGCAACGTTGAGCGCTATATGTATATAGTTCAGGCACATTGTGCTTTTGTATAATATTACTGTCATTCCTGTATCTCCAGTTACTGATCTTAAAAAGCATGCTGCAAAATGTATGTTTCTCTGTGTATGACTTGCCAACCGTCACCTTCAATAGTATGAGTCCAAGAACAATGTTTGACCCATTTCAGTATCACTCCCATGACAACACCTTTTCTTATATTGGCACCTTAGCTACCATGTTCCACTGTTGGTCTGACCATGGATGAAACAACCTTTATAACACGGAATGTCAGGGGTCTGAACTCTCCTTCAAAACAAAAACAAGTTCTAACCCATTTAAAGAGGCTCAAAACCCAGGTTGCCCTATTACAAGAAACAAAATTAACTAAGCAGGATCACAGGTATCTGGTGAAGGACTGGGTGGGATTAGAAATTCATGCCAGTGCCCCCACAAAAAAAAGAGAGGCGTGGTTATCTTACTGCACAAATCACTCCCATGGTCTATTTTACAGAGTAAAGTGGATCCTCAGGGAAGGTGGGTGATAGCTCTATTGGATACTCCACATGGTATTAATAGCCAATATATATGCGCCAAATGAGGACAGACCATCTTTTTTTCTGGATCTCAGTTCTAACTTAGGGACAATGCTGAAACCTGATATACCTATCCTGGTGGGGGGGGGACTTCAGTCTGACTCTTGTCCCTGCACTAGATAGAAGTGACCATGGTAAAGAGTACCATACCCGAGGAGTACAGGCCGTACTTAATCTTAGCTCCGAATACCAATTGGTGGATATTTGGCGCCTAGTCCATCCCTCAGACAGGGACTATACTTTTCAATCTGAGGTACATGGCTCCTCTAGTAGACTTTATTTTTGGTTAGTCTCCCAGTCTCTGACGCAATTTGTTTTAAGTACCAATATCTTGTCTACAGTCATTTCAGACCATGCGCCTGTGCAGCTGACACTGCTATGGGGACCACCCAAACCACGGTCCACATTCTGGAGACTGGATCCCCTCCTCATGCATGACCAAATATTTACTGAATGGGCTAAACTACAAACCCAGTTATTCCTGCATGAAAACCCTGTGTCTGAGACTTCAGCCTCCAACACATGGGAAGCATACAAAGCCACCATGCAAGGCAAAATTATTCGATATGCCTCCGATAGAAGGAGATGCAAAGAAAAGGAACTTACCCAGCTTGAAAGTGAGCTTGCTAATGCTGTATGAGAGCATAAAGCTTTATCCCACCCCTTTCTCCACTCAGAACCCGGAAGGAAAGTTTTACAATTACATATTAAACTTAATGAATTATTATCCAGGAAAATGGATCTAGCCCTTCTCAAGATTTGTCATACATATTGGGAAGGGGGGGGGATGGGAAGGTCTTAGCATACCAACTCCGCAAGCAGCAATCCCAGTGATACATAGCTGGCTTAAAAAACCCAAATACCAGAAAGGTTCAAACTAGCCCTCAAAGTGTGAACAAAATTAAGGCGTCTTTTTATTCACAACTTTAGACATCCTCCAGACCAAAAAATAACTCTGCAAACCAAGCCTTCCTTCAATCTATCGAGTTACCGAGGCTTCCCCATCCCACATTGATGCCCTTGAAACCCCCCTCACACCACAAGAAGTCAATTCTGCACTGATGGCACTCTAATCAGGGAAGGCACCCGGAGGTGATGGGTACCCTGTAGAGTTCCTTCAGCTAATATCCCCTATGATTTTCCATCTGCTATGTCAGGTCTTTACAGAGGCTGTAGATAAGGGCATCTTACCCCAAACCTTAAGAGAGACCACTACAACTGTCCTTCCAAAAAAATGGAAAGCCCCTGAAGACCCCGCTAGTTACAACCCTATCTCCTTGATTAACGCCGATAGCAAGGTATATGCTAGGGTGCTGGCAAATAGGCTAAATCCTATACTCCCTCTTTTGATACACCCATCCCTAGTAGGATTTGTAAAAGGCAGCTATAGCTCAGACCACTTGTGGGCTCTTCTCAACCTCATTTACATAGCAAATCTGCTCCGACATCTGTGGCTGCACTGGCTATTGACTTTGAGAAGGCGTTCGACTCTGTGGAATGGGGCTACCTTCACATCGTTCTTCAATACTTTGGATTCAGCCCTCACTTCTGAGCTGCTATAACAACTCTTTATACATCCCCCCTTGCCAAGGTACTCACCAACTCTGTATTATCTGATTCATTCCAGCTTTACAGAGGTACCAGACAGGGATGCCCCCTATCTCCTTTGTTGTTTCTCCTAGCGGTGGAACCCATGGCTGCCACAATCCATCAGCATCCTCTCATAGCACGTATTACTAAAGGTCATCCTTAACCCACTACTCTTATGTACGCTGATGATCTATTGGTTATCTTAGAAGATGCCCCAAATGCTATCCCGCCTCTTCTTACTCTATTAAGGTACTTTTCTCATATCTCTGGACTCAAAATTAATCAAATAAAAACAGAGATTCTTCCACTTAATTCTAAATGTCTCCCTCACACCATGTCCCACTTTGGCCTTAAATGGTCACAACACACTATTACATATCTGGGAATCAAAGTGGGAGCAGACACTGGGAAATGGTGGGACAACAATCTAGGCCCCCTACTATCTAATTGGAAATCCGATCTGGATCGCTGGTCCCGTCTTAACCTCACATTAGCTGGTAAAATATCAGCGTATAAAATGTCAGTCACACCTAAAATCTTCCACCTAATATCTCACATCCCCCTATTTCTCCATATGGCATGGATTAAAAAAATCGAAAAAAACATTGGTCACTTTCTATGGGGAAAGCTAAACCTCGCTTTGGCAAAAATATACTTTGAGCACACTGGAAATATGGAGGATGGGGTCTTACATGGATAGAGGGCTACAAAATAGCATATCAATGTTCACAGACCATGAAATGATTCAACCCACAATCTGAAAAGTCTCCCCAATGGTTAACAATAGAACAAGGCCTCTGTGGATCCCCTGTTACAGCCATATTGCTGTGGCCTGGGGCCTCTAAAGAGGTTATGTTGCACCCCACTATAGGTCCCTCAGTTCAGTACTGGTGAATCCTCCACAAAAAATGAAATATCTCTGCCCTCCCCTTACTATATACTCCTTTATGGAATAACCTCAGTATCACAATAGGTGGTCTGCCAGTGTTTTGGTCCACTTGGTAAGGAAAAGGCATCCTATTTGTAAAAGACCTACTGGCCAAGGGCTCCATAATGGTAGATACAGTTCAAAAACTACAAAGTAAATGGAAACTACACAGCTCTGAATTCTGAAAGTATTTGCAGATCAGAGATGCCTTGAAACAAACGTTACAACAGGCAAACACATCAAATGTGGCTTGCCCTACAGAAAGGGATGGCTGGTGCAATGTACGCCCTAATTAGAGATACCTTGCCTAGTCCTAACCAATCCTCCTTGAACAAGTGGGAAAAGGTTCTAGAAATGCCACTGACTGAAGGTCAGTGGAATCAGTGCTGGCAGGTAGGACACAAAGTGTTTACAGATGCTAGGAGCAGACTTATCCAAAATAAAATAATGCACTCATGGTATAGAACCCCTGTAATGCTAAAGAAAATGCAAATGCTTTCACATGATAAATGTTGGAGATGCCACAGACATGGAAGAGACCTTTATCATATTTTATGGCTTTGCCCTCTGATCACAGATGTCTGGAAGTCTGTCCTCAGAGCAGCAAACCTAATCCTACATTGTAATATCCCTCTTAGTGCTCCCCTTATGCTGCTAGGTCTTAAATCTGGAGTCCCAAATCTTAGTCCTCATGCATTCAGATGGCTGATACTCCTAAGCATGCAGGTGAAATGTTCTATCCTTAAAAACTGGAGATCTTCTAATATACCTAATATAACAGAGATCTTTTCTGCACTTACATACATATCTGAACTAGACAGATGTTGTCTCCTGATGAAAGGGCGAATACCTCTTTATCATTGTTGCTGGGCTCCATATATGGCTTATCTGGCCTCCAGAGCAGGTGTCAGTTGACTAGGATTATTGTAGCCTTTGTTATTCTTTCTCACCCTAATATTATGTACTGTGTAATCAGACCACTGAACTTAGTATTTTATTAAGTATTCGCTGTCTCCCTTTCATTCCGCTTAGGAGGACAGTATTGTAAATAGTTATTGTTGACAAGTACTGTCATTGTTATGTTGTCTGTATTTTTTTTTTCATGTTTTGGGTTTTGTTTATAGAAGGTACGGTTCAGTGATTTACATTAGCACCCCGCCTCTCCAGAAATCATTTTAATCACCCTTAGTTACTCTGTGGCACCATATTAACCTCTTTTTCAGATGTTCCCTCAGATTCGGCCATAGGAAGGTACAGCTACCAAAATGCATGAAGCCTTGTCTGAATCAGCAGTAGTACCTTCTCATGGTTTTGGATTTTTGGAAAGGTTCAAGGTAGATGCCTCTTGATTTAACAGATACCTTGTAATTCTTCCTTTAGAACTGTGATGTAATGCAATATATGTAATACTTCCATATGTTAATTGTATGCTGCTGTACTGTACAAAGTCAAAAATTAAGTGTTACTGCTGTTTTTGTGTTTTTGTTCTTTTGTTATGTTTTAACAAAAAACAATAAAAACCTTTAAGTGAAAGCCCCCCAGGACCCTCCCAACCACACCCCAACCAGCATCGGAGGTGCGCATTGGAGTTGCCGGCCCTAACTCTCATCCCATCAGATGTGTGAAGAAGCAGAGGTATAGAAGAATGGGGGGAGAGTTAGGACCTACAACCCCAATGCGCAACCAAGGCCAGTTGGGGGTGTGGGCAGAGGGGTCCTAGGTTGGCTTTCAACCCTAACACTGAATTTCCTCACTTTTGTCATTGTGGAACAACCCTAACTAATGCATTAAATGGAGTTTTTTGCCTCTAATTTCCCTTCTTTTTGAGAATTAGTCTGAGAAATAGTGAATGTAATGCGGCAGCGGGAGCATGGGGCCTGTAACATGGTGCCCGCAAATGCAAATGGTTATGCACATGGTGACACAAAGCAAAACACAAAGATAAACAGTACTGTAGACACAAATGATTAAAATAGTGCAAACACAAGTGCAAAATAAACGCATAGGGTAACGCACATGGTGGCGTAGATGGGAACAGTAAGCGAAATGGGTATGGAACCGCAAGCAGAAGCAATAAAGTAAACAGTAATGTAAGCACGCTGGTTGATTTTCCCCAAAAGCTGCATAGAGAAAGACAGTGAGTACAAAGAATGTATGCATAATAATGTGTCTTGGATCAGAAAATGAGGAGTTGGAATACTAAATTGCTTATATCTCAGGAACCGTATGACGTAGAGAAAGAATTTTAAAGTCATATAATTTATGATTTTCCTGGCTAGTTTTGCACTTAGTCCACAGTAGGGGACTAAGTGTTTTTCAGACGAAAAGTCCATATCTCGCAGCATTTCCGAAATACAGGCCCTGAAAGGCATGGCGAATGCCATAATGTTATCCTATTGGAAAAAAAGTGAAGTTCGGAGTGCCATAACTTTGCCTCCCTGTAATATTTTTTCACAAAACCACCAAAAGGCACATCTGTGGGATGTTGGCTTTTTTCCGTCCAAATTTCAGCCCAAAAGACCAAATGTTATTTTGCAGCAGGGCGGCAAAGGATTCCTGTAATGTGGCGGATGCCGTAATCTTATCCTCTGGGAAAAAGCATCAACTCTGGAGTGCCGTAACTTTGCCACCCTGTAATATTTTTTCACCAGAGCACTGAAAAGCACATCTGTGAGATGATGGCTGCGTTCCTTCCAAATTTCAGCCCAAAAGACTAAACCGTTCTTTTGCAGCAGGGTGTCAAAGAATTGCTGTCATTTTGCCAGAGCCTGGAAAAGTATTGTCGAACTTTGCAAAAGCTTTTGCAAATTCATGCTACAGTGTCACAAATGCGAAAGTACTTTGCGAAAGTACATTTTCCAGAAATTTAAAAAACATATTTCTGGGGTGTTTTACCCCAAAATAAAGACATGCCTAGCATCCTCAGGGTCTGACTAGGTGAATACAAAAAGAATTAGGTTGCTAGAGGGTCCCAAATGTAAATGCCAAGCATTTTTCTGATGACCAGCTGAAAACAAAATGGTGGATTTGCAACAGTAAAAGGGCCATTTGCGAAAGTAAAAACTGCATTTGCGACACTTTCAAACTTTTTAACTTTTCCTTTTGACTTACAATGGGAACTTGTTTTCTGAATAACTTTTGAACCGTTTTATGTTTTTTCACAAAATCTTCAAAAGTCACATCGGGCACCACAGCCGCACATTCCCTGAAGTTTTTGGACCTGTCTCACAAACCGTGCGACTTGTAGGCGAGAGAAAAGAATTTGCAAAAAAGCATAAACGCACATTTTGTTGGCGCTTAATAACTCTGCAGATGTACATTCGACTGGTACGAAACTTGGCACATCCCAAGATCTACTATGCCCAATCATGCATAACAAATGTCAGGCAAATATGTTGAATGGTGGCAAAGCTATTAAAACCTTGCACCCTTTAACCTTAAAATGGCTACTCAACCCTTACTATAGTGGCGCTACCGTGCCACTATAATATATAGTCATGACAAAAAAACTCTGTTTAATGCATCAGTTAGGGTTGTTCCACAGTGACAAAAGCAAGGAAATTCAATGTTAGGGTTGAATCCCCCCTTGCACCCCCCACCCCGCACCCCCAACTGGCATCGGGGTGTGCACTGGGGTCATTGGTCCTCTCACCCCATCCCATGTGTAAATAATCTGAGGTGGTGAAGTATGAGTTCTGCTGCCATCAGAGTGCCTTGTGGGTACACACACACATGCTTGTCAACCATGGAAGATGGCCCACAGTAAGCATTTTTCTGTTACAAACATCAGTAGCAAGATTTAAACAGATGCCTATTTTTCAATTGTTAAGAAATGATGAAACACACAGTATGTTATCTATAGAGAGCTTTATTAGAAATAAGAGTTTGGATAGCAACAGTCATTGGATGTTTGCATATTTTTTTCTGATAAAGTGATTCAGTCCTAATAACAAATGGTAGTAATAACAAAAGTAATGTTTTGTAGTATAGTTTACAAGCAACATGTGACAGCAACAGTTGTAACATCCTAAGCTAACCATAACATGCTGCTAATGAGTATTTCCATATAACACAGCAGTATAACAACATGTGATGGTGCTAGTTTCATACCTGAACAGTATCTGAAAAGTACTATGTATGTGTCAGCTCTATCATCCCTGCTGCCACATGCCTATGTGGTAGCAGCGATACCTGCAGCAAGCCAATTGTTGAATTATGACACATAAAAATCAATATTTTGAAAATTTGTACAGACTAAGTTTCACCGTATGAAAAAGATATACCAGCTATAATGTGTCATCATACTGTGCTGGCAGTATAAAGTCGATCATACTGTATTTGTTTTTTCATTACATAATGTTATGTGAAATTAGTACAGCATAGTGATTATTGTGCTTACAGATGTGACTGACTTCAATCTTAACTGGAAAGATGTTTGTGCCAACAAGCTCAAGGATTTATGCAATGAGCTAAGGCTAATCCAGATTACCCCCAAGATCACCCGACCTAATAAAAAAAAAACCTGACTGAAGCTCCTTACTGGATCTTATGCTTTTTAACAAGTTGCATAACTTCTCCCATGCAGGGGTCTTCCATAGTGACTTACAGTAAGTGACCACTGTGCCATTGCCTGTGTTAGGAGCTCTTCACACCAATCATCTACCTCCTCTTTTAAGCTAAAGAGCAGCTTAAAACACTTCTGTCTCACTGCCTTTCTGGCAGATCTGAGGAGCACTAAGTGGCAGAATATCTACCTCACACCCTCTGAATCCTAAGGCATTAATATATTCCAGGACACACAACACATCTAAGCTCTCTTCCTCAACCTTAGCAAGGCCTTTGATATGGTTGATCACTCCATCCTGTTTGACACTCTGAGTAGAATTGGCATAGCCCCTGCTGCCTTAAAATGGTTCCAATGCTATCTTACAAACCGAAGACAGCAAATTAAAGCACAAGGGGAGCTGTCCCCACTTAAGACCTTGCCCCAAGGCATCCTGCAAGGCTCTATATTGGGCCCTGTCCTCTTTGCATTATACATAAACTGCTTAGACTCTTGCATTCACATGGGGAATGTTCACCTTTGTGCAGATGACACAGTCCTCTACACAATCAACCCCTCCCCTGATCTTGCGTACATGGTGTTACAGTACAATTTTGTCATTCTCCAACATAGTTTGCTGAATAGTAAGCTTTTGCTCAATGCCAAAAAGTCTAAGGCTATGATCATCTCCCTGCACATCTCCCATGCCCTAGGGACACCAGCAAACTTCCAGATTACCATCCTCCTTGGTAAAGCTTTGGAAATAGTGGACAAGTTCAAGTATCTGGGTGTCTGGTTGGATAACAAACTCAGTTTCATGGTGCACCTAAATGAGCTAATTAAAAAGCTAAGACAGCGCCTTGGCATCTTTTATCACATAAGACACCTACTCACTCTTGAGTCCAGGAAGCAACTGGTTCAAACATCTTTTCTACCCTTGCTCAATTACACTGACTTTCTTTACAGTCACTGCCCCCAGCAAGCAATACAGAAGCTTGACACCCTCTGCCACCACACCCTTAGATTTATATTAGACATGCCCCTGCACACCCACCATTGCCTGTTTTATCAGGCAATCGACTTGCTGTCCCTTTACGTAGCTCCTCAGGGCTCTCTCTGACAAGCTCCCACCCTACATCAGCAGCCTGTTCAAGTGGACCAAGGGTGTGTATGGCCAATGTAAGTCATCCTTTGTTTACCCCAAGACACCTCAAACAAGGACATAACAGGGCTCAGCTGCTATTAGCTCCTTCTTACCTTCTCTTTGGAACAATATGTAAAATTCCTTAAGTTTTCCTCCCTGCCAGGTCCTTAAGCATTCAGGCAGCTGCTCTATCATTACCTGAAGTCAGCATGTGACTGCTTCAGGTGATCACTATTATTTGACTGGCTTAATCCCCCCAAAACCTCCAGCACTTACTCTTCCCTCCTTCCTCTTCACTACCTGTCAGTATCCCTCTGTGGTGACTGTATCCCCCTCCTTCTGTCTTCCTCCTTTCCGCATTCTATTCCTGCTACTGTCACTCCTCTTCCCCTGGGGTCCTCTGCTCAGGCACATTCACTACATCCCCTTCTCTCCCTTGCCCACTTCCTTCTTACACATCCTCCCTCCCCATCTCATCTGCTCCTTCGCCTCTATGTCCTCTTCCTCCTGTTTTACCTTTGTCTGCACTTGCCTTTTGTTATTTAAACCCTGTTCCTGATATCTACTACGTACATTGAGAGCCTTCACTGTTTGTTGACCCTTGTTCTGTTGTATGACACTATTTACACCTGTCCTTTGTGTCCAGGACCATCTTGCAAATGAGTTCGCTCAATGATGTAATTGACTGGTTAAATAAAGTTTGATTGATTGATAGATTGATTGATTGATTAATTGACTTTTATAGTGTCTTTCAATGTTGTGTGTGTGTGTGTGTGTGTGTGTGTGTGTGTGTGTGTGTGTGTGTTGGGGTAGGGGTGGGGGAATGTGGAGTTAGGGGTTTGAGGATTTGCGCATGGGGTTGGGGTGGTGGGGTGGTAACCCTAATGTTCAATTTCCACACTTTTGTCACTGTGGAAATAACCCTAACTGATGTATTAATGGAGCTGTTTGCCATGAATTTCCCTTCCTTTTGAGAAAGTGTAATGTAAGTGGTATATCTCTGCAACTGTAGCAGCTAGGAAAAAATTCCAGTGCTGGTGTAATCATGTCAGTGAGTACTTCACATGATATACCAACCAAATCTGTATCTCATATCATTTCTGAGATACAGGCACCAAAAACCACTGAGAAGGCACCCTTTGAATCCTTGGAATATGTTTTTGCCAATATCTCCATAACTATAGCTAGTAGGAAATAAATTCTACTGCAGGTGTTGTATACTATTTCCAAGCTTGTTTCAACAGGTTAGTTCACCTATAAGTGAACCAAACTGTCAGTAGTGAAAACTCTGTATCTCACTTTGACAAGATACAGGCTTTGAAAGGCATAACGGCTGCCACAATGTTATCCTATGGGAAATTTCTCAACTTTGGAATGCTGTAACTTTGTGCCCCTTGAGTGTTTTGGCACCAAACCACAAAAAGGCACATCTGTGTGACCAGGGTTGGCCACCCTGCAAATGTCAGCCCAAAAGACCAAACCATTTTGTTGCAGGAGGATGGCAAAGATTTTCAGTTTTTTTAAATACTTTGGCAAATTCCAAAAGTTTCACAAAAAAATCATGAAACTTTCGCATTTGCAAAAGTATTTTGACAAAGTACTTTTTCCTTGAAGCTGGGAAAGGTATTTCTGTGGGGTTTAACCCCCCAATAAAGATATGGCTAGTATCCTCAGGACCTCACTAGGTAAACACAACAGTCATTGTGTTTACCTACAGGGTCCCAATTTTAAATGGCAGGCATTTTTCTGTGTCACTAACTGAAAAAAAGATGGCCAAATCACAAAAATAACAGGGCAATTTGTGAAAGTAAAAATGGCATTTGCAAAACTTTTGTGATGCACAGCTAATTTTCCCCTTTGACTATAATGGGAAATGTGTGTTTTGAATAACTTTTGAATGGTTTAATATTTCTTCACCAAATCTTCAAAATGCACATTGGTGACCAAGACTGCATCTTCTGAACATTTTGGACTAAAAGGACAAACCATGCAGGCTGTGGGCTCAAGTAAAGAAATGTGCAAAAAGTCTATTTTTTTGTGTTTTTTGCCATTCTGTAGCTCCACAACAGTACATCCAACTGTAATGGAGTTTGCCAGATCCAGAGACCTTTGGTACAAGACTGTATATGCAAACTTTTAGGCAAATCTGTCATATAGTGGCAAAGTTATTAAGGTGCAAAATTAGAGGTTTAACATTAAAGTGCTTACTCAACCCTAACTATAGTGGCACTACCGTGTCACTATTATACATATATACAGTATATATATATATATATATATATATATATATACATATATATATATGTGTGTGTGTGTGTGTGTGTATAACATTATTTTCAAAAAATTTTATTTATCCACCAGTTATGGTAACATGGTACCACAAAAGAAGGGATCTACCCTAATGCTCACCTCTCCCCCAGCCTGTAGCCTCCAGTCCAAAGCACAAGGTACAGCTCCAAGCCAGTGCAAAATGACAAATTTTTCAAAGGTAGAGAAGTATGTCTCACCACATGTTGCCAAAAAAGTTTCTTGTAGCTTTCATCATGGAGATCCCTGTGGGCCCTGTGTGGTGAAAGGAGATCATGTGTGACATTGTTTGCTCAGGGAATGTGGTGAGCATTAGTGCTGACAACCCCAAGGAAGACCCCACTACTGATTTTTCAAGACTCCAGAGACCCAAAACACTGATGTGTATTTTTTATTTTTCCTGCTTGAGGGGTGGGGAATTAAGAGTTTGGAAACCTACTGCCACATTTCCCTACTTTTATTATCTAATAGATTCACTAATACATAGGGAGCTGATAAAACTGTTAGTCCAAAAATAGCTCCTGTAGATAAAATATATTATCTTAGTTTACCTCCATTAATTATATATTCATCCAATCATTTCTTTAAAATCTCTTTAGTATCACCTATTATATTCTCAGGCAAGCCATTCCAAAGATTTATCACTCTCTCTGAATAAAGGTACTTTTGTTTATCTGTTCTAAATTTTCTTCTCATGAACTGTAGCACATGCACCCTATTTTTTGAATGTATGTCTTTAAATTTGATATTTAGTTCATTCATGAGATGGGGTCATTGATTATATCATAAAATAGTAATATATCACCTTTTTTTCAGCATTCCTCTAATATATAATGTTTTTTTTTTTTTTGTTTGGTTGTATTTTTGTTTGTGGTGATAAGTTGCCCTAACTAGTGCATTAACAAAGTTTTTTAAAAGAATTTCCTTTCTGTTTGAGATAGTGGAATTCACAACCTGTCCGAACAGGTGCAGATGTGCAAATCCCTGCACCATGGGAAGACTCCATCTGCCTACTGAAGTGTAGGGCCTGGCACATTCATTCTTTACACATTCACTTTTCACACATTCACTCTTCACCATTCACTCTTCACACATTCACTCTTGCAAAAAATGCAGTGCTTTGACAGTCGTGTCTCAAAAACCAAACATGCCATCAGGAAACATTTCATGTCTTATGAATCTTAAGTATAGGAAAACCAAATTTTGGGCTGTTTTGTCAAAACACAGCAAAGTTGTTAAGGTGCAGAGATTGCGGTTTCCTCACAACTGTCACTGTAATAATTCCTGTCCCCTTTTAAAAACACAAGGCTCTGTTTATTCTTTAAATGCTGTTTTATTTATTATTTATTTATTTATTTATAAATATTGGAAGACCTTAGAGCGTGAGCTCTTTTACAAAGGTTGCACGTCAGGGTGGACAAATAATACAAGATACCAATACAGTAGTTACAGTTCTCAGAACAAATATAGTTGTTACAGGGTTCAGCACAAATACAGTAGTTGCAGATTTAAGAACAAATACAGTTGTTACAGGATTCAGCACATTAGGCAGTTAAAGAGTAGTACATGAGATTTTTAGGCAAGCAGTGAACTACAAAGCTATTATAAGAGAATTTAGGTTATGTCTTGGATGATTCTGGGGGTGGCTCAGCCCTGGAGACCTCGAGAGGTCTATTGATAGACTATGGTTGGAAAGGTGGGAGAAGGGGGTCGGGGGGCTGTATGCCGAGCCTGAAGGAGGATTAGTATCTTACTAGTGCTCCTTGCTAGGCTAGGATGAGGGCAAGTTTTCCTGGTATCTGTGCTGGGTTTGACAGCAGGTGTGGGTTAGACTTCCAGGTTTGTCCTGAGTTACAGGCACATTGTGAGCTAGACTGTAGGTGCAGTTTGAGACCTGTTTTGAACTGTGGCAGCCTGTGTGTTTGTAGTTTCTGTGGGAGTTCATTTAGCCAGAGGGAGGCTCGGTAGCAGAAAGTGCGCTGCCCAAGTGAGGTTCACCAGAATGGGATGGACAGTGCTCCATTCTTCTTCCCTCTGGTGATGTGGGATGAGAGAGAGGCCTCGAGCAGGATTTCTATGCAGGGTAGGGTTTTTCAGAGGAATGCCTTCTTACCCAGTAGACAGGTTTGGTATTTGAGCCTGTCTTTTAGGTTAAGCCAGTTAGTACTCTCATATAGGGTGCAAGTGTGAGTGTAATGGTCTGCACACAGGGTCAGGCAGCATGCCTTATTTAATGCAATTTAGACCCTGTTGAGTGCAGTATCAGTGGCAGCTCCATACACCACAAGCCTGTAGTCTATCGTGGGTAGTATTGAGCTGGAGACTGAGATTCAGAGTGCTTCTGGAGTCAGGGATTTCTTATGTTTGTAGAGGACTCTGATCTTTGTATTTATTGATCTGACAAGGGAGTCAATATGGTTTGTATACGTGAGAGAGTCACCAATGGTGACCCCTAGGTACTTAAATTATTGTACCTGCTCAATCTGCTTACCAGTGTTATTGGTGATATCGAGGTGAGTGAGCCTGCATTTATTGTAGGTGCTGGAATGGAGCACGGCCTTGGTTTTCTTGTAGTTCAGTAGCTGCATTTTCCTACAGAACCAGTCCTCAAATTTGATAAAGGAGGTCTGTAGTTCTGTTTGTAGTGCTGCCTGGGAGGTACAACCACTCAGCAGCACAGCATTGTCCACATACAGGATGAGATTGATGTCACAGGCCATGGGCAGTTCATTAACAAAGAGGCTGAAAAGCAAGGGACCAAGGATTGATCCCTGAGGAACTCCTAGGAGTACATCTCTGGAGGTGGATAACATCTGCCCAATTTTGACTCACTGATTCCTTAATGAAAGGTAATCATTGAACCAATTTAGGGTGTTTGGTGCCACTCCCAGTCTTTGGAGCTGGAATATTAGTAGAGGGTGGTTGACGGTGTCGAAGGCTTTAGTGAGGTCAATGAAGATGGACCCCACCAACTTGCCTTCATTCAGCGCCTTGTGTGCATAATCAGAGTATGCAAGCAGTGCAGTGGTGGTACTGTGTTTTTGCTGGAAACCATGTTGGTTTGGGCAGAGCAGATTGTACTTGTTTAGGTATTCTGTGAGTTGGTTTGCCACAATTTTCTCCAGCACTTTGGATAGTGGGGAGAGGATAGATATTGGCCTGTAGTTAGATACCAGTGCCTTGTCACCATTCTTACGCACTGGAGTTACCAGGGCTTGCTTCAAGACTTCCGGGAATTGAGCTAGGGTCAGTGATTTGTTAAATATCATCATAATGGGTTTGATCAGAAAATCAAGGGTCAGAGATAGCATCTTATGTCTGCCCCATCACTCCCCAACCTAGTTTTTCCTAGGACTTTCCTGACCATTGTTAGGGCCTCCTTTTCCGTCACCTTCTTAAAGTAGAAAGTTGGGTGGTTAGTAGTGGTATGATTGGCGCAACCTTGGTCATCCACCGGCAGAAGGTAGTCTGGGGGTAGTACTGGGAACAGGTCAGTGAAGGCCTGGTTAAAGGCATCAGCAATGGCTAGAGGATCTGTGCAGGGCACGTTATTTATATTGAGCATTGTAGGACTCATCTTCTGGTCTTTGCCAAGGGTGTTCTTGAGGTTATCCCAAAACCTCTTTCCATCTCCCCTAGCATTGTTGAGCTGGGTCTTATGAAAGTTGGCCTTTGCGAGCTTTATTAGTTTAGTGCACTGATTTCTGGCAGTTTTGTAATGTTGTAGGTCATGCTTACAGACAGAATTTAAGGCTTTGGCCCAGAGGAAGTTCCTTTCTTTTAGGAGAGAGAGGAGCTTACTATCCAGCCAGCCATTTTCCACTTCTTGAATTTTGCATTTAGTGCATGGGGCATGAATATCACAGATGGAGTTGAAACCCTGCATGAGAAAGCTGAGTGCCTGGTATGGAGTGGGTGCCTTGTGTACGGGGGACCAGTTGTTAGCAGACAATACTGATTTGAGGGAACCAAATTTGCCTTATTGCAGAACCCTGCTCTTGATGAGACATGGTGGACTTTTGGCAATTTTACTAGCCAAGAGAAAGGAGATCAGTGAGTGGTCGCTCAGTACGTCCAGGAGAACTCTGAGTTCAGAGAATCTGGATGGTGTGCTGACCAGAACCCAGTCAATTAGGGTGCTGGTGCCAGCCTTGTAGTTCTGTCTGGTGGGGTGAGTTACGAGTTGGGTGAGATTGTGGGAGATGATTAGGTCTTTGGCAGCTGTCACCTCTTTACAGTGCTAGTTTATGTTAAAGTTGCCCATCAAGATGAGATCTGAGCTATTTTTCAAGCTGCTTATTTCTTGCATAACCAGAGGAAGGCCTTCCTTGGCTTTTTTGAGGGGAAGGTAGGTTGTGGCAAATGGTAATGGTCTTGCCATTTAGGCTGGCTTGAGTTTTTACCAGTAATAGCTCATAGTCCTTATAAGCAGCTTATTTGGAATCTCAGTTTTCACAATTTTTGATTTGTTTTGACAATTCAAAAATAAGCTCCAAAAAAATCATAGGTTGTGAAAGCTGAGATTCAGAATAAGTTGTTTGTAAAAAAGCAAATAAAAAACAATCAGTGCCTTGTGTTTTCAAAAGGGGACAGTAATTATCATAGCGACAGCCATCAGGAAACTGCAATCTCTGCATAATACCAGCACTATTTTCCTCTCTAGTGTCACCACAGATGTAGTTACGCTGGTGGCTCGAGTCACTTAGATGATCCAGTGACAGGTCAGCTGTAGTATCTGCAGTTTGATTGTGAGTTTTGTGAAAGGCAACTGAATAAACCACACGCTGAGAAGTTGAAGGAGGAACTAGTGCTGCGTCATTCTCTCTGCCTTGTGAAGAAAGTCAGAGAAGCAGGGGAGCTATGCTTGTTTTATTTTACAGAAGGTAAACCACTGTTACCTCAGCATTCGCTCTGTTACCAGTATTTCTTATATGCACCATACCAGGTTTTCCCCAAGGAGTTTGTTGTTTGCTCCCCAGCAGGAATCAGCAGGTGGATGAGAGACTTGAAGTAGAGAGCAGAGAGACAGAGAAGCAAGGGGGCTTCCCCCCAAGAAAGAAAGCAGGAGAAGAAGTGAAGGAAAGGAGATAGCAAGCAAACAAGCTATCAAGAGAAAAGAAACAAAGAAGTATAGTGAAGTAGAAGCTCTTGGAAAAACTGCTGGGATAGCAAACAGTCACTCAGAATGACTGAAACAGACCTTCAGGGGTTGCCCGCTTTTCAAAAAAGTTTATTGCTTCAACCTGAAGTAACAGGACTTGTAGGAGTCCAACATTTTTGAACAGTTGATTTTAGATAGATTCTAGACTGGCATAAGAATTTAAATAATTCAAGGAATATTACCAAAGAATTAAAGATATAGAAGTGGAAGTACAGAAGAAACAGATGAAGTAAATATAAAGATTATGATATTTTAGCCATTAAAAGCCATCTAAAGTAATTTTTATGTTTATTTGTATGCCTTAAAGTTTATAGTATGGTTATAGTATAGTTTTATAGTAGACATATGTTGACAACTGTTAACACAGGAGGAGGAAGTGCAATATTTTGTGATTAGTGATTTTGTATATTAATGAATAACACTGTCACACAGCAAACATTAGTGATGGATTAGGTGTATGATATCAGTAACTATATATGTTACCTAAATTAGATACCTGATATAAGAATTAAGAATCCATTGATGAAACTGAGAAAGATTTGCATTTAGTATTTGTATTCTAGCGGATTGAAAAAACTGTTGATAATTGCTTAACTGCAAATACCTGTGAGGGAGGCAAACACTGACAGTGAGGCTCTGATTGAGTGAGTGCCATTTGAGGTAAGGATTAATGGTTAATGGTTAATGGTCAATGGTTAATGGCTATTGGTTAATTAGCTGCTGCTGTGTGTGCATGTTTTCTATGCGTTTTTGGTGCAACCCAGTTAGGTAAATTAAGGAATTAATTGGTTAGAGCTCTTTTATAAATAGAAGAGCTTTGGGTGGATTCAATCAGACTTGGGTGTTGAACCAAGAGCAGCTAGCAGCAAACAAATAGCCAAGAACTGCCATGAATAGCTACAAATAGCTAGAAGTGAGTAGCTTGAGTCTTGAATTAAACATGAGTTACAAGTGAGGGCAGGAAATATAGCAATCTCAAAATGCAATTTCAGAACTGTTGACATGTCAGCTAAACTATAGAGCTTTATTGCGCAGCTGAAGGTAATAGTCAATGAATATAGTTAGCACATTGTAATAACCACTTGATAACTTGACATTTTCATTTTTAATAGTAGCGGAAAGCTTGTGAAAATAACAACGCTTACAAGCACTGCAATTTTAAGCATCCTCCGTAAATCTTTTTTGCTACGGAAGCTTTTTTTGAAATGCTTACATATTTTTTAATCCTTCTTACGATCGTTGATCATTGATAAGCCAGCTAGATCAGTAAGAAGGAACAGCTTGCTAATAATTTAATCAATGGCAGATCCCATAGCACTAGATCATGGATCTTGGTGGATTCCCGGTGGACTGCTTAGCATTTGATTACCGGATAGCTTCAGCCCAGACTAAAACTGTATGCTGGAAGTTCCATGCTAAAAAGTAAGTTGGCTGAATTATTGAATTGGATCAAGTTGTACTTATTTTTTTCTACTATTATATTTTTAAAGTGGATGTGCCAGTGAGACATATCTTTTTGGGATTCGAATGTTAAATACCAGTGACCCAGAAACTAGCAGAAACTATCAGTTAGTGATAGGTCAAAGTTTATGTGCATAGTATTATCTGTGATTTGAGTGAATTTTTTATAGTCCATGGTAATTTAAAAATCTCACTCTAAAACTGAATTTACTCGAGCCTGTAGTATATTTTTATTTCCTTTCCCTGATACAAGGGAGGCTAATACAGACAAAAACATCGAATAATAGTTATATATGGTTCTTTTATTTCTATTTTTGCAGTGGATATCTGCTACAGAATCAAAATATTTATAAACCTACTTAAGGGAGATCTCAAGAAGGTTTTCAGTCATGGAAGTAATCAATACTCAAGTTGGGATCCAAGTTTACATCTGGATTTGGGTTCTTCTGATGTTCTTTCTTTCTTGACCAGACATGGGACATTTTGATTTTTGGAGGTGACTTATTTTTTAATATATTGTTATTATCAAATCTTAGGCATCCTGGAAAAAGATCAAGAGATGGAAAAAAGGCTAGCATCTTTATGGACTAAGAGGAAATAGAAATCAATCTGAGAAAGTAAAATGACAATTTTAAGAATAGGACATTTATAGTGATATTTAATAATTGGTAATTTGGCCTCACTATAGGATTAAAATATTGTTTAATTGTTTAACTGTTAAATATAACTTAATATACTAAATCATTAATTGTCCATGATTGCTATCTCTGAAGTACAATTATAGTCAAGCACAATTATAGGAAAGTATTTCTGGAAATATAATATCTATACTTTGGAAATCATACTGTAGTCATTGTTGTTCTAGGAGGAATTAACAATTTAATGGTAGATAGTAACATAGGTTTTGAAACATTAAGTCTTTTTGCAGTTCCTGACTGTGAATAATTTGATTGAGCTATTAAATTATTGAGTGACTCATGTACAAACATTCTATTGAATTAAGAATGACTGCAATAACTAGAAGCAGATAGGGAGATATTTTATCAAATATTACAACAGAAGAAAAATCAGTACAGGAAAAAGAAAAAAAAGATTAAAAACAGATCATCATCAAAACAACCTATAAAGAGGACAGTAAATAAACTGATGGTTTAAAAAATTGGGTACATTGAAAAGAGAAGAAGTGGGGAATATAATTAACAACAATGAAGTGTTACATACATCTACCCCTAATGGGGGCATTACAACATTTTTAAGTATAACCAGAACAGCTATCAAAAGAAGAGAAAAAGTGACAGAATCTACATGTAAAGTAGCAGTGCATCATACCACTAATGATAATATTGAAGTTTCCCCTGGTGCAAGGGAAACTAAAGAGAAGAAAATATTGTTCAGTGATTGTTCACTTGGGAACTCAAAGCAGCAGGTTGGTTGGACAGAGGTCTGGGTTTATATTCTGTTTTAACTGAAATATTGGAATAGTTTGTAAGTGAAATTAGCTCTATGTGGTAAAAATTATTACCTTGAATTAGAACTGTTACTTGGGCTGTGATATTGTAACTTTTTGAGGTTTGGGGACAGTTGTTTGTCAGGGTTAATTAGAGGGAAATTTAAATGTGTTGTTTGCCTGGTGTTAGAGGAAGGACATTAGCTGCAATTACCTTGTCTTTAAACAGGAATTACCCTGGCCTCCATTGTTCACTTGGGAACTCAAAGCAGCAGGTTGGTTGGACAGAGGTCTGGGTTTATATTCATTTTAACTGAAATATTGGAATAGTTTGTAAGTGAAATTAGCTCTATGTGGTAAAAATTATTACCTTGAATTAGAACTGTTACTTGGCTGTGATATTGTAACTTTTTGTGGTTTGGGGACAGTTGTTTGTCAGGGTTAATTAGAGGGAAATTTAAATGTGTTGTTTGCCTGGTGTTAGGGGGAAGGGACATTAGCTGCAATTACCTTGTCTTTAAACAGGAATTACCCTGGCCTCCATTGTTCACTTGGGAACTCAAAGCAGCAGGTTGGTTGGACAGAGGTCTGGGTTATATTCTGTTTGAACTGAAATATTGGAATAGTTTGTAAGTGAAATTAGCTCTATGTGGTAAAAATTATTACCTTGAATTAGAACTTTACTTGGGCTGTGATATTGTAACTTTTGAGGTTTGGGGACAGTTGTTTGTCAGGGTTAATTAGAGGGAAATTTAAATGTGTGTGTGTGCCTGGTGTTTGTGTAAGAGCCCTCCCACCCACCCTGTTTTGTAGGCTTTCTTAAATACTGAAAACCACTGGGGTTGGGATTGAAAGGCTGAGTATTTCTGTTTTAGGACTGAAATTTGAAGCAACAGCAGCTGGTGGGCCTGTGACATCATACGGTACCTGATGTCTGCTTACACACTGTTAGTGGGACCGAACACACACTGGACTGTATGTGTTTGTGAGACTTTGGAACTTTATTGGTGGGGTTGAAATTGGGTTTGTAAATAACTACAGTCAGTATAGAGAGAAACTGTATTCCAGGGGAAAGGGACTGAGAAAAGGGTGTGTGCCATTATAAACAGAGGGGGATAAACAAGGTGGCCATATTCCACCATGGCAGGCATCTTTGGAAGGGTTGTAGGCTGTACAGGCTGTGGGATGGCAATAATTCTAAATTGGGCCTGGAGAGAGGGAGGCTGCCCACTCTGTAGACAGTTATCTTGTATCAGGAGTGAGGTATATTGGTTAAGGAGTAAGCTGGGAGAGCTGGGGGGGGTGTCCAAGGATAAGGGGTGTGGATATGGGCAGCAGAAGGGTGCTGCTGAGGGGAGGCTGGGCAACACTCTGAAATTACAGGACATTATGTTACAGCAAGCAGGAGGGGGGATATTAGGGACAGAGGACCCTTAAATAGGGAAGTTGATGCTAAGGGGAAAGAGTACGGGGTGAACATTCTGAATACAAAGATAGTGGAGGGGGAAGAGTCAGGAGGGGCTGTTGTATGGAAGCCTAAAACAGCAGACTGTGGGAAGGGAGCTCCTAAGGTGAACAGAGCAAGAGGGGAAGAAGAGGGGCAGTTTAGAGGTGCAGTCAGGGGAATCTCGGGTTACTTGATGGAGACTGACATAGAGTGTCGCAATAAATTTGAGCTACTAAGCAACCTAGAGGGGGAGGAAGGGGTTGGTGGAAATGAGAAAACTTATACAGAGGCCGGGGGAGGGAGTCTGATACCCATAGGGCATCACAGACCGGCAATGGAAAGGGATAGAAATAGTCCCAGAGGGAGAAGGGAAACATATATGTTAACAAATGGGGAGATGCAACATATTCCAGACATGAGAGAGGAGAGCATGATTGGAGAGAAACTGGGAGACAAGGAGGTGGGAGGAGCCCCTTTCAGCAGGGGGTCAGTACCAAGGATGGGGCCCTAGCTAAAGGGGACCCACAGAGAGCTCCTGGAGGCAGGGGTACTATTACAAGGGGAGGATATGTGTGGGGAAGGAGAAACCATCAGGGCCAGGATAAATGGTTCAGATAAGAGAGGTTAAAGGGACACCTATTCAGAGGAGTTTGAGTTAAGTGGGAAAATAGTAAGGGAGGCAGAAAGGAGGGTGACAAGGGGTCTCTAGTAAGGCAGGAAGACTCCCACGAAATTGAGATCATGAATAAAGGGGGGAAGGGGGCTGAGAGGGCATAGTGGAGGTAACCATAAGGATGATGGCGGTGTTAAGGTTCTGTTATTCGGAGACCGATGATTAGGTATCCAGTGGAGGGACGGGGTGGATGCCATAGCCAGGTGAAGGTAGTGTGTATCTGGGCTGACACTGCACAGAGCAAAGTTTATAGTGTATGAAATGGTTAGGGATTGTGGAGGGAACCGGATTTCTGGTGCATTTGGGAACTAATGATCTAGAGGAAATAGCATTTTGGAAATCCAAGCAAGGTTCCAAGAACTTGCCAGAGTCTGTCGGGATAATAGATGCAACATTTTTCGGAGATATTGCCAGTACCAAAGGCCTCAGTGGAGAAAAAATGAAGCTCACAGAGGTTAATGACTGGCTCCAGGAAGTGGGGTGAAGAGAGTGGGTTGGGGTGTTAGGAACTGGAATGGAGTTTGGGAGGATAAGGGACTATATGCCAAGGACAGGTTTCATCTTGCCCATTAGGAAGGGAAGTCCTAAACAGGGATGGCTGACTACAATAAGAAAGGTGGGGTTTAAACTTGTGAGGGGGGAAGGGATAAGGGAGGGGCTGACCAGAAGCCCTCTCCTCCAGATGAGGGGAGTAGCCTTCACGCCCAAGGGGGGAAGGGGGAAAACAGATTGGGGATGGAGGTTTCAGGAGGAGCAGAGGGAGGATGGAAGTGTAAGGAATCTGGGTGGGGTTCGACAAAGAGAATCAGGGATAAGGGGGGGGTTGGTGTTAGTAAATGCCAGGAGCTTGGGAAACAAGTTGCCAGAGTTCCAGGCCATGCTGTTCGGGGTGGATGTGGCGGCGGTCACGGAAACGTTGGCCAACAAAAACCATGACTGGGACCTAAACGTACAGGGGTACACTATGCTCAGGAAGGATAGAAAGGAGGGCAGAGGGGATGGAGTGGCTATGTTCATTAGAGATGACATAGAAATTGCTAGGGTAGAAGAGGCAGAGGGAAACGTGGAGGCCTTATGGGTCACTTTACGATCCTCAGCAGGAAATAAGGTCAAGCTGGGTTTAGCATATAGGCCCCCCAGGATGAGTGACGTTCTAGAGGATGGTTTGCTGGACAACATCTTTGCCCAGTGTGGACCAAAAGGGGAAGGAGTGGTGTTGATGGGGGACCTTAATATGCCAGGTACAAACTGGGGAACCATGTCCTCTAAGGTGGCCAAGGAGCAGAGGCTGCTGGATGGCTTCCAGGATGTTTTCTTAACACAGCATGTGATGGAGCCCACAAAGGGAGGGGCATGTCCTGGATGTGGTTCTGGCAGATGTGGATCTGGTAAGGGACATGGTTGTACAAGACCCCCTGACTGGGAGCGACCACAATACTGTCTGGTTTCAAATAAGCATGGGGGAGGGGTGGTGAGATCTAGGACACTGGCAGTGGACTTCAGGGGGGCAGACTTCATGGGCATGGTAAATATTCTCAAGGATCACTTGATGGGGATTACCTCAATGACAAGTGTGGAAAGGAGATGGGAGGTCATAAAACGGGGACTTCATGAGGCAGTCAGGATCTGCACTAAGTTGAAACGTAAGGGAGCAAGGTCACATAAACCATGCTGGTGGTCCAGTGAGGTACAGGTAGCAGTCAGAGAAAAGAAGGCGGCCTACAAAAATATAAAATAACAAGGGATAGGATAAGGAAATGTACCAGCTTGTATCTAGAAAGTCACCCGATGGTGAGGGGAGCAAAGTCCAGTAAAAGAGCAGCGGCTGGCACAGGGAACATGGAGGGAAAAAGGTTCTTCCGGTACATTGGGAAGTGGAGAAAACTAAGGGCCATCTCAGCAGATTGAGATCAGAAGGAGGGTGGGTGGAAGAGGCGAGGGACCAGGCAGAGGTATTTAACGAGTACTTTGCCTCTGTGTTCACTAGGAGGGGATGGGATATCTACAAAGCAAGGCACAAAGGGATAGAAACATCAGTAAGTGGGATCAGGGGAGCAACAAAAATGGAGCAAGAGGGGAGAGAGAGGCACTCAGGGTGTCACATCTGGGTAAAGATAAAAGGCCAGTAAGGTGGAGGGACGGATGATGCTATCTCCACAAAGGTGTGTTAGCCTCAAGGCCCCAAAGAAAGACAAATTCCAATGATGGCATTCATCCGAGAGTACTATGGAATTACGGACATACTGGCTGCACCCTGGCGGAGCTTTTCAGCAGGTCACTGAGACAGGAGGGTACCTAGGGATTGGCGAGAGGCACATGTGGTACCAATCCATAAAGAGGGGTCGAGGGAAGTACCAGGTAACTATAGACCCATCAGTTTGACCTCGTGGTGGGAAAATTAATGGAGAGTATACTAAAGGAACGATTGGGGGTGTACGGAGGAGGTGGGAGGTCTGGATAGTCGGCAACATGGGGTTTGTGCCAGGTAGATCATGTCAAACCAACCTTGTGGAGTTCTATGAATGGGTAACATCAGAACTGACAGGGGTAAGCCTGTGGATGTGCTATTCTGGACTTCAGCAAGGCGTTTGACTCTGTCCTCCACAATGGTCTGGTGGAGAAACTGATGGGGTTAGGAGTAGGCCTTTGATGGTCAGATGGATTGAAAACTGGCTAGCTGGACACACTCAGAGAGTAGTGGTCTGTGAGGAGCTCTCGAACCCTAGAGAGGGTGGTAGTGGGGTACTGCAGGGCTCGGTCCTGGGTCCGATCCTGTTTAATGCATACATATCGGACATCAGGGAGGGTATAGGGTGTGAAATGAGTCTCTTTGCGGATGACTCCAAGATGGGAGCAGTAGTTGAGGGAGAAGAGGGAGGATTGGCCCTGCAAGGGGACCTGGACACCCTGGAAAGCTGGGCTCACACATGGAAATTAAATTTCAATATCACCAAGTGCAAGGTGTTGCATCTTGGTCGGGGAAATCCTAAACACAGGTACACTCCTGGGAGGGAGGCGCTGAGGCCTCAATAGGGAAAAAGACCTAGGGGTCATGGTGGATGCACTGTATGAATAACTCTGAGCAGTGCAGGAGAGGCTAGCAAGGCAACAGGATGTTGGGATGCATCGGGGGGATCACCTCTAGGAGCAAGGACGTGATTCTGCGCTGTACAATGGACTGGTTAGACCACACCTGAGTACTGTGTACAGTACTGGAGACCACACTTAAAGAGGGACATACAGCTCCTAGAGAGGGTACAGAGGAGGGCAAAAGATGATATGAGGGCTAGGGATTTGACGATGAGGACAGACTTAAGGAGCTCTGCCTGTTTTCACTGGAGGAGAGGAGAGATGGGGACATGATTGAGGTCTTCAAGTACCTCAAGGAATAAATAGGGTAAACATGGAGGATCTTTAGACTAAAGCAGGAGGTATCACCAGAGGCATGGTTTGAAGTTGGAAGGTGGAAGGTAAAGGGGGAAAAGAGGAGGATTTTTTTCACTGAGAGGGTGGTGGACCATTGGAATGCACTGCCTGGTGAGCTAGTTCAGAGATCCACAGTTGAGGGCTTCAAGAGAGGATGGGACAGACACAGAGAGTGGATGTATCAGATGATGTCCTGTCCCAGGAGGGTGGGGATGGATGATACGGGTTTCTGGAGCACAAGGGATGGGAGGGTCTTGGCACCCAACTAAGGATCTAAAGTTCGAGCAGACTCAATAGACCGTAAGGCCTAATCTGCTGGCAAATAGTATGTTAGTATGTAAATATTAATAATAGGAAATTCAGCACAAAAAGATGGGGTAAAAGAGGGAGAAAAAGAAGATACAGAGTGGAAACAGATGCAGAAACAATGATCATGAATAGAACAGATTTATCTAACACAATTTATAATTTGCAAGTTGCAAATACAAAAATTGGAAGTATGAGATAATTGATTAGGTATGACTCCATTATCAAAGAAGTCAAGGAATCTATGCCATCCTTAGAAATGGATGAGTCAATGGACATATCAGATGGACATGAAGCTTGGATGAAGGAGATCAGTCATGGTCTCTTAGTTTTAGGACTCCTTCAAACATAGATCTGGTGGGTATAACAAAAGAAGTAGGGAGTACCCTTGGAGAAAAAAAAGTGGAATGGACTGCACTAGGAAAACAAGCAGTGCACGGTTAAATATGATACAGCAATTGAAGAGAACCAGCACCTGCTTTTAAAACACAAATACAAAACTCACATAAAAGTGATCAGAGCTCCTTCAGACAATGACCAGCAGAGTTCATTTAATCCATAAAATTCCTTGAATGTGGAACAGAATGCCAAGAATCCAAAAGGCAGTTTGCAGTTCACAGTTCGCGACAAACACTGTTGCTACGAGTCTCCACAACACAGAGCAAGCGCTGAGGGTCAATTCCCAAGGACGTCACCTGACACGTTTCACAAATTGCTTTCTCAAAGGCTGAGATCACTTAGTATCCCCCTCTTTTTAAGCCAAAGATTTAAAGTGATATGAACCCATTACCACAAAAAGCAGACATTGCATAAATTGATTAAAAACACCCTGCGATACCATTATAGTCTTCGCATTTCATGCTGTACATATTTCATCTAATAACACATCCAATACTTTAATCCATAGATTCAAAAAGTAGTCATTATACTGTGAAAAAAAAGTAAAAAAAGAAAAGGGACATTATAAAAAATACACCAATATTACAATCTAATCACTATTTTTTATATTTCAGAAACGGTTTAATTTCTAACCTTTCATTCAATCCTGGTTTATACATAGCTCTAGTAACAAAAATCCAATACTGCTCCCTCCTTAAAAGAAGGTTATCCAAATCACCCCCCTTTTAGCCAAAGTGGATTTTTCAATAGCTATAAACAAAAATCTATGTGATGTTTTATCAACTGCCTGTAATATATGTAATGCTAAGGCATTTTTAACATCACCATTCAGTATGGATCTAGCATGTTCCCCTATCCGTATTTTGAAGGGGCATTTCGTTTTTCCTACATAAAAGCTGTTACAAGAGCATTCAGCAATGTAAACCACTCCCGACGTGCTACAGGTCACTAAATCTGTAATTTTAAATTCCTTTCCTGTGGCAGGATTTGTAAAAGTTTTAGATATTTTAACCCAAGAACAGTATTTACAATGGCCACATCGATTGCTGCCTACAATTGGTTTAGATAACCAGTTTCTTGGTTTTTCCAAAGTTGGTTGTACAGAGTGAACCACAATGTCTTTTATATTTTTACATCTCCGAAACACCACCCGTGGATCCCCAATGTTAACTGCTAGTAAACCGGGATCAAGACAAACCAAATGCCAGTGTTTTTTAATGATGTTAATTATTTCTCCTGATTGAGGGCTATAAGTTGTAACCAAAGTGGACTGTGGGTCACCCGTATTAGGTCGATATTTATCGACCAACAGGTTTTCCCTCACTATTGCATCAACTTCACGCTTTGCTTTATTTAATGTAGTTTCACTATATCCTCTGACCTGAAGTTTTACAGTTAATTCATTAGCTCTTTCATTATATTTTTCAATATCACTGTAATTTCTTTTTATACGAATATACTGACCCTTTGGTATTGCATTAATAACATGTCTAGGGTGACAGCTGTTCACTCGAAGGATAGTATTACGATCAGATTGTTTACAGTATAGGTCACTTTTCACTCCCCATTGACCATCTTTATAGATTCTTAGATCTAAAAAGAAAATTTCAGTGTAGCTAAAGTTTACTGTGAAGCGCAAGTTCTGATTGCTTTTCTCCAAATATTCCACAAATTGAAACAGTTCAGTCTGACTGCCCTTCCATATCATAATAACATCGACAATAAAACATCTCCATAAGTCAATTTTGTGCAAAAAAGGATTGTTTTAACCTCTAATTATATTTAATTCCCATTTGGCCATATACAGATTAGCATAATTTGGTGCCATACTTGCACCCATTGCAGTACCCTTCGTTTGTAAATAGAAGTCATTCTTATAGAAAAAGGTATTGCATTCAAGTATGAATTTAGTTAATTGAATTAACACCGATGTTGGGGGTTCCTTAACTGTTCTTTCATTCAAATAGAATTC
Organism: Neoceratodus forsteri; assembly: GCA_016271365.2. Taxonomy (NCBI): domain Eukaryota; kingdom Metazoa; phylum Chordata; order Ceratodontiformes; family Ceratodontidae; genus Neoceratodus; species Neoceratodus forsteri. The sequence goes on from CM057453.1 coordinate 222,733,101, forward strand.
AAGCACTTCCAGACCACCATCATGAAGAATATTAGAGTATAAAGAGGTAACATCTTTATGGATTTTCGGTAGTACATAAAATGTGGATCTAGTGGGGCAATCTACCGTAAGGAACTTAAATGTCTGATCGGTTATCAGTCCTGTTTCTCTAATGTTCCTTAAATATTCATCAATATCCTTTTTAAAGGTCAATGTCTTATCAGCTCTAAGTTTTATGTAATAAGTGCTGTCTGATAACTGACGCAAAATCTCAGCGTCATATTTATCAGTATCCATAATCACTACAGCACCCCCCTTATCAGTTGCTTTAATGGTAATCTCTGTGTTCTTACCCAGACCTATTAAGGCTTCCTGCTCCATTCTACTCAAATTATGATAATAATGTAAATCAATTCCATTATTTAAATGTCTCAAATCCTCCTCACAACATTTCAAAAAAATTTGCAAGGCTGGAGATAAAGGTGGACAAAAAGCAGAAACTGGTTTAAATATCTTTCCACTTTCAAACGATGTATATGGTTCAGACACCACCTCGGAGACATTTTTAGTAAGGTCCTGTCCCCCCCCCCTGAAAATAATGCTTTTAGTCCCAAATTATGTACCAGTTTGTGGAAGTCAGGCACTGTTTCAAAATAGTTAAACCTTTGGGTTGGAGTAAAGGAGAGACCCTTATTAAGAACTCCTTGTTCTATCTCAGTCAATTGATAATTCAAAATATTAATTATTGAAATCTCCCCTGTCTTCATCTCCCTCTCCAACCTCTCCTTAGTGTGCTTCTTCGACCTCTTTCTACCACCTCTCCTGGTACGTTGGGCTCCATATTTTGTCTTGTTAAATGTTGACTTCTCCACGGATGGATGGTAATGGGACCCCCGGAGTAGCACATGTTTCCTCCTCTTCCCCTTAAAAACAATCTCAATCTTGTGCAATCTCCTCAGTCGTATTCAGAAAAGCTGACTGATTAATAGTTTTTGACACATTATCAGCATTTAAATTTTCAGTATCAACTTGTGCAGACCAATTAAATATTCTATTATTCAGGTAATCTTTCTCATCTCTTTCAAATTTTGATTTCTTAACATTTTTAAGCTTCTCGTCATATTTCTGTATATTCTCTGTAAAATCATCCAATTGTTGGTTAAACAAAGCTGCACCACTAAATGAATGAAGCTCCTCTTCTTGTCGCTTTAATTCAGCTTCAATCTCTTTTTGTATCAAAGCATTTTCAGTTAGAATTAATTCTATATATTCACGACTGGCTTTTTCACTTATTGCATGCCATTTCTCCAGAAAGGCTTCTTTTTTCTGACTATAAGTAGGATTTTTTAAAATTCTTAAGCCCCTAGGAATACGTTTTACTTCCAAATATGCTTTTAAAGATATCTCCTCCCAATGAAGTCGCTTAAGTTTACATGCAGTTTTTTCAAAGGCAAAAAAAGCCTGTCGACTATTTATGAGACCAGATAGTTCTGTAGCACTATTCAACAATTTGGTAAAATTCGTAGTATTAGTCGTATTTTTTAACAAAAGTTCAGTAAGGGAATGACTACCCTCAGCGCGCTGTCCCTGCCGTGTCGCAGACATTCAGGAGCATGTAAATTGCAGGAGCACAAGCTTGCTCTATAAATGACAGGAATGTGTTTTTTACAATACTGCAACCTGTGCCAGTCCTTTAAAATGACAAATTGTAAAAAAAAGTGGAATGGACTGCACTAGGAAAACAAGCAGTGCACAGTTAAATATGATACAGCAATTGAAGAGAACCAGCACCTGCTTTTAAAACACAGTACTTTGTCTTTTCCTTATATTAGTGGAGAAATCATTCAAGGAGTAATCATATTTGTGGATCTTTATTGGAAAAATACAAAACTCACATAAAAGTGATCAGAGCTCCTTCAGACAATGACCAGCAGAGTTCATTTAATCCATAAAATTCCTTGAATGAGGAATAGAACACCAAGAATCCAAAAAGCAGTTTGCAGTTCACAGTTCACTCCAAACACTGTTGCTACGAGTCTCCACAACATAGATCAAGCGCTGAGGGTCAATTCCCAAGGACGTTACCTGACGCGTTTCACAAATTGCTTTCTCAAAAGGTTGACATCACATAGTATCCCCCTCTTTTTAAGCCAAAGATTTAAAGTGATATGAACTCATAGCAACAGTGTTTGGCACGAACTGTGAACTGCAAACTGCCTTTTGGATTCTTGGCGTTCTGTTCCTCATTCAAGGAATTTTATGGATTAAATGAACTCTGCTGGTCATTGTCTGAAGGAGCTGTGATCACTTTTATGTGAGTTTTGTATTTTTCCAATAAAGATCCACGAATATGATTACTCCTTGAATGATTTCTCCACTAATATAAGGAAAAGGCAAAGTACTGTGTTTTAAAAGCAGATGCTGGTTCTCTTCAATTGCAGGACCCTTAGAGACCCTATCCAAGCTAATAATTTGTTATAGCAACAATTGATAGAAATCAAAAAAGACCTAGCATTTCCAAAAGGTATAACAAATGAAAATACAATAAAATTGGACCAATTAGCAAAAGATCAAGGTAAAGGAAACACCTCCTTAATAAAACATGATGTAATGAATCAATTAAGAGAGGAGGCTGAAAGGGAGATAGTATAGTGCAGTGGTTTAAGGCTCTGAGCTGCAAATCTGGAGACCAGAGTTTGAATCCCACAGTCCCCTTGTATATACTGTATGACCCTGAGCAAGTCACTTAACTTCCCAATGCTCCCAGGTTGCACCTGTAAACAAGCTTAGCGTGTCTCACCTGGTTAAACAATTGGAAAAAATGTATAACATTTTACCAATTTGAGATAGATACAAGGGACAATTCCGTGGAATATGTGATATTACCAGATAAAACATTTAAGGACCACAGTATTTGCACAGACTTTGAGAACAAATGTCCAATATTATAGAAAAAGAGAGAACAGCAGGAGATGGAAAGAAACAATAACATAAAAGAGGAAGGGGAAGAAGGAATTAGCTCCTTACAGGGTAAGACAAATGATGATAGTACAACTGAGAAGGAAAACATAGGGGAAAAATTAAAAACATTTAGAGACTAAAGGAGAGGTTAAGAATAAAAACACCACATTAAAAAAATGGTAAGAGTTATAGAGGGAAAAAGTTAGAGGTTAAAAATGAAAATAGAACCAACAACATGACAAAGGAAAGGACTTTAAAACAATCAAATAAATAAAAAAAGGATATTAAACAAAAGTAATAAGATAGATGAGGAGGTGGTTTTAATGGAAAATGAAAAGATAGGAAAATTATAACTGGATAAGGTACAGCTAGGCCAGGAAAAAACATCAATGAAAGATAAAAAATAAAAAAAGAAGAGAAAGCAGGAAAAGGGAGTCAAAAAGATATAGATGATATGGGAGTTATGGACATAAAAACAGGAAGAAAAATTTAGGCAATTTTTAACAAAAACAACAAAGATGGATTATGTTTTTCCTTTTTACAAGATGGTACGTTTGCCCAATGAAATGGAAGAAAGCCTGTCTAAAATGATTAAGAAACTACTAGGTACAGTAATGAATGGGTGCAAACATGTGTTAAATGGCACAAATATTGTCAGACCAGTTATGGAACCTGATTTTTTTTTGGTGGTCTCAGACCATTATTGTATTTTAAAAGCAATTGATAATAAAGAAAAGGAAATAAGGGGAATGGGAATTCAAGTGGGAGAAATAGTCACACTGGGAGATCTAGTCCCATAATATTATGAGGTAAGGGATGAGAAGAGAGAGAGAGATATTAATAGTTATGGTATAAAACAACTTTTTATGGAGAACAAGACAAATTTCAAGAACAAACTGGTTGTTATACTGAATGTACTATTGGGCACACAGGATTGCACCCATGACTTAAAACAGGCTTTTCAATTTGAAATGGATAGCCAAATTATGGCCAATATAAGAAAGGGCAACATGTATGAATCATTACTTCAAAAGCAACCATTGTTAGATGGGTTAAGTATTTATATCCACATGGAGTCAGAGTGAAAAAAAAATGTACAATGAGCCCAAAAAGGTAACGATAAGACATAGAAATTTATGATACAAACATCAAACAAATTTGCAGCATTAACAGATTCATATCAGTGATAGTCAACAGAGTGACAAGGAAGGAGACCACAGTGTACTAAGGGAAAGAACAAGATTATACAAAGGAAAGATTTGGATGAAAACAAATCAAGTATAAAAAGAAAGACAAATATTCTCACCTGGAACTCATCAGGGCTCCAGGATAGAATAAGAGATCTGGAAGTGATAAAATATCTAGGTACCTTTGATTATATATGCATCCAGAAGACATGGATGTCAAGCGATGCACACTTGGATGGATATGTGTCATACGGGAAAAAAGCAGAGAGACTGAAAACATTTGGTAGAAATACAGGGGGTTGCCCACTTTTTGTGAATTAAGAAATAAAGTGAAAACCAAAGAAGTACAAATCGACAGCAAAGGCTTTTTAATAATTCAGGTATCTAGGGTAGGAGCGGATTACTTTTCCCTGATTAATATATATGCAGCACCACCTACAGTACTAGCAGATTCAGAGATAAACACTGGCTTCAAAAATTATCAAGGAAATTAGACAATCTACAAATTGAATATCCTAATAGCAAAATATTAATTGTTGGAGATCTCAATGCAAGATTGGGTAATTTACAGGGCATAACAGAAGATATTATACAATCTTTGTCCCTGATGGAGGAAGACAACTTGGCAATAAAGAGAAACTCAAAGGATAGTACAGGAAATAATAGAGGTACACATATACACAAGATATTGCATGATAAAAATGGTCTTCTATTAAATAATAGTCTCAAAGGAGATATGCCAGGTAATTATACGTACCAAGGGGGAATGGGGTCATCTGCAGTTGATTATGTATGGGTCAATTTGAATATGTTGCCAAATTTTGCCAATATGAAAGTGAGGATTACTTTGGAAAGTCAACATGCAGCATTAGAACTGCAAATAGAAATGGAAAAAGGTAATCAGATCAGGAAATAGATCAAAATGGCACCAATACAAATAATAAAAAAGAAAGTTATAGGATGGAACATTATTGACAGTGAAGAATTAATACAAAGTATGGATGACAGATGCATTTTGGAAAACTTAAATAATTGTATCAACACTATCAAAATTAAAACACTCATAATAGAATACAATACCATTATGGCAAATGTAAGGAACATCATATTGAGGGAACAAATTATAAAGGGGGAAAAAGTTATACATGATATAATAAAGAATGTAAGGATGCCAAGAGGAAATTAAGTGGACAAATAAGAATTCTAAAAGAGAGTTCAATATCAAACAATAAAGACATAAATAAACTAATGAAGGAGTATAAATTAGTACTAAAGTTAAACAAAGAAAGACATCAAGTCAAATTATGGATGGAATTAGAGGAGGCTGTAAGGACTAATAACAAAAAAAAATAAATATAGTTAATAAAGGTACAATAGATTATAAGAACAAAATAAACACTCTGATAGAGCCAGATAAATGGGTACAATATTATAAATGTTTGCTGTTCTCAACAAATGGAAAAAAACTAAATCAACAGAGTAATGATGAAATGGATAATATGGAATACATTAATAACAATCCTATTACATAGAAGGAAATGTAACCAAGCCTGTAACACTGCTATCTAGCTGTAATTATGTCTTGCTATTTTGTTGTATTTATGTTGTGCAAGTACTATCTTGTTGTATTTTATGTATTGCTATATTGTTGTATCTCTGTAACTGACAAGGAGCTTTTGGAAATGAGTCCATGACTCAAAGGGTTGTAATTCTGATGTGAATATACATAAATAAATAAATGTGGGAAGTAATGGATTAATTTAAAAAACACAAAGCTCTAGGTCCCTATGGAGTACCTTTTGATGTTGTTTACTATACAGCTGTCAACTGGGTTCTTTTTTGGTGCTATTGTTTAATAAGATCTGGGAAAATAGAGTGGTGCCATCAAGTTGGAAGTTAAATATCATAGTACCTATATTTAAAAAAGGAGAGAAAAACAAGCCAGAATGTTACAGACTAATTAGTCTATTAGATAGTACTGAGAAGATGTTTACAAAAATAATTAAAAATAGACTAACTTCATGGGTGGAAGAAAAAATATTTATAGACATGGTGCAGGGATGATTTAAAAACAGACAATCCACATTAGACCATTGTTGGACCTTAGTATATTTAGCCTTTAAATATAATAAGATCAAAGGACGCACATTATATTCTATATTTGTGGATTTGAAAACAGCATTTGATCGAGTAAACCAAATCAAGCTATGGGAAAGGTTGGAGGGATTTGGAACTGACAAGAATATTTCAGGTATGATTAGACATCTGTATCAGGACAATTAGAGTAGTGTATGATATTCCAGAAATGGGCCATTAACAGAATGGATTCAGTCCAATATAGGGGTGAAACAGGGATGCACATTATCACCATTGCTATTCAGTTTATATTTCCAAAAAGTGTTAAGTAATCTATATGACCCAGAATTTCATTTACCCAAAGTAGGAGAAAAGACATGCGTCTAATTTTTGCCAAGGATGTGGCATTAGTTTCAACAAGTGTTATAGTCATTAAGAGGATGTTAAAGAAATTTGTAGAAGAATGCAATAAGGCAGACTTAACATTGAACTATGACAAAACTAAAGTTATGGTTTTGGGAGGAAGCAAAAAAAAATATCAATATGTAATTGATGGTCACACACTAGAGGTAGTTAATAACTTTTGTTATTTGGGAGTAACTATATCACAGGATGGAACATGGAGTAAAAATATTAAAGATGCAGGAGTTAAGGTGAATATATTTATACCAGTTTTGAATACATTTGTATGTAAGTTTGGAGGGTGGTCAATAAAGGGAATTTTTTTTTTTTTTAGTTGTTTAACCAGGTATAGCACACTAAGCTGAAAGCTTTTTTACAGGAGCGAATATTAAGAGTCTTAAATGCTAAAATAAGATCCCAATTATTATATGGGGCAGAAATATAGGGATTAATTTATACAGTGAAACTAGAAATAACATTTAAAACATTTTATAAAAAAATCCTATGTCTACCCAATGGAACTCCTTCAGCCATGGTGAGGGACGAACTGGGCCAACTACCTCTAGAATGTGAAATCAAAAAACGGCAATTAAATTATTGGCTAAAGGTATATAATATGAGTTAACTAAATTTGCCTAGATTATGTATGGGGGAAGTGATAGATTACCAGAAACAACAAATTATATTTCCAAGTATGGCAATAGTCAAAAAGCTAATAAAAACATTGGGCCTGTTGGAAATAATTCCAGAGAGCCTGATTTCTCCAGTAAAACAAATCAAGTTAAAAATCAAAGAAAGACTTAGAGATATTTATATGCAAACAGACTTGGCTTTTTACAAACAATACAAAACAAACGAATGAATGAATGAATGTCAAAAAATAAAAGATCGCACATGTTAGAACTTTATTTACAAATAGTGAACAACCCCAAAAATAGGAAACTGCTAACTAGATCCAGATTCGAATGTATAATGTGCAACTGGAAAATAAATGTCTACAATAAAGGAAAAAAACAAGGGGGAAATATTCTTCAAGTGTGAGAAGGATATAGATACCATTAAACATCTGATGATACTTTGCCCACTATATGAAAAAAGAAATTGAATATTAGAGGAAATTTTAGGTGAATTGGAGTTTGAACCAGAAACCATAGTAGTCTGTCTCATAAAATCCCATAATCTCAAAATATTATATGTTGTGGCATCCTTCCTTAAGATTATTGAACAGAAAAAAATTACATATGAGGACAAATTCTTTATCTAAAGATCAAAATATGTTCCTAATTTGACTAAACATCTGATTTGATCTGGAAAGTGAAGCAGTCCATAATAAAAATATAGATAATGAATCGATTATATATATATATATATATATATATATATATATATATATACTGTATATATATATACAGGTATATATTTGCACATTGAATGTTGCATGTACAATGGTATATCCAATACTGCACATATTGTATTTACAATGGTATTTTTGATATTGCACTGATAGTCTATGCAATTGTACAATATATTTGTATTTAAAGAATGTGTTTTTATGATTGTAATGACATATTTAAGTCAATCAATAAATTTCTATTACTACTACTTTTCTAATTAATATTGACAGTCACGTCTCATACATTAGACACTGTATTCTTATTTCAAGTCAGTCAGCCTCACATCCTGAATTTGTTCTCAACTAACCTGTCAGAGTTACAGCACTAAATCACTTTCTTTTCTGCAATGTCTTGAATGAACCTACAGTTATTTTGTCTTGTGTAGAACATCTGTATTTCAGTATTGCAGTAAATACGATTTCTAAATGAACACCAGAACTTTTATTAAATAAAATACAGCAGTTCTCATCTTGCAATTGCCAAGTCTAAATCACGATTGCTGAATGAAAATTGATATAAGGCAGTTCTGGGGGTGGGGATAGGAAGAAGTAGGCTTCTGGTTAACTAGGATCTGCAACTTATCCAGTAGGTAGGGAAATGGGCAGACTGGGTGGGCCAAGCGGTCCTTATCTGCCGTCAAATTCTGTTTCTATGTTTCTATGAGAAGAGTACTACTTCCAAATCAATCTCTCTCTCTCTCTCTCTCTGATGCATGGTATGAAAAAATGGCCTAAATCACACATCTAGGCATTATTAAAAAAGATCCATTTTATAGTTGAATCCCCCTTTCTCATAGCCACAACCTCCTAGTGCGCATCTTGTTGGGTCACTGAAATTAATCACACTGGCAATGTGAACCCATCTACAGTGGCAGCACTGAGGAAAACACTGCTGGTCTCAGAGGTTGCAATTTCCCCAGTGCTGTCAGATGACACTTTGATTGTGTGTCTTATGTGGAATTTATGTACTTTGGTATTGTAGTGTAGTGATCAGGATTTGTTAAAGAAAACCAGATACTGTATTTTATTAAACAGAATATTTTTTATCTTGCAATTGCTAAGACTACATCTTGATCACTGTATGCATATGAAACAGAGAGCTCCTTGTAAATTACAATCTCTCTCTCTCTCTCTCTGATCCATATTAGGGACAGGTTATTTCTCACACTTGTCCTACAGTGATTTTCCAGAAATGTAGTGTACTTTATGTATTTCCTCCTTCATAACAGGCTTCTCTTTATTTTCAACTGAAAATTTATAAATGGCCATATATACATTTTTATTTGGTAGGCAGTTAAATATTTATATATTGCTCTTGCTCTAGTTCATCACTTGACAGTTGTATTGAGTTTGAACTGAACATCGAAGAAGATGCAAACTTTATGACTTGTTTCTGTAACACACTGAGCTCCATTTATACAGTAGTATGGAAGGAGGGGACGAGTTGCTTTGTGTGTAGAGGTGGAGGGGGGAGTGCTTGTTATGAACAAAGAGGTAAGCGAATGTCAGATAGAGAGTATAGAAACACACTCTGTGAATTTTAATGGTTAAGAATTTTATTAGTTTCAGTATTCAACAGTTACATTGTAAAAGGGTTGCTTACAACAGTACTGTAAATAGTGTACAATCATGCAGATTAATAATAGTGTACTGAAGAATACATCCAGCGTATGGAATAACCAGAGTCTGCCATGGACTAGGCCATATAGCCCCCCCTCGTGGGCTTACAACAGTTGCCCTATGAAAAATGAAATTTAGGAGGCCAACTGGCTGTGGCCGCTGCCATTAGAACAAAACAATGTAGCTATATGAAACAGAGTGTAACTGTGCTTACCTGGGCAACCTTTAAGGAGTAACTCGGAGGAGGACACATGGAAACATAGGAGATCCAGGTGCAGCCTGTGTGGGACTGGCCTGCATACAAAAAAAGAGAACACACACAAAGCATACAGTCTAGACTGACAATGATCTTAATACACACACTAACCAGTCTGCTGCAACATGATGTGTTATTCTGAGCTGGGATTATCTGGGAGTCAAGAAACATGAGGGGGGCTCCTACCATAACAGAATTATTCTGGATGAGACTGAGCCTCAGCATGTGCCCTTCATTGCCTTCAAATATAGAATAAATGGTTGCCACATAATTACATAGTGGGGGAGGGTGTCAGCCACTATGTGTGACATTTTGGACCAATTTGAAACTTGCACCATGTTATTACAGACCTCTAAAACTGACGGGACTACCAGTGTTCTCCACCTACACAGGAGGAGTCGTTTAACTTGCATGCTTAGGGTGACCAGCAATTTAAATTCTGCAGGCTGCAGATAGGGAACTGAGGAGTGAATTCCTAGTATTAATACCTCTGGGGACAGATGGATGAGTTTCTGAAGTATTTTGGCCCCCAGCCTGCAGATTGCTTTCCACAAGGGCTATATTGATGTACAGGGCCACAATATATGGATCAGATCACCACGAGTTGCCTGACATCTCCAGCAAAGATCGACCAGGGAAAGCTTAGTTTTTTGAGAAACACTGGAGTCCTACACCAGGAATACAGGATCTTGTAATGTTATTGGATGAACCGCTTGAAATAGTAGATACCTTCAAATACCTAGGGTTCAGGCTGTATAACAAGCTCAACTTCCTGTGCTACCTCAATGAGGATTCAAAAAAATTAAGGCAGTGACTAGGCGTGTTTTATCGTATTTAGCATCTACTTACCTTAGAAGCTAGAAACGGATTAGTGCAATCTACATTTCTACCATTTTTGGACTATGCTGACTTTGTCTACATCCATTGCCCTTCTGCTGCACTCAGCAAACCGGACACGCTCTATCATCAGGCCATAAGGTTTATATTAAACTTGCCCGCTCGCACCCACCATTGTTTATTGTACCAAGAGCTGGGCTGGTCATCTCTCTCTACAAGGAGGAAAAGGAACCCTCTCCTCTGGTTCTCCAGAGCCTTGTCTGACAAACTTCCTGCTTACATTTCAAACTTTTTTGAGCGTGCCAAGGGATCTTATGGATTGAGACTTTTTCCTCACTCTGCTATCAGTTGCGTAGAGTAAAACAATCCATGGACTGGCTGCAATCAAGTTTTCCCACCTATTGTTATGGAACACCATGCAAAGTGCATTTAAACGCTCAACCCTCCCAGGTCCATTCACCCTCAAAGCTCTTCTAGCCAAATACCTTTAAGAAACCTGTAACTGTTTTAAGTGACTGAGCACCTATAGCCCCTTGTATCACTCCCACATCTGGTACATCTGTTATCACCCCTTCTTTCTCCAAGTGGGGGGTGAATAGCACTACTTAATCTCTCCCCCCCTTCCCCTGCCCTCTCCCTCCCCCCTACCCACTCTATGTACATGTTCCTATTTTACCGGGCACCTGTAGCCCCTTGTATCGCTCCTGCTTCGGGTACAACTTCTATCACCTCTTCTTTCTCCTAGTGGGGTGAGTATTACACTTCTTAACCACTCTCTCTTTCCTCTGCCCTCTCCCTCCCCCCTCCCACTCTATATACAGGTTCCAACTTTACCACCAGAATCGACTATGACTCCGTTATCACTGCAACCCACCCTAGGTCACTTCCCCACAAGGGAGCATCTAGCACTTATTATTTTCTCTTCCCTTTCCCCTGTCACTTCTCTGCCTCCTTAAACTACCCCCCCAGTTGCATACTTGTTTCCTTTTGTATAATTGATTGTTACTTATGACTACCAATGTACTGTATGTTGCCTCTGGAACTCTAATTAATACTTGATAAAAAAGTTAGTTATGTATTGATTCATATACTAGTTATGACCTCACACTTAAGTATCCCATGTGTGTTATTTTTGTATAGGCCTGTATATTCCTCCAACTGTATTATGTATGTACTGGCATACCAGTTATGACTTCACTTTTATTTATCATATGTGAATTACATATGTATAGGCAGATTTTCCCACCTAATGTACTACGTCATCTCCCTGCCTCCTCTCCGCTGTTACCCCTGTTCTGTATTATGTCCAGGACCACCTTGAAAACGAGCTTGCTCAATGGTGTCCATGCCTGGTTAAATAAAGTTTGATTGATTTATTGTTCTGAATTAACTAACTCCTGGCATCCAGGTATGCAGTATGAGCAATCCTCAGACAAGACTTCAATTTGTGAGTGGAGATATGGTCTTCAGAGCTTGCTCCCACTAAAATTTGGAATCCAGGCATTGTGAGGGGAGAGTGGACCTGTGTGCAGCATAGACACAGCTGGTTTGACCACACTCCATTAGGATCCACTTCTCTACCGGCAAAGTGGATGGGCTAGGGGGGAGCTGGTGAGTATAACCTGTGACTGCACTTCTGATTTGAAGAAAATGCCATAAGTCCTTGAAGTGGACCCCATGAAAGGCCCGAAGACCCTCAAAAGAGTCTAAGTTGCTGGAATCAGCGGTGTATAGATGCTGCAGGTGATTCAGCCCCATGGCTGCCCACGAGGTCCATGCCATGGGTTCCTTATTGATAATGATGTCCTTGTTGCCCCACTGTGGGGTAAGCCGCAGGGAAGTCAGGTTGGTTCCCAGCCTACTGTGAGTATTCTTCCAGTATTGCAAGGAGGGACCTATTGTCGGGAGGGACTGGATGCTTATAGGGGGGTGTTTATACAGTAGCAGAGCAAGGTGAACCACCTCACCTGACTCCCTCTCCATGCCCAGCCATTGGGGAGTATCTTGCCCAGACCTCACAAACCACCTCAGCATCTGGGTAGCCTGGAAGCCCACTTGTAACCTTCAAACCATGGGAGCCCCCAACAACCTTCAGTCAAGTGCTCCCTCAGCTTATTCCTGCTGTACCTTAGTCTCTTCTCTTCCCATATAAAGGCCCCCATCAAGGTGTCTAGCTTGGTATACCAACTTTTTGGGAGCAACAGGGGGATGTGGGAGAGGAAATACATAATTTTGGGCACTATTACCATCTTGAGTGCAGAGAATTTACCAGCTGGGGGAGACGAAGAGCCCTCCATCTGTCGAGCTCAGTAGGAATGGAAATGAGTAGCGGTTTCAAATTTGTCTCCCAAATTCTAGTAAGATCAGAGGTAATAGTGATTCCCAACTATGTGATCCCCCCAGGGGACTATCAGAGACCCTCTAGAGTGGCCATTGCAGGGGAGCAGTTGGTGTTCAGGGAAGGAACCTTGGTCTTGGAGTGATTGAGCTGAAGGCCTGAGAAGATGGTGAAGTCGGACAGGGTGCTCAGAAAGGGGTGGGTAGAGACAATATCTGACAGGAGGAGCAGAGAGTCGTCCGCATACATAAGGAAGGGATATTCCACTTCCCCCAATGAAATCCCATGAATATGCTTGTTCTGTCTGATGGCTGCTGCCAGAGGTTCAACCACCAGAACAAAAAGCAGAGGAGACAGGGAGCAACATGTACCTGTGCACCCCTACCCAAAGGGAAGGGGGGAGACAGCATGGAGTTCGTGAGTACCCTAGCAGAAGGGGAGGCATAGATAGCACTGATCCAGGATCTGAACCCCTCCCTATCTCCATGGTATACTGCACCTGCTTGACATAGTCCCACTCCAGGGAATCAAAAGTCTTCTCGAAGTCTATAGCAATTACTGCAGCCAGAGTGGGGAGTGTCTTGGCCTTGTGAATTAGAGTCACCAGCGATCTAATATGGTCCGAGCTAACCTGGCCCTTGATAAATGTCACCTGGGAGGGGTGAATTAGCTCAGGGAGGAGATGGTTAAGTCTGTTTGCCAGCAATCTGACCAACACCTTACTGTTCACATTTAGTAATTAGATGGGGCTGTAGCTAGCTGCCTTTAGGGGGTCCTTCCCTTTCTCAGGAAGGATGGTGATGATTGCCTCCCTAAATGGGGGGGAGAACACAAACCTGCTGGGCCTCAGTTAACACCTGCTATAGGATAGGAGCAACCATGAGCTGAAGAAGCTGCCAGACTCCCGGGGGAAACTGTCCTCACCAGGGGCCTTCCCCTTCTTAAGGGATAATAACATGGTGGCTACTTCTGCGGTTGTGATTGGAAAATCCAGAGCTCAAGCCTGGTACACTGAAATTGTGGGAAGGGGTAGGGAGTTTAGGAAGCGGAGAACGCCTTTGGGATTGGGTTGGCAAGAGGATTTGTATAGTGCTAAGTAGAAGTCAACCATTGTTTGATGGACCCCTTCAACCAAGGTGGGGTGGTACCTCCTTCATCCACCAGGGCAGCTATATGATGCTCTGCCTGCTGTTTTTTTTAAATGGTAGGATAGGACCTTTCCCCCTTTTTCAACCCCTTCTCAATACTTATGCTTAAGTAGAATGATGGCAACTTAAGACTTCCTAGAGAGGAGCTCGTTCACCTGCATCCTTAGGCTGGCCACCTGTCACCCCAGCTCCATTTGGAATGAGGGTCTCGAGAGGCTGCTGAATGATTGTTCCACTTCTTGAAGTTGTGAATCTAAGGTCTTAAGTTGTTGTTCATGCTTCTTATGCCTTTTATGGTCAAACCCCATAACTGCCCCCCTAAGGGTGGCTTTAAAAGCCTCCCAGGTATTGTACATGGATATGTCAGATGTCGGGTTGTTTTTGAAAAACTTTGTGGCTTCTCAATGAAGCTGGGGGGAATTCTGAGTCATGAAGAAGTAATGGGTCAAGCATCCAGGCTGGGGAAAGGGGGGTGGGCCCCAAGTGAAATATATTTTCACTGAGGCATGGTCTGATATTACCAGAGGTAAAATGGTAGAATCTATGGAGTTCTTGGTAATATAGGGGAAGGTGAGCAAAAAATCTATGCGACTATAAGAGCTGTATACCAGAGAGTGAAATGTGTAGTCCCTTTTAGACAGGAGGAAGATTCGCCAAATATCTTAGATGGCCATGTCCTGCCTCATCTGGGCCACTGCCAGGGCTGCCCTGGAGTGGGGTTCTATATTAGAGGGGGATCTGTCAAGAAATGGGTCTAATGTGAGTGTGAAGTCACCCCCAATCAGCATCAAGGTGCCCTCTGAGGTCAAGCTACCCAATGTTTGAGCCAGAGAATGGATGAAGGAGGGGTCATCATCGTTAGGGCTGTAGACATTCCCCAGGATGATGAGCCCCTCCACCATTTCCAGAAGTGCCACTGCCCATCTGCCCTCTGTGTCACTTATCTTCCACTGTACTTTCCAATGCAGGGCTTTATGCAGCAGGATGGCACCCCCTCTTTTCTGGGTGGGGGCAGAGGCATGAATGACCTGACCCACCCACTCCCATTTCAGTCTATCATGGGCCCCCCTGTGAGCTCGGTCTCTTGCAGGAATGCCACCTCAGCTCCCAGTCTCTTCAGATGTGCTAAAACCTATTTCCATTTGTTTGGGATATTTAACCCCCTGATGTTCCACATTAGACACGTTTTAGCCCCCGTATAAAATTTGGTGCAGGTGAGTAAATAGGAGTGTCTGCAAAGTACGATCAGAGGCTGGAAGCAGGGTAATGACCTGCCCTGAGAGCAGGCTGTTGAGATCGCTGGCCAGGCAGGACAGGGGAGAGTGGGGTGACCTTCCCCCAGAATTGCTGGTTGTGCACATCTTATTATCTAACAATGGCTCTGTGTGTGTTCTCAGAATACATACATATATCCAACATCTGTACAAGTTATTTACATTGTGTGTCATATTACGGACATAGACGATCCATATACTGTAGGCCACAGGGAGCTGATAAGGCCCACCTCTATTCCCAGGGCGCAATCTGGTACATTTGCCCCCTAAACCTAGGGGGTGGGTAAAAATGTCTAGAACCCCACAGCGGTGTGTGGATCACCTCAATGAGACTCAGTTGGAATAGAAACCCAGCTCTCAAGGAGCAATAGAGAGTATGCCCAGGCACTTGTGTGAACCAAAACTTGAGTGTTCTGGGTACCTACTAAAACATATATAGGAGGGAGAGGGATTGTACAACAGTGGATCTGCTTCCCAGGCTTGGACGGGAGAGGGGGGCCCAAACAGGCAGCAGGAAGCAATCCTGCTCTATATGCTTGGTGTGCATCCAATGGTATGGCACCTTCACATACTGGTAGCCTCAGAGGGGCCACCATGGTCTGTTGACCAGGGATGTGGAGGTGAGGATCTCAGATATGCAGTGGTGCAACCCCAAGCCTCTAATCACAGTGCTTCATCTGCCACCTCAGCAGCAAGCTGGGGTCACTGGCATCGTGGGCGGGAAAGAGGTGCCCTGACATTGCACCTTGTCATTGTCCATTACATAGAAGTTGCCCGGGGGTTAGGGGTGCCAGTATTGCAACCCAGCACTGCCAACACTCCCCACTTCATCACCACAGTCTCCTCCCCTGCATAACACACCAGACCACAACATATCACACCATGTCCCACCATACCGCCCCCACACAGCAAGGCACAGACCAGCAAAGTATTGAGGTGCAAATAATCTGGGGGCACAGTCGATGCCCTCCAACTTCATTACCATTTTCTCCCCCAACAAAACATAGCTTAGCACAACATATTATACATAATCCCTCCCCTCCCATCAGCAAGGCAACAGGCCAACACCGTAAGGAGGTGTGAATGGTCTTAGGAGGGGATGCTGACAGTCTTGAAAACTGGGAGCATCTCCGACCCCCACCCTCTCCACAGTTCAGTAGCAATAAATGTAGGGCCCCATACAATCCCTTCCATTATCAGAGTGAGGTGATTCTAGCATACTCTAGCAGCTTTCTGGGACACCAGCGGGTCAGGGAAGGGAGAAGTCATGGAAGTCCCAAAACTCAAGCAGCATGGCTTGGGTCTTGCAATACAGAGGCCATGAAGCCTATCACAGTCACGGAGTGCAATCTCCTTCTGAGCTCCGACCTGGTTAGCCAAAATGGGCAAAAGCACACCTAGAATCAAATGAATGGCTTACATTTTTGACTGCAAAGAGTCTTCCTACCACAACTGTGGAAGTGTCAGAGACTGGGAGCTGGCCGGCCAGCCCAGAGAGTGGACCTTGGCATAGGAGCTTGGCAGAGATGTAATGGGGCTCAATGCTGAAAGGGCTTCTGGCTGACTGGAGTCAACCTCAGGTTTCTTTGCAGGAAAGTCAGATTCATTCAGATAATTGGGACAGAGCAGGGGTGAATGCAGACTAGCACTGGGCTTTCTGAAGGTGCTCTGGGGAACCAGGCCACAAGGGGTTAAAATGATTCCTTCTGGAAAAACCTTGCAAGGGTTCTGGGGCTGGAAGCTCTATCTGGGCCTCATCAGTGGACACCATAGACTCTCGTTCGGATGGGTGGTCTTTCTTTCCATGTTTTTTGGATGAGTACCACTTGTGATTTGCCCTGAGGGGGAGTTCCCAAGCATTGTCCCTAAATTGCTGCCATTCTCCACCCCTATCAGCCCGGATTGGAGATCGCCTGCCCATTTCTTTAGCAGGGACCTTGATGGGAGGAGGATGCAGTCTGCGGGAGTCAGTTGTGTTGGGCCAGTTCCTATTAAGGAATTCCATCAGAGCCTCCAGACTGTTGAATGTCACTGGCACCCCATTATGGTTAACCCGCATTATCGTCGGGTAGCGTAAGGAGAAGGAGAGTCCGATCCTGTGCATCTCATGCCATGATTCCATGTAGATCCTTCGCCTGTCAGCAAGATCCTTGGAGAAGTCCTGGAATATGCTTATTTTGTGCCTTCTCCATCCCACACTTTGCAGCTGTCTTGCTCTGGCCAGGATTTTCTCCTTGTCCCCATAGTCCATAAATCTGGCGATGACTGGTCTGGGTCTTTCTTGGGCTTTGGGCAAGAGGGCGAGTGAGCGATGTGCATACTCCACTTGGAGAGGTCAAGAGTGGTCCAGCTTCAACATTTCAGCAAGGGCAAATTGCAAGAAGTCCTCTGCGTAGCGGCTCTCCGCCCCCTCCGGGAAGCCCAAGAGCCGCAAGTTATTTCAATGGCCCCCATTCTCAAGGTCATCGATTTTAGCTCTCATTGATTGCAGGGCCTGTTGCTGTTCTTGGTAAGCCTCTGATAGTTCTTGAAATTTTGTTTCAGTTGTGGTCACTCAGCATTCAGTATGAAACATCCTAGACTCCAAGCTTTGTACTACCTGAGTGTTCCAGTTTGTAGCTGCCATGATCTGGGACATTTGAGCCATTAGTAGGCCAAACATCGCCTCGATTAGTGGTTGTTCCCGAAGCCTGAGGCTGAGTGTAGTTTGCCATGCTGAGGGTCGCGCAGGTGCCCAGAGGTTTGTTTTTAAATTCCTAATAGTTTCAGCGCCTGTTCACAAAAAAGGAGCTCACTGTCTGATTCCTTGGCTTTGTGAGAAATGGTACCAGTGAAGAAAAATAGATCAATAATGCTGGTTCAATGGATTAAAGTAGATAAATCCCTCTGGGCTACAGAGTTATAGGTTAGGCTGCGATCTTGGTAAGCGTTCCTAGTGGCAGTCCACTCTATGAATTAAAAAAAATGTGTTACAGGACAGAAAGACAGAACTAAGCAATCTTTGAGTTAAAAATATAGAAACACTACTAGCAGAAATAAAAAAAGAAGATTTTTTACAAGCCATAAATACATTATCTATTATGAAATTATGAATTTGTGATATTTCATATGCAATCTATTTACACATGGATGCAACCTCAGTTTATTTACAGCATCTGATATTTGTAATTATTTGAAATATGTTTGCGTTTTTAGATATGAAAACAATTATATGACTATAAGCGTGATTGTGGGTACAAAACCACCGATAGAAACATATTGAAAACATTGCTCAGTATGCCAAAGCTCTTACCAGAGACTTCAAACAGAAAACCTTGCGAACACTCAACATTTCTGGAGCTCCATTGGCTCCCTCCTTATGCCATGATCCCATAGCCCTATAATCAACTTAAACTCCCCTACTGACCCTCTAACTTATCCATCAAAGGTTGTCCATGATTTCAACATAAAATTCACTGACATCACTGCCCATCATAGCAAACACCACTCAAAGCAACCCCTACTCAAGGAGATTGTGCTAGCAACTCACCCCTTCCCTCCTCTCCCTCCATTGCTCCCACCCTCTGCCTTTCTGTTTCAGGGCCATCTCCTAAAAGCTTACTACCAAACTCCTCAAGAGCCTCCCCTCCCATGGTAGCCCTGGTACTGAAAGCCTCATCCCCTACCTGCTCAAGCTCATTGCCCCTGCCATCTCCCGCTGCCTGACTTTCATTTTTAACCTTGCGTTGGCCTCAGCAACCATGCCAAGTCCCTGAAAGGTTGCCAAAGTTGTCCCAATATTTAAAGCCAGGGATCCTCTCTCCCTGACAATTGCAGAGCAATCTCCATTCTCCCCCACCTGAGCAAACTACTCAAGAAGATTGTCCACTGCCAACTTTCAGATCAAATAGTCAAGTACAACCTTTTGTGCAATCAGCAACATGGGTTCTGTAAGAACCACAGCACCACCTCTGCTCTAGCCCTCCTTACTCATCATGTCTTCAGAAACCTGGATTGGTGTAAAGCCACTGGTGCAGTGTTTGTGGTCTTGATCAAGGCCTTTGACCTGGTCAACCACCCTCTACTGCATAATAAACTTAACCAGCTTGGCTGCTTCAATGAGACTTGGCAGTGGTTTCAGAGTTATCTGACTGGCTATTCCCAATCAGTCTTAGTAGGAACCACCGCCTCCCCTGAATTGCCTGTCTTTTTGGGTGTCCCCCAAGGCTCCATCCTGGACCCCTTACTATTTTCTATATTCATCAACTGCCTCCCCACTGACAGCCTTAACTGCTATGCCCTGCTGTACACCGATGATTTAGCCCTCTTCCATAGTGACAAGTCACTACAAACATAGCCTGCGTGCTTACCCATAACTACAATTATGCCCCAAATTGTTTTTTGTCAAATATGCTCTTGGTAAATGAGAAGAAAACTAAAGCAATGCTCCTTGGATCTAAGCCCTACCTGGCAAGTACTGTGAAATCAAATTCCTCCCTCTCAGTGCTCTCCCCATCTGGGATGGCCCTGCAGAATATCCCCACTTTCAAATACTTGGGAGTAATCCTAGACCCATCCCTGTCCTATACTGTACATACAGACACTGTTGTATGCAGAATAAACCAAAAAATAGTTGTTGCCTATTGTATAAAGAATTATCTAACCTCAGATGCCTGGTTGGCCATTGCCCAAGGTAACCTGCTCTCCATCTTCGACTATTGCTCCCCTATCAACTCCTCATCTATGTCCTCTATCATTCACCTTAGACTTAACTCTGTCTACAATAATGTTTGCTACTTTTAATTACTGGCTCCTTACTCTACCCACCACTGTGACTTATATCAGTCTCTAGGGTGGCTTACACTTAAGGGCCACTATGATTAAACACTTGGAACCATCACAGATGGCACACTGCAATATGGAGTTGAGACCCCATATGCCTCCCTCCTCTAGGCCTGAGTTGCTTACAGGTGTCTTCGTGAAACATCAGTCCCCCCCACAGAGGTTCTCAGAGTCTCCACAGTAATGGGAAGTAAATCATTGTCAGTAGCTTCCCCTTTCCTATGGAACAGAATTCCCGCATCCCTCCACACGGCCATCTCTCACCACTCCTTCAAATCCCAACTCAAATCCTGGTTATTATCTGAATCCAGCTGCTCATGCTCTCCTGGGTAGTCCGCTCCCTTCCTGGAAAGCTATTACTCCTGCTTCGCTTCCAAATCTGCTTTCTACTTCACCCTCCTATGCTAGTTCACTGCTTCCCTTCCTCTACCTATTCATATCCCTACTTTCTGCTTTGTTAATCTCTTCTCTCTCTCTCTCTGCTTGGTACTTCTTCCTCCTCAAGCTTACTTTCTAGTGTCCTACCCTTTTCCCCTGATTCTTCATTTTCCTCTGTTAACTATGTTTTCTAACTAATACGGTGTGGGTCACTAAAGCTATACCTGCACTTAACTCACAGCACTTCTCCATCTCCCCTACAATCATCCCCACTTTAGGCATTGCCTTGTTATTATCTCACTATGCATTGTGATAGCTGTGTGTATACTCTGTAACTTGTGTAGTACAGCTTGTAAACTGAAATTCTAATTGCATGTAATTTATATTTGTACTTTTATGATCTGCGCCATTGCTGTGGCCTGGGTCGTGCCTGAAAATTGTTCTTTGGATCAGTGCACTCATCTGGCGATCAAAGACTTAAATAAATAAATAAATAAATAAATAAATATTGTTTGAGCTGGCATCTGCAAATAAGGACAAGCACAAAAAGCAGAAAAAAGTCAAGGAATTGCCAGAGCCTGACATTCTGCCTCAATAAGGGTTTTAAGGTATTACTCAAACAAAAGCTAGTTTCTGATGTTGCTTGTAGTTGTTTTAATTGATTTTTTATTGAAATTTTCTTTTGTTATGTGATTTGTTGTGTAAATTTTGTTGTAGATTGAGGTTTGTTAATACTTTAACTTATGTAACTGGACGTCTGTGAAAATGGACACTTGTGCTCTATACTTTTCAGTATAAAAGATAAAATGAAATGAAAAATGAAAGAAGTTAATTTTGAGACTGCAACTCAGGGCACTCACAAAAAAAACAAAAGAAAAAAACAAGCATTGGAACCCAACCAGCTTGAGACTTTGCTTAAGCCTCAAATGCTGCCCAACCAACAAGCCTCCTAAGAGCCTGCATTTTCTCAACATATAGTGCCTACAATACAGGATGAGGGTAGGTGCAAAAAGCACAAAAAAAGTGCAAGCATCTTCCCGAGCCCAAATTAGAGCCTCAGCCAAAAAAATGCAAACTAAATTGCAAGCAGTTGCTTGAGCCTGAAACACTAACTAAACCTGAAACTCTGCCCAAGGAAGACACCCTGCTTGACCATGACTCCATAACCAAGTTTAATTCTCAGCCTGTGTATTACTCCCTCCTGGATCCTGATCTTCTGCCTGAGCCTGACACTCTGCCTGAGCCTGAAAATCTGCTGGAGACTGACACTCTGCCCAATTCTGTTGTCTTACCTGAGGAAGACACTTAGCTTGAGCGTTTACTGTCTGAACCTGATGCCATGTAGAAAATGAGTCCATAACTATCAGTAGTGCCACTTTCCTAAATGAATCTGGTCCCTCAGCAATGCTTAACTCTGAAATGCCTGTCCCAGTGCTGGCTACAGACGATGGCAGACACCACAGTGGTTATACTCCTGTTTACTAATGAAAATTCCCAAATATGGAAAAAAACATGTGTTCCCCCCAACATTTACTGGTAATGCCTGTGTCCATATTAACACAAAAAAGTTTACCCCCATACAATATTTTCAGTTATTTTTTAGTGACGAAATAGTGCCTCTTATAGTGGAACAAACACATTTATATGCAGAACAATTTTTGGCTGAGTATAGGGACAAGCTAAACCCAAATGTGAGGGCTCACCAGTGGAGAAAATGAAAGGTTCTGGGGTCTGACACTTGAAATGAGGATAGTGAAAAAAACACCATCAAAATTTATTTATTTATTTATTTATTTATTGTCCTACCCTTGTCATTCTATTCCCTTTTCCACCTATAATGAGTAGGAACCGGTTTCAGCTTTTTTTGAGGTTTATGCGCTACAAAGACAACATTCAGGCTTTGCCAAGGGACCACCCAGAGAATGACAGACTTTTTAAATTAAGGCCTATTATCAATCATCTCTTTAAAATGTTTTCTGAGATGTACATGACATCCCTAAACATCTCAGTGGATGAATTTCTTCTGCTCTTTTATTGTTTTATTTATTTATTTATTTCAATTCTAGGATTACAATTACCTTTGAGCCCAGGGCTCTTTTACAAAGGTTCCAAGTCAAGACATAGGTATCACATGACAATAGACAAAATTGTTACACAAATAAGGATAAAAGATATCAAATTAATTTTGAACAGACAGGGAGACGGTAAAGTGGAAAGGAAGAGGGCAATGGAGGGGTGGTAGAAAGAAATTGGAGGGGCAAGGGTGAGGTAAGAAAATGAGTAGAGAGGAGAGGAGAGGTGGGGTAGGTAAGGATAAGGGGGGGTGAGGTGGAGCTGCAAGGAAGGTGGCATTGTCAGGTGCTGTAGAGCATGTGGGGAAGAGGCCAAACTAGGGCAAGTGTGTTATGTAAGGAGCTAGATATAGGAAAGAACAGTAGCAGAGTGGAGTTGCATAGACATTATCCATGACAGTCGCAGATGCTGGAAATGACCAGGGTGTTTCGGAGCCTGGATTTGAAGGCCCATAGCCCAGTGGTATTGATAGTATCATTGGCAAGACCGTTAAACCAAGTGGGTGCCCTGTAGGTGAATGAACGCTGGCCAAGGGCTGTGCAGCAGCGAGGGATATGGAAAAGTTGTGGTTTGATCCCCTGGTAATTCTGGAGCTGGTTTTTGTTTGAAGGAGCGAAAAGACCCTGGGAGGGGCAGTTCTCAACTGTATTTTCTTAGCAACCATGCAGGTTTGGTACTGAATTCAATATTTAAGTTGAAACCAGTTAGCTTGTGAGTAGAGGTCACAGGTGTGTGTGAGCCGTTCGGCCCCAGTGTCGACAGCCTTGTTTAGGGTGGTAGTAATCCTTCTGAGTGCAGTGGTAGTGGCAGTGCCATGGATGACAAGACCATAGTCAATCTGGGAGATGATGGAACTTTGAACTGCGGCAAGGAGGGCCTCTTTACTCAGGTGCTGATGAAGCTGGTAGAGTAAGCCCAGTCTAATATTCACAGTTTTAGCGACATTGGTTATATGGGTTCCAAAGGACAGGTGTGGGTCTAGAGTGATTCCTAGGTATCTGAAGGAGTCAACCTGCTCCAGGGATTCCCTGAGGCAGGTGTATAAGGAGAGTTGGTGGTGTTTGTGCTTGTTTTGGTGGCTGATGAAAGTCATGGTCTTTGTTTTTTTCTGGTTTAGGATTAACTTATATTCTTTGAACCAACTTTCAACAGAGGTGAAGCCGTGTTGAAGGGAGTGTTGCAGGTGGCTTGGGTCATGATGAGAGGCAAGAATCACCTCGTCATCTGCATAGAGTATGACTTGCTGAGAGGTGGAGGCAGGGAGGGAGTTGAGGAACAGGCTGAACAGCAATGGGCCCAGGATGGAGCCTAGGGAGACACCAGAGTGAACCTGTTTAGTGTCGGAGACCACGCCTGATATTTTTACACATTGGGACCTGTTGTCAAGATAGCTACTGAACCATTTCACTGATTCCGTGGAGAATCCAAAGTTCAGTAGCTGATGAAGCAGGATGTGGTGGTGGACAGTGTCAAAAGCCTTTGACAGGTTGATGAATGTAGCTTCGGTTAGGCGACCCTGATCAAGGGAGTTGTGTGTGACTCCCGTAAACTCAAGAAGTGCCGTGGCAGTGCTATGCCCTTTTCTAAATCCGTGTTGCTGCTGGCAAAGGATGTTGTACTTGTTCAGATGATCAGTGAGCTGGTCTGTTACTATCCATTCCAGGGCCTTAGAGAGGGGTGGCAGGATAGAGATAGGTCAGTAGCTCTCATGGGAGGTCCGGTCACCACCTTTATGGATAGGTGTGACAGTCGTTGCCTTCCATTTACCAGGGAATTGGCTGAGAGAGAGGGAGAGATTAAAGATCCTGGTGAGAGGCCCCAGAATCTCGTCTAGAGTGAGGGACAGAAGTTTGAGGTCCAGTGTGTCAGCACTTGCTGTAGTGTTTTTGATGGCTTTGGAAATGTATGTCCTGATGATATTAGTGCTTACTACTCTGAAGTAGAAAGGGGGACAATTTTTTGGTGATGACTGATGGGTGGGAAGAGGGGGGTCGCTGTCGTTGAAACAGTCAGGAGGAAGGATGCTGCTGAGGTCAGTGAAGGCATCATTAAAGATGTTGGCTATGACTTTTAGGTCCAGGATAGTATTTCCGTTTATTGTGATTGCAGTAGGGGGTGATTTGGACTCCTTCCCAGTAACATCTTTAATGTTATTCCAGAATGCTCTTGCATTTCCCAAGGTGTCAGCGAGTGCAGTCTTGTAGTATTCTGATTTCTGTTGGCATATGGATTTGGTGCAATCATTTCTAGCTCTTTTGAAGTTTTGGATGTCCACCTGTATTCCTGTTTCTCTGACTAGTTCCCAAAGGTGGTCCCTGTGTTTCAGCTTCTTTAAGAGGGAACCCGTAAGCCAAGGATTGCAGAGGGTTTAATTTTTTGCTTTTTTGGTGGGGCAAAGATGTTACAAGCTTCATTAAAAATGTGTATGAATTGATCAAGAGCTTTATTTGCATCAGGCGCCAGGTTGATGGGGGACCAGTCTTGATTTAGTAGGTGTGATTTTAGGTGGGTTAGCTTCTCACGGGGTAGGACTCTGCTCAGGATGACCTTTGGTGGAGATTTCCAGAATTTGTTTGACCAGGTGCAGCTAATGGGGGAATGGTCACTGAGAGAGTCAGGCAGTATGGTTAAGCTAGTGATACGGGAGGGGTGAGTAGTCAGGATCCAGTCCAGTAAAGTGCTGGTGCCGGTTTTGTAGTTCATTCTAGTTGTTGTGTCCAATATCTGTGTGAGGTTTGCTGATGTGACCATGTCCCTGGTGTCACCAGCATCAGGTCCCAACCAGTTTGTGTTGAAATCACCCAATGTGATGACTTCGGAGTCGGGTGGGAGTGATTTGATGTACTCCAGTACTACATGGAGGCCTGGTCCCTGTTCTTTAGGGGGAATATAAATGATGATGACTGAGAGTGCTTTGTGCAGAGCTCCAAGCAGGATTTTGATATTCAGTAGCTGGGCATTTGGTGTTGGTAGGTCAATGTGCCCCATCAGGTTGTCTTTTAAGTAAAGGGTGCAGCCCCCTTCTCGTTCCGATTTTTGGTCAAGCCTAAAGATAGTGTAGCCAGGGATGGAGATTGTATGATCAGGAACCAAGGGGGTGAGCCAGGTTTCTGCTACTGCCAGGATATTGGGCTGGTGGGCATTTGCGAAAGCTTGTAGTTGATCTAATTTAGACAATAAGCTGCAGATGTTCAGGCAGATAATGGAGAGAGTGCCAAGGTGCTTGGTTTGGGTGGAGTTCATGGCAGCCCGAGGGCCAGGGTTGGGGTGAATGTTTCCAGATAATAGCAGGAGTAGGAGAAAGAGTTTCAGGGTGGCCAGACGCAGTTCCCTGTGGGATAACTTGTGGTACTTGATTGAGGAGTGTTTGTTTGCAGAAGTTTTATGCATGCAAAACAGGAGTGTAGTGAGCTGTGGTGGTAGTGGGGCACACTACACCCTGGTATGAAGGTGTGGGCACAGTGTGGTGAGGTGAGCCCTAGGGGTGAGGAAGTTGTCAGGTAGCGTGTTGCAAGTGTGGCTATAGTACAGGTTATGCTTATAGCTATGCGGGAGGGATGTAAAGCAGGATGGAGGGAGCTGGAGCAATGGTGTGAGGGCAAAAAGGAGGAGAGGGAGGCAGGGGATAGTAGGGAAGGAAGTGGAGTGGAGTGGAGAATAATATTTAAATAATACCTTCCTTTGAAACTTGCCCAATACAGAATTAAATGGTACAAACTTTGTGAATGTTCCACTGAGTACACATACCATTTTCTGAATCTACACAGGAAATGATGCCACACAGGATGTTCCAGGCTGCAACCCATGTCTGAATACAAATGACAAAATTTTGTGGGACCTATTTCTTCCCTTGCTAAACTCTGGCTTCAGCCTCTATGCAGATAACTTCTTCACTGGAATTCCTCTCTTTAATGTCCTGTATCAGTTTGATACTGTAGCTTGTGGCTTGATCAGGCCCAACAGGCAGGGATTTCCCAAACAGTTGGTGCCAGAAAGCAAAAACATGGAAAGACCAGTGTTTTCAGATGTGGTGAACTGTTGGCTGTTAAATTCACAGATAAAAAAGTCTTGTACCTCATGATAAATCTACTGCAACTGTTATGGTTCATAGTTAGGACAAACTGTTAAGCAAAACTTCAGTGTGTTCTAGATTATAAAAAGCACGTGGGAGGTGTGGACAAAACAGACTAGATGCTTGAACCCTATGATGTCATTTGAAAAACTATGGCTTGGTACAAGAAATTAGCTGTTCAATCTTTTTTTCAACTGGCTGTGTGCAATGATTTTATTCTGTACTAGGCAAATGCATCTGTTCCTTTAAAATTCTTCTTAGATTTCCAAACTGATGTTATCTCGAGTCTCTTATTTGATTCAACAGAAGTACCTTACATGGGAAGGAACGCGAGTATAGCGAGAAGGACTGAAAGACATTTCTGCAGAACACTCCCATCTATGAAAAGGAATGCTAGACACCAAAGGAGATGTAAAGTCTGCTACAAGAAAGGCATTAGGAGAGTCATAAGATATTATTGTCCACAATGTCCCAGAGAGTCAGGCCCATGTCTGAAGGATTGGTTTGAAGGTTACATGTGATAACGGTGAAAGCCTAAAGGCGATTGCCATTATCGAGAAGTCAAGAGTGACAAAAATTTATTTCAGCACTCTGACACCCTGGAGCACAAAAAAACGGTGATGTGGACTTAGTTTTTTAATGTTTTATGTGGGGGGCCACACCCCGTGAATCCCCTACGTAAGGATCTCAACTCCAGGGGGGTGCATGTTGGGGGGTGAAAACATTTAAAAAAAAAGGCTTGGCCCGGGTGCCCTGACCCGAACCCAGTACCTTGCTGACCAACACCACCAGCCCACCCATCACTCCACGGGGTTGACTTGGCAACCCACCATGGCACCACCCCTCACATTCCTTCCCACCCTTCACTGTGCATGCTCGCTCCCCCCATGTACATATGTATAGTGACATCCCATCACTATATTCACTAACCCTTCCCATCCAGCCACCCTACCTTACAGTAGCCCTGGAAACATGTGCTGCAGATTGGGTCACCATGATTGTAGGCATCCAAACCCTAGCACTGATATCTTGTGCTACTGATTTGAGAATTACCACAACAAGCTAATTTACTAGAATAGCTAACCGACACAAAAAAGTCATGGTGTATGGGAGCAAAAGGCCAGAACTATCATTAGATTATAGACATTTTGGGAGAGGTTATTTTTTTTTCTTATCTCAGCACCCATAAACCTTTGTTATTATTATTCTTTTGATGATCAAGTATTGGCCACTAGGTATTGTGTCGGTTTCAGGGACAACCTGGGAACACTGGAGAGGATTAAGTCACTTACTCAGGGAGGTTGAGCGAATCAAATCCAGGTCTGATGGATGTATCAAACTTATTCACAACTCATTACACTAACCTCATGGCTATACTACCACTCATTTTTTCAAAGGACCACTGGCTATTGTTTATAAGTGTAGAAGTAATATACAGTTTCTTTTTAACTTATATTTTATGGCATTTTCCAATAAGCCAATACAAGCCATTTCATGCAGAAACACAGTTCAGTTTGATGTTTGCAGAGTAAAAATTAAAATAATACCATTATTATTATCATTATTATGGAGGCATCACAAAAAGACATAGATGGGATAGAAATGGTTCAGAGAAGGGCAACCAAGATGGTGCAGGGTATGAGAAATAAGCCATACAAGACAAGATGGAGAGAAGTGGAACTATACCCACTAAAGATTAGAAGGGAGAGAGGTGACATGATAGAGACTTTTAAGTACGTGAAGGGTACATATAATTAGAATGAGGGAAGGCAGCTTATTTAAAAGGAAAGTCAGAGATAAAACAAGGGGTCATAGTCTAAGATTCGAGGGAGGAAGATTTAAAAGTGATGTAAGGGGGTGTTATTTCACTAAGAGGGTAGTTGAATCCTGGTACAGAACACCTAATTTTTTTTTAAGTTTGATTACGAGGTAGACACGCTGAGACACACAAGTCCCTTTTTCAGGGGTGACCCAGGGAATAAACACATTTCAAGCATGGTGAGCAAAGACAGTATTGTACAGAGACATATATACAGGACATAAATATACAGCATTTATACAGGATGTCAGGATCAGGCCATGATTACAGGTGAAACTTACATAAATAATAATACATGATCAGGCAGTAAGTTCAAGGATATGATCAAACCATGTTGATTGTCAGGAACAGACAACATTTCATTTACTGGTAGTATCTAGGAGGGTCAATGATTACAAGATAGTGATACATGACCAGGTAGTAAGTACAAAGATGCAATCAAACCTTGTTGAAGCTATCAACATGTACAATATAGGATTTTATTTACAGTGAGCACTACAGCTTGTACAATATAAGATTTTATATACAGAGAACACTATATATGATACAGATAACTACATAGAGAACATCCAAGGTTGTTGGGATAGGGAGCATGATAGTGGGAAAGAGAAGGTGCAGAAGAGAGCAGGACAATTCAGGAGAGAGTTGGTTGCAGTTACTGTTGTATACAGGAAGTGAGAATAAGATCTCCTTAAGGCTTTTTGTGAAAAGGGGAAAAGTCTTACATGAAAGTAGGGAGTGAGGGAGGTTATTCCATTTTTGGGGTGTGGAGAATGAGAAGGATCACTGGTTAATTGTTAAGTGAGGCCTATGTAGATTTAGGAGTGGGAGGTGAGAGGATCTAAGGTTTCTGTGGATGGGTTTGATGGTGAGTAGGTTTAACAGGGTAGGAAGCGAAGAGAGATGGACAAGTTTGAAAGTGGTACAGAGCATAGAGAAGTCCTGTTTGGCCTGAAAAGATGCCCATCCAAGGGTGTTATGTACACCACAATGGTGGGCACAAGCCAGGGCATTGTCAGCAAAGCAAGTAATTCTATGGTAGGCTACCTTGTGTTTTGCCAATAGCAGTTTCTTGGAAGAGTGGAGTATTGGGGCACCATAGAACAGGCAAGAGAGAAGGGTAGCTGTGGCAATAGTCTGCTGTGCTTGGTGCGTTAGGTAAGAAGCAGTTCGGTATAGAAGGCCAATCATTTGGTTGGTTGCCTTAATCACATTAGTTACGTGAGTATCAAAGGACAGGTGTTCATCGAGTGTCAGACCCAGATAATTAAAGGAACAGACCCCTTCAATCCTTACACCAGAAGAGGAAGTGTACACTAGTGGAGGTTTTTGGTCCATGTTGAAGGAGGTGTGCCAGAAAAATAAGGAGTTAGTTTTCTTGGTGTTCAGCACAAACAGGTTCTCTCAGAACCAGATTTCTAGGAGCTGGAAGTCTTTCTTGAGATCAGAGTTGATGTAGGAGACATCACTGGAGGATCTGCATAGAATGGCATCATCTGCGTAGAGCTGACTTGATGCCCCCCCCCCGAAGTTCATTGGCAGGTCATTTACAAAGACTGAATAATAGAGGCACCAGACGTGAACACTGGAGGACTCCATCAGTGATAAGAGGCAAGGATGATAAGGTTCCGTTCCACTTAACAGATTTAAACCTATTGGATAAGTAGTTTGAGACCCAGGAGACCGAGTTGTCATCATGGCCAAGGGAATGGAGTTTAATGATTAGAAGAGGGTGACTAACAAGATCAAAGGCCTTCATGAGATCAATGAATACAGCCCTGGTGGCTTTACCTTGATTCATAAACTGGAATATGTTGGCTGTAACACATAGGAGGGCTGGTTCTGTCCCATGCAATTTCCAAAATCCATGCTGATAGATTGTGAGGGCATTGGTTTGCTCAAGATAGGAGTATAGTTGATTATACAAGATTCTTTCTTGAATTTTAGTGATAGGACATAGAATAGAAATTGGTCTGTAATTTTCTAATAGGTTGGTAGGGCCGCTTTTGTGGACTGGGACAACAACCACAGTTTTCCACTTGTCTGGGATGGACTGAGTGAGGAAGGATCTGTTTATAAGCAGGGTGAGTGGGTGGGAAAGTGCAGGTGATCATAATTTAAGAAACATTGGGTGGAGGGAGTAGAATCCAGGTGAGCTGCCAGGGTTAAGAGACATTAGAACTTTAAGGACCTGTTTGCGCGAGGTAAGTTTAATATGGAATTGTGGGTGGGGGCATCAAGTTGAAGCTTGTGCAACTCAGAGCACAATGGTCTTGTAGGTATTGAGGTCAGTGAAGAACAGGTTCATACCACTGGCTATCTCTGGAGGTGTGTTTAGTTCAGAACCTTTTACACTCATATATTGGGGGATGACCCATACATTTCCTTTAAGGAGGGAATTAATTTGCTTTCAGAAGCAGTTGAGGTTGGCAAGCTGCCTTACCCCTTACCTGCATTAACTGAAGATACTTTCTTTTGGACTTGGAGACTTTAGTCTTACATGTATTTCATAGCTATCAGTACTGTTGCCAGTCTTAATGGAGTCTAGAGCTTTATTATACTTTCCATGCTTTGTCCAGGGAGCACATGAGGTGTCTCAGCTCCTGGGTGAGACAAGGAGAGTAAGTTCCTTTAGCTCTTTTAGTTCTGAAAGGAGCATGCAAGTCGAGAATGGAGGTAAAAGTATTGATGAGATATTCTAGAGCCTGGTTTATATCAGGGAGGGAGGTTATTGGGTTCCAGTTGGCTGAGGCAATACTTTGCCTAAAGGCTCCTACATCAAAGTTAGTTAGGTCCCTAGTTATGTGGATTTTTGGAGAAGGGTGTGGGGAGTTGTTCTTCCAGATGCAGAAAGTTGGGGAATGGTCACTTAGAACAACTGCGAGGGCTCCAGTGGCCCTAATAAAGGATCTGTTGTTGGTAAGTATCCAGTCTAAAAGACTGTGCCTGCCTGACTTCATATTTAGCCTAGTAGGTTTCTTCAGGGATTGCTTTAGCTTTGTGTCTAGTAGGACCGCTTGGTACTGCAAATTCTTGGGTCCTAAACAGTCAAGGCTGAAGTCGCCACAGAGTATAGTGTCATTGTGAGGGAGGGTATCCAGGCTATTGAAGAAATTAATAAGAGAGGTGTATGCTATATTTGGAGGTAGATATATGCAGCCAATAATTATGTGCTTAACTTGGCCAAGGGTGACCATGATAAATATATGCTCAGCTTTCTGGTTGATATTTAAATCTAATAATTCATTGACAACCAACCCAGCTCTAGTGTATATCAGGACCCATCCTCCCCTTCCTGGAGGGCAGATTGCAGTTGATTGAGGAGAAGCCAGGAAGGGTAATCTCATGATCCTGGATATAGGGTTTAACCAGGATTCAGTTATATATAGAATATCAGGCATGTAATGCTGGGTCCATATTTCCAGCTGTGTCATTTTCCCCTTAAGACTTTGTACATTTAAATAGGCTATTTTGAGCCATTTTGTGTCAAACCAGGCAGGGCATGAGGTTAGGACTGTACCTTTAGACCTAGTGGTGGGTTCGGCCTTGTGTCTCAGACTAGGCCAGGGGTTTATTCAATGTCTCCAGATAATAGTAAGAGACACAAAAAGGACTGAGGAGAAGGAGGGCCATAGAAAGGTGACTTATGTATACTTTTGGGTCAATGAACAATGAGCTTAGTTTTAATACATTGGGCATGTGCCAGAAGTCATAGGTGTGGTAAGGGCTGATACTGAAGGTGAAGTGAGAAATTTGTGTGGTGGAGTAACAAGAGGTTGCACGTAAAGTGGGGTAAAGTGCATTTAGTTAATTGATGCCCTGCTGCAAACTGCAGATGTACCAGGAGGGACCAGCAGATGAGCAGTCCCTTGGTGAGATAAAGGAATAGCATTTTTTAGTTACTATGCACCCTAGAAACCGGGTGTAGATATGTGAGGTGTGAGCGGTCATAGTTCCACTATACCAATGAGAGTGCTAGTGCAGTAAGTACGTTGTGCAAAGGCATTTCCCTCATTCAGGGAAAAAATATCAACTGGGGGGGCTAGGTTATTATGAGGCTAACCAGCAACATAAATACCCTTTAGCTTGCACTATCCAGCTGTCTTACAAGGTTAGTTTCCCTTTGGGAGGGATGGGCACAAATACCCTTTAACTTGCACTGTCTTGCTGTATCACAGGGTTAGTTTTCCTTTATGAGGGAGGGGACTGTGGCCCCGATGGAAACGGGGTGGGTCAAGGAAGAGTATTTAATAAAGGAAGGAGGGGAATGGGAGTGGGCAAAAAATTCTTTCAGATCTAAACAAGCAGCTGAAAACAGAACACCTTGCAGCAGAGCCAATTAATTGCAAGCAGCTATGCATGGCTCAGAGATTTTTTTTGGGTGCCAAATTCAAGATCTGCTGTACCTTGTTGTCTTCCTCTGACCACAGCCGAAGTTCATTGAAGAGAGTGGGTGTTATTCGGTCAAGGGCAGTAATGTCCCTAAAGAAATGGAAATAAAGAGGTAAGGATTAAGTAGACAAACCATGAGGAGGGTAAAAGATTAATCAGGCAGAACAAGGAGGACAGGGGGCTTGGGGTTGTTGAACAAAGGTGTCCTTGCTGGCGAAACTACAGAGTTGGTGAGCCAGACCTTGAGGCAGCACAAGGGCAGGGACAGGATTCCAATTAAAATTTAAACTTGGACTTGGATTCGGAGAGCTTTCATCAGAGTAGGCAATTTAAAATACTCAGTTTCTACCCACCCCATTAAATGGAATTCAGCTAGGAGGAGGTAGGTGCCAAAATGGTGGAGGGATTTAAGACAGCATGGGACTGAAATAAGGGGTTGATTAGTGGGCCGAATAAAAGATCCTTGGGCAGTGGTGTGAATTAGAGGCGGGCTGGAATGGGGCAGACTAAACTGGCCAGGATGGTCCTTTTCTGCTGACATATTACTATGATACCATACATGGAGAGATTTTTTTTAAAATATTAGGTTAAAGTTACTAAATGGGGTCCAAAATGTTAAGTGCTCAGCATTATTTCTCTGGCCTGTAGAAACCAATAATAATGAGAATTATGCTCACTACCACAGCACTTTGGTGAATTACCTTTCTCAGAGGTCCTGACAAAAACAGTTCACCATAGTGCTGGGGTTGTCAGAACTTGTCTGTTTGCTCTGCACCACAATAAATATCTATTTTGGACAGAACTGGATGTCATTTGGTGTCATTGCCTAGGAGTGCTATATTTCTTTGAAAGACTCTGTAAACCACAGCTACTTCCTCCTTTTGCTCCTTTTATCCTATTACTTAATTAAGGCAGGTTTTGGTTACTGCCTGAACCCCCTGACCAATTGCAGACCATCTATCCTCCACACCCATGTCCTCCTTTAGTTCCTGTGGCCTTTTCCATAACATTCCCTAGCATTATCTCCATGTGTTCAAATAGTGACATTTCAAGATCAAGAACACATGTTTTCATGTTCAGCACATCATGTTCCATGTCTGCGAGCAACTAAATCAACTGGTGGTTACTTCTTCCCAGGGGTGTGTGATCCTGATCTTTTTGACATGATCACTATTCAGAACTAGGTTCAGGGTTGTCCAATTCCTTGTCAGCTCCATCACCATCTGTGTCAAAAAAACATATGGGAATGCAATTTGGCTTCTGCTGCTGGCGTGTGCTCTGCTCCAGTCCACACTGTGCATGTTGAAATCTCCCACTACTAACACTTTTCACTCTCCGTAATCTTTCTTATCTCATCTCCCAGCTCCCTGTCTGTGGTTTCTTTCTGATTTGTAGGTTGGTTACACCAGCAGTTCCCATATTTTCATCCCCACCCTTGACAGACTGTTTCCAACTTCACATAGTTTTCATTTTGAGAAGTGTGTATCTTCACAGAAAAAAAACCTGAAGTTCTGAACTTTACAGAATTGTGTATTTAAACAGTTTTTCATCATGATAACTTTGGGAATTTTTCAGAAAGTAACTCAGAGATCCCAAGTTGTGTAAACTATTACAAATCTTGCACTTTTACTTGGTACCATGTAAACCTCTTCAGACACTTGGGGCCCAATTCGAGAAGTTGGGCACAGGGCTTGCAACATGCCCTATGTCCAGCATGAAGTTTGATGCAACTGCGTCAAAGCCTTCTGACACAGCTCTGCACCATTCCAGAAAGGTTGACGCAGTTGCGGTAGGTTTCTCACTTTTCAGCAGCTTGTGCCAAATGATTGGCGCAAGCCCCGTAGTGAAGGTACTCCCAAGAATACAATGCTAGACCACTGGGGAGATGGTCTAACGTTGCTGTGTTAAGAACTTGCAGCATCAGCTTCTGGAATACCAAGTTTGATGCAAGTCAGCACTTGCTTAAAACAACCTGCTGCAAGTCATCTACAGTGATCATAGCCCCTTTTGGAATTGGGCCCTAAGTTTCCCTGGATCCTGCTTACATAATCTGCTATAACAGCAAGAAAAGACTCACTCTAAACATTAGTTCAGGGGACTAGCTGAGTGTTCACTTGGCAATGTTCACTGTCTCTGGTGGTATTCAAACCCTGGAGCTCCTAACCACTATCCTATCTGGCTTAGTTTGAAGATGACACTGTACCAAGATGCAGTAAATACTATAAATGTTCTTTTTATGGCTGTGGGCAGAGCCTACAGCCATATTGCTTTAGCTTGAAAAGAGGTTTCCATGGAACACATTTTTTAGTAGTTTTCAGTGTATCCTTCCATAACACTGCAAATCCCTATGGCAGTAAAAACATACTCCCTTCTTTCTTTTTTAGAATGATGGACACAGAACTCCAAGCTGCTTTTCTCTGAGAGCAAATGTGCACACCTTCCAAATAAATCTAATATCTTTAAAATTATCCAAGGTGCACAAAAACAACCACCATGTACATTGTTCAGGGCAAGAAGGCCTTTCACATGAGGGTAGTCACTAATTGTAATTCTTTATATTTTGTAAAATATGGTCTTCCAAACAATCTCATTTTTTTCTCACTCAGTATACACAGTAGGAGTCATGCCAAACAAATGTAAATATCTTGGAAAGTATACAAGTTACCAGTATACAACCATCATGAAAGTTGTTCAGGACAAAATGACCTTTCAAATGAGGGTAGTCACTAATCTGAATTCTTTAGATTCCTTTAAATAAAGCCATCTGAAAGATGGAAATTATAAAGAAAAATGAAAATTCAAGTAATCAGATAGCCATAGTTGAAAAAATATAATTAGTGCAGCTTAATGAATAGGCTCATTGGAAAGGTATTTTTGTCCAGAACAACTTCCATACTGACAGTTTATGTGTAATGCATATATGTTTGGAGATATTTACATTTGCTTGGCATAACTCATATGAAAAGTGAAAACTGAGGTAATCAGATGGTCATAGTTTAAAAAATATAATTAGTGCAGCTTAATGAATAGGATCATTTGAAAGGTATTTTTGTCCTCAACACGTTTCATACTGTTTTTTATATCTGTAACTTGTAAACCTTTGGAGATATTTACATGTGTTTAGCATAACTCATATTGCATTTCTAAACAGCCTCAGTTTTGCAAATTACTACACCAGTTAAGTGACATTCTAAACCAAACCACATTGTTTATCTCTTGTCATACCTAATTTAAAGTGCACAGGAATTGATTACTTATATGCAGCTGTTTGAAATGTCTCTATTTTCATAAATTACATTTATACCTCTAAAGGATCCCTGTGCCAGAATAAAAGCTGAAGCTGTTAGTTGTGTTTTGTATTGTTTTCTTTGTATGGACAACATTCCATACAGTTCCCATCCTGGGGCCAAGAATTTGGAGTTTTGACTATGTCTCTCATGGTTTCAGAACCATGGGCACTGTACTGATAAGTTCCTGCTAATATTTCTTGAACTGTGAAGCCACAGAACAACTTATTGCTGTATTGGTCCTTGTAACACAAGAGCCACAGAAACAGATGATTTGATACCTTTTATTGGACCAACATAGTTGTTATAAAAGAACACAGGTGTGTTTAGCTTTTGGATTACACAGAATCTTTCATCAGAAAACAATGGCAGTTGTTTTAGAAGAACATACTTTCTCAAAACCAAGATCATACCAAAAAAAAGATGGAAAGTTGTTAAAGACCCCATTGGTTAAAACAGCATTCAAAACAACAACATATCCAAAACTTCAAACCCTGGCAACATAGCAAACACTGCTGTAATTGTCTGCTCAGGCAATCCACCCTATCTTTTTGACTACCATTGAACTACCCTGCTCTCTTCTCTCCCTTCCTCACTGCCATTAGTTGGTAGACAGTCAGCTGCTCTGGGGCTGGTGGGGGGGGTAAGATGGGTTCTGCCTTGCTAATTCTGTGTCTCACCCAGATGGCCATGTGTCAATTATTTTACATTTGTTATTTTATTTCCATATAACAACTGGTTCATTTAATTGTTGTACTGCATTGCAGCTCTATTGTAATGCCCAATGTACTTGATCACCCCACCTGTATCTTGTATTGTGTTGTACTACTACTTGTGCATATCATTTATTTTGTTGTCTTGCCTTTTGGATAGGATCATGCCTGAAAATGATCCACTGGATGTGTGCACCTACCCAATATTAAAGTCATAAGTATAGGAAGGAAAGAAGGAAGGAGAAAGAAAGAAAAAGAAAAAGAAAGAAAGAAAGAAAGAAAGAAAGAAAGAAAGAAAGAAAGAAAGAAAGAAAGAAAGAAAGAAAGAAAGAAAGAAAGAAAGAAAAATTTATATCAAAAGAAAGCTATCCCTAGGTCAAATGACACTGACTTGAAAGATCACTCCCTGAGAAAAGATATAAGCCAAATGATGATTCATTTAAAAACCCTCTGTGTGTATCTGTGCTAGCATTAGTAAATGCCAATGATTAAAAACCACAAGGAAAAAATAAGCTTAAAGAACAGTTGACAACTTCAGAAGAACTTTAATAAAACATACTATGTAGATAAAGTTCAGCTTGTATTTCACATTAGTTCCTTATTGCTCCCACCATTATTTATTGCTGAGGTCCATTGCATGAAAACAGGATTTTTGCTCCTGAAGAGTTCATCTATTTCTGTTGCTGTCTTCCTACCTGAGGTCATAATGCACTGCTTGTGACATCACAGTTACTCTCTTGGTAACAGATTTTAATGTTACAACAGAGCATTATGACTTGAAGGATGGAGTAAGCTATACAGGCAGATTAACTTAAAAGTAACAGTAAGGGATACAAATCATGTATTCATGCACATTTCCTAAGTAATAAATAATGGGGAGGAGAAATCTAGACTATATATGGAATATAAGCAGAATTTCACCTACTTATTATGTTTTTTAACGTTTTCATTCAGGCATCAGTAGCTCTTTCAGCAATACATAGTA
Organism: Neoceratodus forsteri; assembly: GCA_016271365.2. Classification (NCBI taxonomy): domain Eukaryota; kingdom Metazoa; phylum Chordata; order Ceratodontiformes; family Ceratodontidae; genus Neoceratodus; species Neoceratodus forsteri. The sequence goes on from CM057453.1 coordinate 222,771,112, forward strand.
AATAATGTTAACAGTCTTATACATATGAAAATATCTGTGTTAAGTAAAAAAATAGGTTAGAAGACAACCTGCCCTAGTGTAAATTAAACATTCACCAGCTGTTTCACACGGTGGTGTCAATCAAATATTACAGTGTACTGTTCAGATACATTTTTCTTAAACTCTGTGTAAAATACGTCCATATTACTCATGAATAGTCAGACTTATACTGTCTTAAACATGATATATCTGTGATTCTGTAACAAGTGACTAGTGTATGTGTATATTCAAAACCCAAACTAACACAGACTCCCTTGTAATTGAGATACTGTTATCCTAATATGTCCATGTATCAACATGTGTCCATATGTATCTAATCTGCTGTTGTAATAAATAACAGTTCTGAAGATCTAAAACCCAAACAAAACACAACTGACAGCTTCAGCTTTTATTCAGGCATAGTTAAATAGGGACCCTTTACAAGTATGAATATAATTTATGAAAATAGAGACATTTTAAACACCTGCACATACCTGTACGTAATCAATTCCTGTCCCCTTTAACTCATTGAGACCCATTGTGCATTTAGAACATTGAAGACAGAACTCCAAACTGCTTTTCATTGAGAATCTTCCTAAGGCACTGTGCAGATTTCTTAGCAGATGTGCACACATTCCAAACAAATCTTAATATATTTAAAATTGTTCTAGGTGCACAACAACCAGCCTGAAAGTTGTTCAAGACAAAAAAATCTATCAAATGAGGATAGTCACTAATCTGAATTCCTTATATTTTGTAAAATATGGTAATCTTATTACCCGTATTTTCATTTTGTTTCTACAAAATTCACATTTCTAACAGCATTGTTTTTCCTTAAGGCAGCTGTAAACTTCAGGAACTTCAGGGGATTACCCCTTGGATCCATAATAATTGCATTCCTTTTCACTCCCCCTCCCCCCCCCCGGAGTGAAACTAAAGAGTCCTGCAGGCAAACTGAAGATTTTACCAAAATAGAGTGAGAAATACCAGGGAACCCTTGGACAGAGCCCCAATGGCAGACCTCCTGCCACTGTGACTGCCACACTTGAACTTACTGATGGATATTCTAAACTCCCCAGGAGCAGCTGACTCTAAAATTGTTATGCTGCTGTGAGAGTTCTAAATGACATAATCATCATTCTCTCAGGCTAGCTGAGCAAACAATGATGTTAAAATGTAGAAAACTCCTAATGAGCTACCCACCAACTGACTTTTCCTACCTGCCTAAGACAAGTATTAATGGAGTACTAGTAACCCGAGGGGACTGGGTTGTTACACTTAGTTATGTCAGAACCCCATGTTGCCCAAGGCTGACTGCAGGGCATACTGCACATGGGTGAGTATCATGCATGTTCAGTACTGTAATTGCTGCAGTATTATGGCTGACCACAGTGCAATGAGAGCACTGCATATTCTTTTCACCACTCTTGCCACTCCTAAAAGCTATCCACAGCTGTATTTGCTCTGACCAGAACTTGTTATGTTTTGTTGACAATGTCAGCCATACTGATCTTATTTTAAACAGCATGCAAACCATTGTGGCATATGAGCAGCAGGGAATCTGATAAAACATTAAGATATTTGTCCTGGAAGACATGTTTTAAAAATCTGCCATTGATTATAGTTTACTGTTTTGGGAAACAGACAGCAATCTTATGTTGAAGTATTTTTTTTTTTGTGTGTGTGTACATGGATACATTTACATGTTAGATTTTTGACTGCTATTTATAAAAAAACTATTTTTAATGTTAAATACTTTATATACCATAGCATTTATTGTATGCATACCTGCTAACAAAGCAACTAAAATGATGATAGAGGATCAGACAAACACTCAACATTTTTCATGCTTTTTCAAAAGTGTAAAAGGGCATTCTGTGTCTCCACATTTATAGCAACCATTGCTTATTCAAGTGCTACTAACAGTTAATTTAACTAGACCAATACTTGATAAAAGCTTAAAGTGCAACAGTAGTAGCCCAAAACAGTGCCAGCTATTTCCAGGTATTTTGCAAAATTTCTGAAGAGTTTGTCTCTGCTTCCCCTACTGTGGAAATGCAGAAAGCAGGAGATATTTCTGGAAATATCACAGAAATTTCTGGAAATAGCTGGCAGTGTCTGTGGCTGTTATTGTATATACTCCAGTAAATAAAACATGACTGCACCAATAATAATTTGGAACTTATGTTAAATGAGATGAATGCATTGAAATATGTAAACTGTACATCACAGGAATATACAGTATTAAACAGCCTTGGCTCGAAAAGGTCTATCATCATTAAGCATGTGGATAAAGGTGGCTCATCTGTGGTGATGGACTCAGAGTGATACAAGTCTGAAATACTGTACTGCTGTAGTTAAGTAATAAGGATATCTACTAAGCTTTAGCTCATGACTCTACAATGAAGTTTAAGAAAGGGATAGTTTTCTGCATGGACACTGCATGTAAAAATCATATAATTAATCAAGAAGTGAAGGATTTTCTGAGTGTGCCACTTCTAATGTGATATGGGCTTTGCCGAAATTGCATAAGCAGGCTCAGTTTCCACCAGGGCACCCACATAAAATTTCTAGTGTGGGTTTTGTTATGAAACAGCTTGCAAAATATGTTGATATGCACAATCTAGAATTGTCGTCAACATTCCCATCTTATTTAAAGGATACCAGGGATATTCTGAGTGTATGAATATGTTACATGTTGAGAGACATTGGCTTTTAGTGGCATTAGATATAACATTCTTGTATGCTAATATACCCCATGGGGGGTCAGCATTGGATGAAACCTTGAAACCAAAAAGAGGGTACAGGATAGGAGGTTGGGACATGTGTGGTTTTGTGCTGCAGATAGGCAGTGGTGTGAGTGGCATGGTTCTCTCCAATGTACGCCTCCTGGATGGACATCTTGATTTAAAACACATGTTCCCTTTTTAGGGATAAACTGCTGGTTTAATTTGCAGTAAAACTGTGTGAGAGTCTGTATCTGGTGAAACACTGCCGATTTCTAACAACACTGCTTGTGCAGTATGCTGACCGTGAGTTTCTCTGAGTGGTTGGCTGTTTGAGGAGTGCTGTATTAAACAACAACAGCTGAAGAAAGCACTGAAAGGAGGTTTAAGCAGAACAAACAGCACTGCTGTGGGTTACCCCTGTGGAGAAAACTGTATGGCTACCAATTTTAAACCTTCATTTTCTAAGAAATGTTAATTATCTGTTAACTGTTAATTACTTTGTGAAGTCAAAAAGCCATTGTCCTCTTAATAGACCACCTGTGTAATTCACTATCTTGAAGTGCTGGCATAATGGAAGGATAGCATAATTGGTGTTGCCTGAGTGAAAACTAAAGATAGAAAAGTTGGAGAGTTCCGATTTAGAGGATCAGCAGTAGTGATTTGGCTACTTGAGAATCCCTTTCATTCATTTCAGTGGGCTACAAATACAGGAACAGTGATAAAATACAGCACTATTGCTGCTGCTGAAGAGACTTTCAGAGAAGAGAAAAAAATGCCAATTTCACAGTAAGTTACTAAATTTTGAAGCTGTTGAACTTTTCTCTACCTCAAAAACATTCAGGATCTTTCACTTTAAGGAGAATTTGCTGGCATTTAAAAAAAAAAACAATAAAAAACATTTATTCAGTAATTTATTGGTTCCTTGAATAAAAATGTAAATAATGTCAGCCAGGAGGGAAAGAAGAGAAAAGGCATAGGCTGCTGAAGCAGCACAATGCAAACAAGAAAAAAAAATAATAAAGAAAGAAAGAAACACTTCTAAAGACAATACCAAAAGTAAAATTAAACAACAAAAGGTTAAATCTCAGTCTGAACAAGACTTACTAAGTTTCATTGGCAAGCTACCCACACTAAAACAGGACTCAAAGACTTGTCAATATTTAGTGTGGATAGCTTGCCAAAGACTCAACATTTAATTAGTATCAAGCAGAAAAAACAACTCTGATAAAAATAACTTGTTTCTGCAGAAGCTTCAAGTTCCAAAATTACATTTATAGAGAGGGTACCTGAGAGCAGTAAGCAAAGAAAACCCATGCCTTTAATTGTGATTTGCAAAATAACACAATGGAACTGTGGGGGACTTACTGAATGTGAAAAATCTGAACCTGAATCAACCAGAGGTAGACTTTATGTCCACCGAATCTGATGCTAAATTTGAGACAATACACTCTGAAGTCCCAACAACTTCAGATAAAAACCATAATGGGGCACAGAATGAACAAACTACAATAAAAAAGAAAACTCTTCCCCCTGAACAAGATCGGTATGATAGTACTCAGGACAGCATTCAAAAATACAAATTCAACAGGGCAAATGCCCAAGTCATCTTACAGTGAATCTACCCCTGATTTGATCATGGTATTATCAGGAGACATTTACTTAATTAAAGGAGATTTAAACTTTGTTATACAAAAGTCAGAAGGGGTAGAACAAATCTTAAGTGAAATGGAAGAGTTTAAAAGATCTATTAATCATCTGGACAGTTTGGTTAAAAATAACAAAACAAGGATGTCTCGTATGGAAGCAAGACTTCCTGATTGTGAGGACAAGGCACGTGTATGGGAGAGGCAACTTACCAGAAAATAAAATACTATGGTGGAATTATCAAATAAAATAACAGATATGGAACTGAGGTCCAGAAGAAAGAATCTATAGTTGATCAGTATGCTGGATTCATGGGAAAAGAGTCAACAACTAAAATATATTGTTCTGGAAATGTTTAGTGTTTTCTAGAAATTGCCCCTGCTGATTTAAATATAAAAATAGAAAGAGTTCACAGAACTCTGAGGGCAAGACCAGAAGATGGTTTGCCACCACATTCCATTATAGTAAAGATCCTCAGATCACATGATAAGAACAGAGGGCCCGATTCCAAGACAGTTACACCAGGCATAAATGCAGTATGCCAGTCCTGATGGTACAGATCACAAGTTATACCAGCAATTTATGACACGCGCAATTCCAAAGGAGCACTTAAACTGCAGCCTGCAACTGCTATGACAAACACAAGTTTCGACACAGTTATGCCAAAGAAAGCCTACGCCACTGCATAATGTGGCTTACTATATCCATAACAAACCAGCACCACGGAACTCCTATTCCACAACAGGTGGTGTAATGAATCATGCCAGAGGATGGTAATGTAAGTTAGAACAAGAAAAAGCTCTCCTAACCTGTACTCTGTAACCTGTACCTCCAGTACTGTAGACAGAAATGTTAAAAACAACGGAAACACAACCGCAAATGAAAATGCAACGGGTAACGTACATGGTGGCGTAAACGTGAACGGTAAGTGAAATGGGTACGGAACAGCAAGCAGAAATGGTTATGGTAACAGTAATGTAAGCACACAGGCTGGTTTTCCCCAAAATCTGTATAGAGAAAGACAGTGAGTAGAAAGAATGTATGCAAAACAATGACTCTCGGAACACAAAAATCAGGAGTTGGAATAGTAAATTGCTTATATCCCAGTAACCGTGTGACATAGAAAAAAAATGTTAAAGTCATATGTATTATCACTTTCCTGGCTAGATGAAGGGGCTAAGAATTTTTTGACAAAAACTCCGTATCTTGCACCATTTTCGAGATACGGGCCCTCAAAGGTGCGGCGAACGCCGTAATGTTATCCTACGGGAAAAAACAGAGAAGTTCGGAATGCCATAACTTTGCCTCCCTATAATATATTTTTACCAAACCACTGAAAGGCACATCTGAGGGATGTTGGCTGTACCCCCTACAAATTTAAGTCCAAAATACCAAACCGTTATTTTGCAGCAGGACGACAAACGATTGCTGCAATGTGTCGGCTGCTGTAATGTTATCCTATGGGAAAAAGTGTCAACTTTGGAGTACTGTAACTTTTCCATCGTGTAATATTTTTTCAACACAACACTGAGCTGTCAGCTGTGTTCCCTCCAACTTTCAGCCCAAAACTCCAAACTGTTCTTTTGCAGCGGATTGTGAGGGTACTGTCATTTCCCACAGCCTAGAAAAGTACTGCATGATTTGCAAAAGCTTTTGCAAAAATTTGCGACACTTTCATGAGCACGAAAGTACTTTGCGAAAGTACTTTTTCCAGAAATTTGAAAAACATAATTCTGGGGTGTTTTACCCCAAAATAAAGACATGGCTAGCATCCTCAGGCTCCGACTAGGTGAATACAAAAAGAATTAGGCTGCTAAAGGGTCTCAATTTTAAATGTCAACCATTTTTCTGATCACTAACTGAAAACAAAATGGTGAATTTGTGAAAGTAAGAGGGCCATTTGCGAAAGTAAAAATGCATTTGCGACACTGTCGAACTTTTTGTTAACTTTTCCCATTGACTTATAATGGGAAATTGTTTTTTGAATAACTTTTGAACCATTTAATATTTTTTCACAAAATCTTTGAAGGGCACATTGGGGACCCTGGCCACACATTCTCTGAAGATTTCTGGCAGGTCACGCAAACCGTGCGACCTGTAGGTGCGACCGTAGAATTCCAGAAAAAGCGTAAACGCACGTGCAGATCACACTTAATAACTCCACAGCCGTGTATCCAACTGGTACAGGACTTGGCAGATCCCAAGGCATATGGATCTTGATCGCGTATTCTAAATTTCAGGCAAATCCGTCAAACGGTTGCAAAGTTATTAAGGTGCAAAATTTTGGGTTTAACATGTAAATGGCCCCTCAACTCTAACTATGGTAGCACTACTGCTACCATAATATATATATATATATATATATATATATATATATATATATATGTATATATATATATATATATATATATATACATATATATATACTTAAGTTTAAATTCCAATAAGCTTTGAATGCAAAAAAGACAACATATTTATATTAAAAATTCCCCGGCGGTCTAGCAGACTGCCTGCTCTGATCCATGATGTATCCCATATATTTCAATATTAAAATAACCCCTTCCCTAGTAGTTCAGTGGACCCGCACCCCAGCAGGTAGTGCCCACCACCCTACTCCCCCCCCATCCTGAGCCCCGAGCCCATGGCTAATGGCAACCTGTCCATGTCTGCCATCTGTTTTGTGCACCACCACTATGGTTGCTGAAATCCATGGGACTATGCCACCAGGACCCTAGCTGATCAAGAATCTGGCATTGGGTACCTGGAACACCAGCAATCGGCACAAGCTGCTTTTGGCATGACATATGTCGACTTTTGAGAATTGCACCCACTGTGTCAAAAACCTCTGTTACCAGTTTCTGCATGTAAAGAAGAATGGTAGCCAACAATTATATTTGGAACATCTATCTGAAGTACTAATTGAGTGTTTTGAGAACCAAGGATATGGCAGGGATGCTATACAAAGAAGCTATAATAGAGCAGCAACAAAAAACAGAGATGAGTTACTCATGCTTATACAAGATGAAAATTCTTCTGGTACAAATAAGAAATTACATTTTATGATCACCTATTAGGGCCACTCAAAGCAGGTCCAGAACATAATGAGAAAACTGTGGAATATTTTAGGAGCAGAAGAGGCACCATACCATTTTGTGAAATACCATGTATAGTTCACCAATCAGGCAACAGCATCCAAGATGATGTGGTACACAATTTCCTGCTGACTTGAGACACTGGATTTCGAACACCAGAATGGCTGTGACCCCCTTCTGTTGATAGCTATGTTTTCAGTAATTACGTGCATTTCAAAGTGATTAGGAAAGCTGGCAAATCTAAAAATATGATTGCTGGGCAGGAGTTTAGGGTATGTGAATTTATCAACTGTAAGATGGAGGATGTGTTATACCTAGCCATCTGCACCTGCAAAGGAATATTTGTGGGAAAAAACAAGTTGGGAGTTGAAAGTCATAGTGGGCAATGATTTAATGACAATTGCCCACAATGACAAGAAGAATGTCTTGGCTAACCATATGGCTGTAAGTGGAACTGGACAGTACATCATATTTATGGAAATAGAAAAAAGTCAGGGTACTGTAGGACCAAAGGGGTGCTCATGGGATGCTCCTGAAAAGAGAGAGCTTTTGGATGAATAAGGTTGATGCCATGAATGGGAAGGGTCTTAAAGGAAGCTTTAATCTGGCTGTGTTTTTGAAATAATTTGCTATGTTAATCAGGTTTTTCTGTTTTAATTCTAGTAACACCCTTACATGTTCTTGGAAAGAAATGTTATTGTGTTTAGCTGGAACCCTGCTGTATGATTGATGAGGTGAGATATGATTGGCAGCTTCACTGAGACATACTGTACTGAGGAGGCACATAGAGAAATGAAGGGACTGTCAAAAAGTTACAAGTGGATTTTCAAATTATATGCACCTTAAATTTGTGCATTGGAAGCTGCCTTTATATTGGAAAGCTCTTTTAGTCTCATAGTAAAGTATTCTTATAAAGGATCCGAGTGATATCTAATGCATGCCTGAGGCAGGTCTGTAAGATAAAGAGGCATTCTAAACATTTTTGGATTTTCAGGAGGGTGGGGAAGCATTAGTGGTCAAACAAATCAGACTTCAGAAGGCCAATAATTCAGAGGAAAATAAGATGTTTTATCTTATTAAACTGAAAGAGGTTAGCAAATACTGAGGAGGACTAAAGCAGAGGCCCAGCTCACAACAGCAGTAGGGGGTAAAGGATAATAACACAGCCTTGCTTAGGAATGTCAGGGAGAAGAGGAAAATCAAGAACAAGGGGGAACTGAATGGTTGAACAAGAGGCAGTATATGTGTGAGAAAGACAGACCAAAATAGAAATCCAGAAACTGAGTATAAAATGGGGGATACTGTCAGTCACTATGAAGGAAACTGACCTAAAGGTTATAATATGTGATAACCTCAAAGTTGCAGAACAATGTGTCAAGACAGTGGGCAGGCTCAGTGGATTGCTGGGCTGCATAGGGAGAGGAATCTGAAACAGAAGGAGGGAGGTAATATTACCACTGTATAGATCACTGGTGAGACCACAGCTGGGATATTATGTACAATTTGTTGGTTTCAGCTAAGGAAAGACATGGACAGGGTAGAGGTAGTCCAGAGGTGGGCAACTAAAATGGTTTTTGGTTAAAGGTTTGGAGAAACCATACAATGTGTGACTGTGGGATCTCAATATGTACACACTGGAGGAGATGAAGGAGAGAGGGGACATGACAGAGACCTACAGGTACCTCACCGGAGTGGACAGGATACATACGGTGAGCCTATTTCAAATGAAAATATGCAACAAAACAAGACGGCATGCAACAAAGCTAGAAGGGGGAATTTAAGAGGGATGCAAAAATTACTACTTCATCTGAAAGAGTAGTGGATGCCTGTACTAGCCTGCCACAAGAGGTAGTAGGGGCACAAAACAGTTGGGAGGGGGTTCAAACATGCTTGGGCTAGACATAGGGGAATACTAGTAAATATAAGGGGAAGGCGGGGTCACCGGAGACCAGTTATCATCTGCTGGGACAGAATAGACAGAGAAAAATTGGGCAGACTGGGTTGCCAAGTGGTCCCTTTCTAGCGATTAATTTTATGTTTCTAAAACACATATGAAATAAATACTTTTTCTCAGTCTTCACAGTTGAAGGAGAGCCATTGATGGAGTGCAGCATACAAGTTGGAAGGTAGGCTAAGATGGTGATAGGGACCACCAAGGACAAAGTGTTAAAGTGTTTCAGGGGACTGAATGTGGGAAAATCACAAGGGTTGGATGGGCTGCATCCATGGGCACTGAGAGAGGTGGTTCAGGCTTTGGCAGCACCATTGACAGATCTATTGAACTGTCCACTAATTACAGCCATGGGTCCCATGGACCATAAGGTGGCAGACGTTGTTCCTCTTCATAGGGTGGGGACTATTGAGACCCCGACAGCAACAGGCCAGTCAGCCAGAAATGAATTGTATGGAAACTACTTGAGACTATAATTAAGGAGCAGTTGTTTGACCCTTTGGAGATTCCCAGTTTCCAGGACAGTAAACATCATGGAATCATGAAATGAAGCTCCTGACAAATGAACTTCATAATATTCCTCAACACAATGTCTCAGATGGTGGACAAAGGCAAGTCACTGGATCTCCTGCATATGGACTTCAACAAGGCTTTTGACTAAGTCTCACATAGAAACCTTTGAAGAAGATGGGGGACATGGAAGTGGGGGATGACATAACAAGGTTGGTGGAGAGCAGTCTACAGTAAAGAACCCAAAGAGTAGTGCTGAATGTTAAGTATTTTGAAGTTAGAAGGGTGACCAGTGGGGTGCCTCAGGGGTCAGTTATAGATTCAGTGCTATTCAGTCTGTTGCTATGTGGCATTGATGAATGAGTCCAGGGAAAAAGGTGTCACTTTGTAAATTTCATTCAAATAAGTGGTCAGTTGGCTTATGAGGAGGGTGTTAAGGAAACAAAAGAGCACCTAAAGAAACTGGCAACGTTTTCCAAGACCTGACATGTTAAATGTAATGCCAAAAAGTGAAAGGTTTTGCACTTGATGAAAAAGGAACCTTAGATGCAGTATGGATAGGGAGTCAGGCTACACCAGCCTTCAGGAAAAAGGGGCCTAGTGGTTATCATAAGTGACAGCATCAAGACCAAGGTTCAGTGCAGTAAGGCATATGGGGAAGTCAGCACGATGCTAGGTTTCAGAAGCAGGGCCATCTAGTTGAAGGAATAAAGTGATCTTGCTACTGTAAAGGTCCTTGGTCAGGCCACACCGAAGTACTGTGTGCTATTCTGAAACCCTCACCTAAAAAGTAAAAAGAACTGCCTAGAAAGAGTGGATATGACTGAAATTGTAAACAATATGAAAGGATTAAGCAGGGTAGACAGCCAGCAGCTGTTTACGCAATGAGAGGGGTATGAGATAACAGGGCATAATTACAAGCTGTTAGGGGAAATTCAGGAGGGATAAGAGGAAATACTTCTTCATGGAGAAGGTGGTAAGGAGGGGGATCTCTATTCCCAGTGAGTTATTGAACATCAGAATTGTTACAGAAGGTGGGATTCACACGTGGATATAGAGAAAATGATAGTGGGGGAGAGGGGCTGAGTAAGGTGTAATGTGAATAACAAACTAGAACTGTCAGGGGAAGCACTACATAGGCCCTACCAGTCATATACTGGTGGCGACTGAAGTATTGACCGGGCACACTCCAGGAAGCAAGTGTCTTGCTGAGCCTGTAAAATTCTATATTTCTATGTATTTATTGTCTTACTGTGCCATGTGTTCTTGAATAAGTGGGAAAAAAGAATTGGATGTGCTGTTTCAACATTGCAATAATGCCACTGACATTTTAATGTTATGGTGCTCCATGGTTTTAGAGTGACTGTAGAGCAGCAATTTTTAATTTGTAAGGTAAAGGATTATTTTTTTGCCAGAATTATCTTGAATTCTGGAGTAGAATGTGTGAACAATCTTGGCAAGCTCAATTCATTTGTTTTCTAGGTTTCTGCACTAGCAAACATATTGTATACCGTAAATATGTTTATAGAACTGTTACAGAAAAAAAAAATATTTTGCAGCAGCTGTCTCGATATTTTCAGAAATACGAAACAATTTAAATAGATGAAGTTTCAGGAATAAACATTCTGTAAGGCAAATATGTTTAAGGTCATGCTTAAACTGAATGGGCAGGAATTTCAAAGCCCCAGCGCAAGCTGCGACAATGGCTGCTTGCACCTAGTGCAGTGTTCCCAGGACCCTGCACCAAAATTTCTATTGAACAGGGTCCTGGCGCCTAAGTCCAGTAGTATGCGGCAAAGTGGGTGCTGCGCCTGATGTATGGCGCACCCACCTGGAATGCCGCAATGGCTGTAGGGAGTCCACAGCACCCACAGACAGGGGCTGGCAACCAGGCACTGTCCCCTCAACACCACCATGCCAACGGCACTGGTACCACAACACTCCCTGGTACCCTAGTGGGCTAGTGCTCCCATACCAATCTCAGCAATCCCAACCCCTCCCGTACTCCAATCCGGCAACTGCTGCCCTCCACATGCCACCCCGGCTGGCCAACTAATGGGCAACCCATCGCATGCTGCATACTGTATACAGAACAAGCACAGATGACTCATTCGGTGGCCGGCCATGGTGGCGTGTGGAGGGCAGTGCCAGTCACCAGATCAGGGTACAGTAGGGGGGTGGGAGTGCTGAGATGGGTGGGGGGGTTGACAGGATGAATGGACGTGGGTATCAGGGACCATGATGCAGGTGAGAGGGGACCACTGGACCACCAGGAATCACCCACCAGGGATGGATGGGGTGGGCCACACAGTGGCACCTACAGCATGACCCTCCCAGGCACCGTCTAAGTCCCCTTAGACCTGCCCCTCGCTGGTCTAATGGTACTTGGAACTTGGTTCCTGGGGGGTTCTTTCAAATTCCGGATCCGAGGGCTGTGGCAGTCTGGGTCTGCCGCAAGCCCCCAGTGCCATGCTGCAGCCACTTTTGTGGCACAAGGATGACGCTAGCACACTTTGGTGCAAGTAGCCTGCAGGGTGACGCAGGCTACCTTTCAAATTCCCACTTGGCACAAGGTGCCCCTGCATCAGACCTGTTTAACGCAGGCACCTTGCATCCATCTAAGGCCTTTAAAAATTGGGCCCAATGTTTCCTCTGTGTTGAAATACAGTAGATGTGCAATAGAAACAGAAACAGAGGAAGGTATGAGTAGATAAAAAGACATGAAATCCATAAAGTCCACTCTGGATTGCTACATTGAATCCATTATCATTCTCTGCCAACTATATCTTCCTTTTAATGTGTTCTTTGGGATCATTCCAGCTAGCTTTGAACACAACAATGGTGCCCACATTGGTCACTGTGGTAGGTAAGCTATGCCGCTTTTCCTCTTCTTTCTCCATGGAAAAAAAACAAACCTTACTAGAATCATTTTTAATCCTCTCTACCACCACCACCAGCAATTTAAGGTTATGTTTCCTTGTGGATAAATTTGTATTCACTTGAAAATGTTTTAAGTGAGCTATCTTATAGCATCGCTGCAAAAACATGTAAGTTTCAGTCATATATCCCCTTTTCTTTCTTGCCTCCAGAGTACATATTAGGGCTCTCCAAACTTTCCTTATACTTTCCCTGTTGCCACTGTATCAGTTCAGTGGTTGTCCTGTATATGATCTCTAGCCTGTCCTCGACAGACTAGAGACCATACAGAGGACAGTCACTATTCTGTCCCTTACATTTTTAGGTGAAGAGTGCAGATCTGAACACACTACTTGAGTATAGCAGGTGTGTAAGAAGTGATTTAACTTCACTACACATAGCACTACACAAAGTGATGCTACTTTGCACAGCCCTTCCCATAGTAATGTGGGTAGCAAAGGTCCCACTTCACTAGGTGAAGATGACTTGAAGAGGCACTTTGCCCATGAAGTGCCACTTTGCAAAGCACTCAGCCTCATGAAGACAATGAAGTGACACTTTACTCTGCAAAAAATGCCTTTCTTAAAATTATAAAAAAAAATTACGTTTGTATATTTTATGCTTAAAATAAGCAAAAAAAAATGCCAATGGGTTAAGATAATTATCTTAGTAAGACTTTAAAAAAATAAGATATTATGACTTGAATCTAGATGTTGCATACTTTCTTAAAATTTCTTAAAATAAGATTATAAATCTTAAAATATGACTGTTTAACTATAAACAGGATTTCTTAGACATACTGGAAAAATCTAAAATATCTTAAATTAAGACTATTTTGCCAAAAATCAAGATATTTCTCTGTTTAATTTAAGTTTGACAAATCTTACAAATATCTTGAAACAAGAGTTCTTAAACATACTGAAAATCTTAAATTAAGACTGCTTCTCCAAAATCAGGACTTTTTTTGCTTAATTTAAGTATAACATATCTTGCAGGTATCTAGCAGGTACCTTGAAACGAGAGTTCTAAGACATACCAAAGTGCAGAAAATTTTAAATGTAGACTGTTTTCCCATAAATTATTTGCTTAAATTAAGTATGACAAATCTTACAAATGTCTTGAAACATGAGTTCCTAGACATATTGAAGTCCAGAAAATCTTAAACTCAGACTGCTTCTTCAAAATCAATACATTTCTTGACTTAATTTAAGTATGACCAAGCTTGCAGATGTCTTGAAGCAAGAGTTCCTAGACATACTGAAGCCCAGAAAATCTTAAATTCAGACCGCTTTCCCAAATCCAGACATTTCTTTGTTTAATGTAACTAGGACAGATCCTGCAAATGTCCTGAATCAAGATTTTCAATCTAGGCAAATCAAGGCTATACATAAGAATACTGCCAACTAACACGTGTTTAATTAATCCATAAATAAGTTAATTGCTCTGAAAAGAGGTGCATTAATCTAATAAGAAAAACACACATTTTTTAAACATGAAATATTGCCCCCAAAATTAAATATTTAAACCCGCTTATTGATCTGAAACCAATGTATTATGGACCAATTTTATGAGTGGTTCCCATATTGTGCCCTGCATTCCGTGGTGTCCAATGGCCCCAATCTCCATCTCTGTGCCAAACACCATCTACATGGCACCTCTCCCCTTGTCCCATTAAGAACTCCCTGGTGCAGTTGTACCTCTCCCTCTTCCTACCCTGCAGCCACACACTCTCTGGCGTCCAGTGTCACCTGTCTAACCCTCCCCACACAGTGATGAGTACTCCCTGGTGTCCAGTGACAGTTGACAAGCACTCTTTGTGTCCCATGGCACCCTTTTCCATTCCAGTTATTTGAATCAAACTTTAACAGGCCCCATCTGCAAATCACCTCTGTACTTGACTGGAGTAAATGACATGAGGTATTAGCTGGACAGTAGCAGTATTATTTCAGTGGTGGCATGCACTATAAAAAGTGGAACCCATACTTGTTTTCGCTTCTCAGAAATAACCCCTTTCTTTGTTCTTGGCAATAATAATGCTTATGCAAGGAATCTAGTTTAGAACCAGAATATGGCTTTGCGGCAAATAGGCGGTATGTTTTTTTACAATGCTAAGGAGGCAGTATAGCACAGTGGTTCAGGGCACTGAGCTGCAAGCCTGAAGACCTGTGTTTGATTACCACCAGCCCCCACTTGCATACTGTGTGACCCTGAGAAAGTCATTCAACTTCCATGTGCTCCCAGGTCACACTTGGAAGCAAGCTATGGCTTAAGTGTGCCTTTCCTGGTAAAACAATCCCTCCCCAGGACACTAGAACTCTATTTTGATAGACTTTTATGCAGTCAAAAGTAACACAAAAGAGTTTAAAGGATTGTTAAAATGTTCAAGCATTTGATTTATTTAGTGCCTTATTTCAAAGAACTTTAGATTTCTCTCTCCTCCCATATTGTAAAGCTTTTTGGGATACATTTTGGATGAAGAGTGTTATGTAATAACTAAATTGCTTCCTTTCTACTATCTAGGAGAGTGAAGGAAAATAATGCTGCTGCCATTTGGTGCACAGGAAATTTCAAACAACAGAGAGAGAGAGAGAGAGAGAGACCAACCACAATCCAACCCCCCCCCCACCCCTGACCTGACAATCACAGAGGAGATCGAATATATGCAAAACTAAATCATGTAACATCGGTATTTCACTTCTCTAATGTTTGTGGTGCAAAACAACTTGCCTATAGGGAAGGGGAATAGTTTAACCAGGAAAGGCACACTAAGCCAGAGCTTGTTTCCAGTCATGACCAGGGAGTACAAGGAAATAAAGTGACTTGCTCAGAGTCACAAAATATCTAAGTGGGGGCTGATGTGATTAATCCTGGGTCTCCAGGTTTGCCACTCAGTGCCCTTATTCACTATGCTATACTGCCTCCTTGCTTGCTTATGTCAACAACGTGCCCTGAAAAAACACTACATGTCCCTTCCATATATACATACTGTATATACTCATTACAAAAAACATTAATGTAGACATTAGGGTTGAACAATTTAAAGCACACAATAGGGTTTTGAGCCTCAGGAATCTTGGCAAATCAATGATGTAGTGTCCCTTGGGGTTGCCAACCTTAATGCCACCCTCTCCATCCCAGCCCGTAGCCTCCCATTTGAAGCACAAAGTACAGTTCCAAGCCACTGCCTCATAGGCACTCTCTGAAGAAAAAGTATGGCACAGCACATTCAGTTAACAGAATCAGTCACAGCTTTCTTCCCACAGGGCCCTATGGGATGCAAGAGATTATCATGTTTGCTCAGGGGAGGTGGGTGGGCATTCAGCTTGACAACCCCAAGGAACACACCACTGATTCATCAAGACTCAAAACCCCAATATTTGTTGTGTACATCGAGCGCTTTGCATTCTTCCACCCTAATGTCTGCGCTGATGTGTTTTTTTTTTTCAGTAAATTTACCTTCTTTTATGGTAGTGGAATCTTAATAGGATAGTGGAGATATTTCAAACCCTGCATCACCAACCATCTAACAAGTGAAAGCCTATAGTTTCACAATACTTGGGGTTGCACCATTACAGGTTAACAGCCTAGCACAGATAACATCCGAGTACAGACAACAGATCTCTTACCTGGTTCCTGTGGAGCCTAGGATGAGGGGGTCTCAGTAGAACAGCCAGCCACACCTGTAAAACAAGAGCAGCAATGGAGTCACAAAGGATCTGCAGTACTTTATGAAATAATTATGACAAACAATGTAAGATAAACAAAAAACAATACTTATCTGATACATATGCTCAGTGTCCTTCTACACGTGGTCGATGTCCTGTCAAATCTGTAGATGTAAAAAGGAAAATGGGTCAGCATGAAGAATACAAAAACTGATCAGCTGAGTCAGTTGGGAAGGACCTGTAGAGGTTAAAAAAAGTAGTGTGGGTGTGGTGGTGGTGGGGGGGGGGGAGATACCAGACTGGCACCATACCATCAACCTGGGTTTTAGAACTGAGTGTCACAAATTTAGGAGGCAGTATAGTGCAGTGGTTTAAGGCTCTGAGCTGCAAATCTGGTGACATCCAGCAGACCAGACCTGGGTTTGAATCCCACAACTTCCACTTGCATACTGTGTGGCCTTGAGTAAGTCACTTAACCTCCTTGTGCTCCCAGGTCGCTCCTGTAAAAAAGCTTCCAGATTAATGTGCTATACCTGGTTAAACAACTAAATTAAAATTAAAAACTCAGGGGCCGTCATGGTGGTGGATTTAGTGTTCCCAGAACTGATCTCTTTTGGGATGGGGGTGGGGGGGAAAACTGCTCCAGCCATCGACCAACACAGAGCAGAATGAAGACACCAGGGGCACAATATTCAAAACTACTGAAAACACTGGTTAACGTCTGGGCAGTAGTCGAGGAGGGCACAATTCAAATGAAGGGGCAGGGACCTGAATATTGGCACAATCCAACATCCAGAGTATGTGCACTGTACAAGGCCATTTTACTTGGTCCCATTGCACAACGCACATACTGCCAATCCAAACCTTGACTTACTCCCACTCAACCCTAGCTGTTGGTGGAGAATGTGTGGTGTCCACCTGACCCCAACACAGTAGTCCCTGCCATCTAATGGCACCCCCCAACCTGCCGATCACCATCCCCAAAGTGAGACAGCAATGTTTGCCTAGTGCTAGTGCCCCCCATCGCCATCCCGAAGGTAAAACTGAAAGATTCCCTGGTGTCCCCCCTCCCAAGATCACTGGCCCGAAGTTAGAAATTAAAGATTCTCTGGTGCTAGTGGTCCTCCCTCCACCCTCCCCAATCACTGCCTGATCTTAAAAATAAATAAATAAATTCCTTGGTGTCCAGTGGTACCTCTCACCACCCAACACACAGACAGTTTTCCTGGTGTCCAGTGTATACCCTTTCCCATCCTGATCCCTGTATCAGAAAGAGAAATCATTCTCTGGTTGTCTAGCTGACACCCCCCCATCCCCACTCTCCCACTGCAATACAATGAATGCTTCCCTGGTTATCTAGCAGACACCCCTCTCTATCCCTGATCTGCCTTAGAATACAATCTTTATCTTTCCCTGATGTCTAGTGGACTCTCTACACTGAAGGTAGTGCCCCATCAAGCCCACTTCCCCCCCATCCCAGAGCTGCTAACTGGCACAGCCCTCCACTCTCCACCACAGCTGGCCACAGACTGAGCTGTCAATGAGCGCTTATTGTATACAGTACTCGCTCAATGACAGCTCAGTCTGTGGCCAACCATGATGGTGCGAGGAAGTCTTTGCCAGTTGCTGGATCGGGATGGTGAAGCACAACCTACCATGGGAGGGTGTCTACTAACAATTGGGAAAGATACAGATTGTGTTCTACGGGCGGATTGGAAATATGGAGGGGGTCTGCTAGACCAGGGAATGTTTTCACTTTCTTATAAATGGGATAAGAATGGGGCAGAGATACACTGGACACCAGGAAAATGTTACCTGGGTGCCAGGCAGATGAACCACTGGACACCGGGGAATACTATTATATCCATGGGGCATGAGTGCGGGTAGAGTGTGGAACCACTGGACACCAGGTAATGTTCATTTTTTTTTAACCACATCTGGTGGCGATTAATGTGCGGGAGATACTAGCACTAGAAAATCTTTAATTTGACTTTGGGCAGTTGGAGGAAACACTAGACAACAGGGACACATTCATATTTAAACTTTCGGGTGGCAATCGGCTGGGACCACTAGACACCAGGGAATTTTCAGTTTTACCATTGGGATGGTGATTGGGGGAGGGGGGGACTAGCACCATTTAAACATTGATGGCAGATCCTCAAAACTGGTACTATCTGGGGAAAAAATATATATCAGTAGATTGAACACTGCATGGTTCATTCTGCAGAATGCAATGTGGTCAGCACTTTAAATGAAAAGCACATACTATGGTGTTTGCAGAAACAGCACCAAAAGGTGGAAGAGTATCACAAAAGAAACTGAGATGACAACTGTAACATGGAAAAAAGAAATGGCAAATGATGGGCACTTGGGCTTGTGCAGGGAATAGGCAGCTTTTGGGGAATTTGCTTTACAGTGCTGTGACAGTAGTACACAGGGCACAATGCTGCAAAAGCAGCAGAAAATACTTGCCAGGGTGGTTCAGCTAGTAGCACATCTGTCTGTCAGAAGAGTATAGGTTGGCTGTCATTGGACCTTGGGTCATTCATTCATTCATTTCACTTTTCAGTGGCAGTGAGTGTTGCACAGAGACAGCAAAAGTGCATGCATAACTCTGAGGTGCTAGCTGCAAGCTGTGGTGCTACCGGCACCACATCAGCACAATGTGGAGGCTGTTGCACACTAGGGACTACACAGAGACAGTAATGCATGTTGCAGTACACATTAATACAGTGCATGTGGCACTGTGTCGCTGGTAGTGCACACAGCATAGGGCAGAGTTGGCAGTACACATGGCACATTGGCTCTGTGGAGTGCTAGTAGTGCACGTGGCAGTGTGAAGTCAGTGGTGCACATGGTAGTGTGGAGTTGGCAGTGTAGTGCCTGTAGTGCACATGACACAGCCCTTGGCACAACACTGGGGCAGCAGTGCATGCTGCAAATACACTTGGCTGACCTCTGCAGCTGGCCAACATCCCACACAAGCAGGGCTTGTGTTAACCCCCTACCGAAGTCCCAAAATGTGACTTTTGAGCATATTCAAGCACAAAAATAAAAGCAGTGCTTCAGCACAGACACTGGCTTGCACCAATATCATTAGCAGAAAAAATATCCATTAATGTAGTACAAAGCCACTCAAATTCCTGACCAAGATCTTCAGGTCTGACCCCCAACACTGGAAGCAGAGGGTCAAGCTGACACCAGCTTTACTAGTGCTAATGCAACTCCTGCACAAGGATGGTCACTTGTGTTATACCAGAGTAACTTACAATATGAACAAAGTTATCTGTATAAAGTTAGTACTTGCCCGAGACAGAAGCTGCAGCACAGGCTAAATGCTTGCTGTCATCTCTGGGGGGTGGAGGGGCTGCATTTGTCAACAACAGTGGTCAGTATTGTTTTGAGTTTCACTACGGTGTCAGTGTGGCTCATTTGGTAGCAAATCCGCCTCTGGACTAGAAGGTTGTGGGTTCTCATTCCATACAGGGATTGGACTCATACCTAAAAAACAGTGGTATCCGAGTGCAGCATTAGTGAGAGGGTGCTGTACTGCTGGGGTGTGCCATCCTTTGGATAAGATGTTAAACTGAGGTCCCTTCTACCCATCCAAGTAGAGCAAGTACAAAAAGAAAGCTATTTTCATCATAATGAATAGGGGCAAGTAAAAATTCAGCTACAGTCATGGCTGGACAAGTCCTAAAAGTTTTGATCTGAACATCCCTGGCTGTCACCCCAGAGCAGCATGTCTGTCCAGCCAGCCACACTCCCATCACTGGACTACCTTTCCAGACCCACTATCAGAGCACCATGCTGCATGCACTGCTGAATCCATGCTGTGCCACATGCAGCAACTGGACCACCCTTCCTGGCCCCTTAACCAGCCTCCCCTAAGTTTTTCTAACTCTTTCTGGACCACACCACAGCCTTAGAACCTGTATCCCCCCCCACCCCCGCCAACCACCCTCTCTGCATCTGGACCACTTTCAGATCACTCACAGACAAGCAACCCACTCCATCATCACTCTTCCTGCAGCTAGAACACCCCCTCAGCTGACTACTTTCCCTCCAAAGTAAGCACCATCCTCCACCAAGCTGAGCATCAGCCATGCACCACTACAGTAGGCCAGGGGGTGGTAAGATGCTGATTTCACTCTAGGAAGGGACTGTGAAAAAAGGAAAATGACAATCTGACATGCTAAGTTAAGGCCATTTAAGTCCACAGCACTATACTGACTCTCAAAAAATAAAGTTAGCACTGGTGGTCCTATGGGCTTGACATGACCTAGGAGGCCTCATCCCCAGAACCAGTTGCCATGGAGGGCTAATTCACTGGAGGCCAGTGACCACTTATGATAAACAAAACTAGAACTCCTCCCTGGGATCGGGAGGACCACCCTGGGCCCAGATTTTGTGTTGGAGGGCAGGAAGGAGAGTAGAGTAGGACAAACTGGGGCTGCTGCAGCAGCCATCGATATAGCGTGACCACACTAAAAATGAAAGCACCTGCAGGCACTTGTTACTACCAGCCTGTACGGAGCTCAGGCTGTGGCTTGTTCAATGTGGGTGGGAAATGGAGAGACAGAAGCTCAACAGGAGGTGGAGGCGGCCATGGTTACTGTGACTTCATCCACCTACTCCGGTGGCATTTCTGGTAAATGCCCTAGGGCTTGGAAGGCAGCAAGAGGCAGCCAATGAGAGAGCTGCACTCGCAGCTAAAGCTCCCTTTCTGGAGTTAGAAAACAACAGTAGTTGTCCGTATGTAAAGCCACTCCTGCAGCAAACGTAAAGTGCTCTGTGAGGGCTTCACAACTAGCAACAGAAAAAACTGAAAGCCACAACCACCAGAAAACAGAACCGCAGTTCAAACCTGTAAATGCTGCTGGTAGTCATGGCTCCATCCAGTTCCTGAAATTTGAGTGCCACTGCCACGGTATATCATGCCCCAGTGCTCAGGCATGTTATGACGAGCATAAAGGAGAGTTCAGGGGTGCATCTGTTTGAAATGAATGGGGTTAATTTTATTACTATTTTATACATCATGAGGATGAGTGGAAGATTAATGAAGGCTACCACTCAACTAACAAGACCCCTGTTAGTCAAACGGTGGCCTTCATTAATCTCCAACTCACGATCATAATGTATAGACTAGTAATAAGATTATCCCCATTCATTTCAAAGCAAATTCCAGCAAATCAGTGGAACAGGTGTCTTTGGCATCCTGAAGTGAAGGACTCCATTGGTCAACTCAAGTAAGGTACCTGATCACTCTTCCTGTTGCCTTCACTGTGGGGAAAGGCAGAAGGTAAACTGTAGGCCTAAACTGAGAATAGGAGCAACACCCTATCTAGGGTAATGGTAAAAGGAGAGTTACACCAAGGACAGGGGAAGGCAAGTAGGAACTCACAAAAAAGGGGAAGCTAGGAAGGACAGAAAGTAAAAAAAACTATATGTCTAAAAGTACTAATGAGCATGGTGCTATGAATGGAGCAAAGATGGGAGACTCGGGTAGCTACAACTTTTATCCTACCTTAGTTACATTTCTTGTGCTCTGCCAGAAGCCATGCTTTGGGGCAAGCTCTCAATGGAAAGCTGGAAGAAACAGGGCAGCAGTTCATGCAGAGTGCTGTAAAGTGAAGGTGATCCTCTAGAGAGCTGGATTTTTGCAGCATGTCTGAGAAAGGGAGTGGACCAAAGGAAGGGTAGGGGAATGATTGGATAAAGGGGGAGCCCATGAGGTAAAGTCTGTTGGCATATGGGACTGTAGTGCAAAAGAGCACGATGCTGTGAATGGAGCAAAGATGTAAAGGGCAACTGAAGAATCTCTGCTGATGTACAGAGTGGAAAGCAGACCCTTAGAAGCTTGAATTAAAAAAAATGGGAGGTTTTATGAGACTGCTTCATGCTCAAGGTGCATCAGGGCGAGTGATACAGCAGCAGCTCTCAAGTGGGCTCAGAGAAGACCCAGTTCCTGCAAACCTCCAGCTGTTAAGAATCCCCTTCCCCCGGATTTAATCACCCATATACCTTTCCTTTTTTAAACCCTGAAGTACTTGTTCTGCCTACATCCCTCCTCAAGCAACCACCTAGCACCTTCACACTGGCCTGCAGCTCTCCAGTACTCCTCACAGCTTAGCCTCCATGATGGGTTCAGACAGCAGGAGATCATCTGAGTCATTCCTACACCACTGTTTGAAGGTGACAGAAGGCTGTGTGGGGCCAGGGTGTCTACACCAAGTGTCTCACTCACACACACACACACACATGCAAAGTGCACTCTCATTGAAGAACTGCACTCAACTCACTGTGTTAACAAAAACAGTCCTAATTTTATTTTCATGCTAAAAATAGCTAAAGGGTGAACAGACAGCTCCAAAATGTCAGCCGGGCCCACACATTGTATGGTGTCATTTATTAATACCATTGCTAATAAACAACAGTTACATCAAGCTATCCCCCGGCACTTCCTTCAAAAGAACTTTGTCAGGGGGCATGCCTGAATGCCACCCACTGACCAAAATAAAACTGACAGTTTTTGCCAACACAGTGCTGTTCTTCAATGAGAGTGCACTTTATTGTGTGGGGGACTTTGTGTTGATAGCCATGGCTTGGCAAGCCTGTTTTTCTATCATGCACTCACATCTCAGCACTGCAGGTCGCAGATCCATCTGCCTGGATGGGACCACGGTGCACCTGCCCTGGTCACCCTACAAGGATGGTGAATTATTTTTTTTGTATTGTTACAGCATGCAGTTACTAAGCCCAGCTGGCTTTCTACCACACCATAAAACCTGTTGGACTGTCCACCTGTGGTCACCCAGGTTGCAGCTTCGCAAAAAAGGGGCATAGCATCTTCTGCCATGCTCAGTAGTCCCCCCCCCCACTGGCTCTCTCCCTCTGCAATTCCAGGTTAATTTCCTAACCAGCTCAGTGGCATTGCAAGTGGTTGCTGCATTGCACCAAGGGTCCAGTCCTGTGTGCCTTTTTTTTTTAAACAAGAATATCAGGTCATCACTTCAGTAATAAGGTTACTATTTTTAATCTATCTGAATCAGAAATGCAGAACTGCTGCTGAATTAAATCTAGTACAATCTTGCCATCCCCCACTGTATTCTAGCAGCATGGGACTGGCAACTTGGATTGCATTAGAATGTCTAATGCATACAACAGTTATCATTTTTGAATTAAACAGATTTAGATAGTAAGTCCGTTACTGAAGAGAGGGCCTTGCAAATACAACTGCCGTTATTTAAAAATGTATGCAGTTCACGTTAGTTCTGTGGACTCTAAATGATAGGCTGTTTGGATTAGATAGAATACCAGGATTTAAGAAAGCAAAACAAAAACAGTCTAGACACCGGATGAAATGCTTTTGTTTTTACAGACAGTGACAATCCTGGGAGCCTAGAGCAGCACTATACTCCTCTCCCATGCTAAAATCAAAGCTATGTGCTCCATACCACTAGCACAGCTGTGCTCCCCCAAAGAAAACACACGGGCACTGTGTCCCAAAAATGCATGTGCACTGCAGGCTCACTATCCCTCTACCCTTAATAGGCTTCCAATGTTTACATAACTCCTGGTGCTCTCTTCTCTGCCAAAAAATAAATAAATCAAGTTGCTGCATTTTAGAAGAGGTGTGAGCATCCTGTTATATGCCACTCATCATACAGAACAGTTAAGTAATGAAATAGGACTTACCTGCTTAGTCTGAGTCATAGTGTCCAGAGTTGGGTATCCTGGTAGGGCCTAAAACAAAAGCACAGAGAAGGATAAGGAGACACAAATGGTCAGATGTCCTAGAGGAGAGCTTAATAGTAAAAAAAAACTAAACTAAAAACACTTATACATATGAGAGCCAGGGGAATAGCTGAGGCCACTGATCTAGTAGAGGCAGCAGGAACAAACTGGTAAAATAGACAGACTGGATTGGCCTTGTGGTCCTTTTCTGCCATCAACTACTATGTTTCTTACTTACTATATTCTTTTTTCTTTTATTGTAATGTATTCCTCACCATGCCTCCACGTACCTCTGTCTTCAACATCTCAGTCCTGTACTCGCAGCTCCAGCTTGTCTTGTACTCTCAGGCTCTAAACTACAGTAGGCCCTGTCTAGCCCTATGAACTACCATGTCCCCACCTCCATGGTGAGGCACTGTAAGAAAGGATGTGCACAGGATGTGTGTGTGTGCAGCTCCCACGTCTTGGGGGATGGAGAGCAGCATCTGTGTTGAGTTTGGGGAAGTGCATCTTCTATGTCAGGGTCCATGGGGACTGCAACTCCTGTTTCTTGCCTGTTTTATTTTTTTTTTATTTTCTATTTATATATCCATTTTCCTTACTGTGACCTAGACTGTAGCTTTTCCTCAAACTCTTCTGCAGTACTCTTTTTGTTTCATCTCTCTCTACTCTCGCTACTATCAGTGTCCTATACTGACCTATTTTTCCCTTTATTTCAACAAGTCTGGCTAGATGTCAGCTGTCTAAGTTTCAGATAAGTAAGAACATAAGAAAGTGCCGGCAGAAAGAGACCTTGCTATCCATCGAGTCTGCCCGTGAAAGCTACCCCATCCCAGTTTCTTTACTGCCGTAGGTTTCCATAGTGCCTATCCCATAATAGCTTTTATACTGAAAGATACAATTCTCTTTCACATTATTTATGCCCTTAAGATAATCATGCCTCCCTTCCTGTCTGTTCCAATGTGTACATATTGAGGTCCCCAAGTCTATTCCCATATTCCTTGTCATGCAGACTCTGGCACCATCTTAGTTGCCCTCCTCTGCACAGTTTCCACTCTGTCAATATGCTTACGCAGATGCAGCCTCAAGAACTGCACACAGTACTCTAGGTGAAGCCTAACCAGCATCTTGTACAGTAAGTAAACCTTTATTTGTATAGCACTTAATCCTGGAGGCTCTGAGTGCTTTACAGAGGCAGATTAAATAAATGGCAATAATATGAATACCAACATAAAGATCACAACAGAGAAATGCAAGAACACATAAAAATCCCAAACATAACATTCCTAAACACAAACAAGGTCCCAAATGTCTCTTTAAACATTTTCATAACCTGCTTAAAACCCCACACCAACTGTGCCTCCTAAGGAGATTGTGGAACAGAGTTCTAGACAATAGGGGCAGCCATTTCAAATGCTTGGTTGTCCAAGGTTTTCAGCTGTGCACTTGGAACAGCTAGGAAGCTCTTGGTGGAGAAACAAAGTGAGTTCATGGGGCAGGAACACAACAGAAGGTCACTATGATAACCAGGGTCCAAGCTATGCAGGGCCTTATAAGTGAGCTTGCCCAAGCTGAGGGTAATTCTCCACCTTACTGGTAACCAGTTCAGTTCACATAAGGTCTTGACCCCGGTGTTAAAAGGCCCATCAGTAACCTGGCCGCTGCGTGCTGCACCAGTTACAAACAGCAGAGAGCTCCCCCACTGAACCCAAGATACAAGGCATTACGGTAATAGAGCCTCAATATGACAAAAGCATGTACAAGTGAGGGCAAATCACTATGTGGGATTAAATCGTTGATGTGGGTAACATTCCTTGGTGGTAGAAGCCACTCTGAACAATGAACGACACCTAAGACTCAAGTGTCAGTCTGTCATCAAGGATGACACTCAGGTTCTTCACCTTAATAGATACCGACAGCGGTGTAGAGCCCATGAATAAACCAGTTCCCAACCAGATACCTCCAGTCCCACCACCTCCGTTTTGTCAGGGTTGAGCTTCAGCCAGTTCTAGGCCATCCAATCTTGTATCTTAGCCAGACAGACATTTAGCACTTCCATGCCACTGATAGACTTGCGTTCAAATAAAATACAGCTGGGTTTTGTCTGCATAGCAGTGGGAACCCAAACTGTATCGTCTAACCATCTCACCCAAAAAGCATATACACCATGAACAACGTGAAACAGGATCGAACCCTGGGGAACTCCACACATCAAGGGCTTCAGGAGAGAGAAAAAAATTACCTTATAGCTACCCTCTGTGTCCTGCCAAAGAGGAAGGATTTGAAAAAGTTGATGACCGTACCAACAAATCCACAGAGCTCCCTTAGGCAATCTAATAACTCTCTGTGGCCCAATGTGTCCAAAGCTAAGGAGAGATTTAGGAGAAAAAGTACAGACTGGTCCCCTCTATCTCTCACCCTGAGCAGATTGTTTTAGCATCTGGACCCATGCTGTTTCACTACTGTTTCTTGACCTGAATCCCGAATGGAATGCTTCAAAGATCTCATGGGCCATGAGGCGTGTCTTTGAGCTGGACAGCCACCATTCTCAACAACCTTACCCCAAAATGGGAAGCTTGAGATTGGTTGGTAGTTTGCCCAATTCTTAGGGTCTAAGGTTGTCCCCCCCCATAAGGGGCTTCACTATTGCCTCTTTCAAGGCATCAGGGAAGATCCCCCTCTGACAGTAACACCTGATGATGTTGGTGAACACTGGAACCACAACCTCAACATAGTCCAATAGATGGGTTGGGGCTGAGTCCAGGTCACAGACGATGGGTCACAACTTCAAGATCACCCTAAGGACCTTCGCCACCACCACCAGTCAAAATTCATCCCTGACAACAGGAGTGCTTCTGCCAGAGATAAGCCCAGATCTGTCTTTATGAGGTACAAGAAAACAGGGAGGAGGGAGGAGTACCTGAAGGAATCTAAGGAGGTTACTTGGGCATTAAAGGGAGCCAAGGCATCTGCAGAGCTCAGGCTGGCACAAGGCATTAAGAAGGGAGAGAAGGACTTCTTCAGGTACATCAGGGGAGAAAGAGGAACTGTAAGGAATATATAGTAATGATTAGGATGGAGGGGGTTGAGTGGAAGCAGGGGGAGAGGCAGATGTGCTAAATGATTACTTCTGCTTGGTATTTACCATGGAGAAGAGGGGAGTGATATCTAAGGGGGGAGGAACAGCAGAAATGGGGGGGGGGGAGACAGATGGGAAAATCATGGAGTGCAGAGTTCTGGAGAGGTTGAGGACACTGAAGGTGGACTAGGCGCCAGGCCCAGAAGGCATCCACCCCACGGCACTGAACAAGCTGGCAGAGGTCCTTAAGGAACCTTTGGCAGACAGATTTAATGCCTCACAACACTCAGGATGTGTACCTCAGGTTTGGCGGATGTCGCATGTGGTGTCCCTCCACAAGAGTGGCCCCAAAGATGATCCAGGTAACTACAGACTGTTGAGCCTCACATCCTTCATGGGTAAGGTGATGGAGACTATCCTGAAGGAGAAGCTGGAGGCCTTCCTAGAGGCCAGAGGACTACAGGACAGCAGACAGCATGGCTTCATATGTGGCAGATCCTGCCAAACCAACCTAGTGGAGTTCTATGACTGGGTAACTGGACAAGGGGTGCCATGCAGTGGATATCCTGTAACTGGACTTCAGTAAGGCATTCAACTCATTGCCACATGGGAGGCTGGGAAGTAAGTTAGAAGGCACAAGGTGGGTGCAAAGCTGCTGAGATGGGTAGGGAACTGGATTCAGGGAAGGCAACAGAGAGTGATGGTGGGTGGGGAGTTCTCATCCCCAAGGGTAGAGATAAACAGTGTTTCACAGGGCTGTGTTGGGACCAGTGTTACTTGGGATATTCATTGCAGACATATCATTGGACATCAAGAGCAAGATCAGTCAGTTTGCTGATGACACCAAGATGGGAACAGTGGTGGATGACCTGGTGGGGGAGGGTGGCAGGATGATCTGGCAAAGCTGGGAACCTGGTCAGGCACCTGGCAACTGTGATTTAATGTGAAAAATTAGAAGGTGCTGCATTTTGGGGTGAAGAACCCAAGGAGGAGTTACCAGCTGGGGGGGGGGGATGCAGCTGGCCAAGATAGAGAAGGATCTAGGGGTGCTCATTACAGGGTCAATGAACAACTTTGCACAATGTAGGAAGGCAGCTGCAAAGGCCAACAAAATGCTGGGTTGCATTGCAAGAGGTATATCCTCTGGTGGGGGGGGAGAGAAGGGGCGATTCTGCCACTGTATAGATCATTATTTAGACTGCATATGGTGTACTGCGTGCAGTACTGGCGCTCATATCTGAAGTGAGACATTAAGTTACTGGAGGGAGTGCAGTGCAGGGAGACAAAGGTGATCAAGGGGCTTGTTGACTTACCATATGAGAGGAGGCTGAAGGTGTTGAACATGTACTCACTGGCGGAGAGGAGGGACGGGGCTAACAGGATTGAACCCTTTAAGTACATGAAAGGAATAAACAAAACAGGTACGGAGGGGCTGTTCAAAGTAATGGAGAGGAGGGACACCCAGGGCCATGATATGAGACTGGAGGGAGGAAGGTTCAGGAGGGTGAGGAGGGGTCTTTTTTTTATATAAACACACACGCACACACATACACAAAGATGGTGGTAGCTGGGTAGAATGCATTACTGGCAGAAGTGGTATCCAGTAGAACAGTGGACTGCTTCAAAAGGGGCTGGGTTGGGGCAAGGTAGAGGGTTAATGGAGGGAAAGGATGGGAAGAAGAGATAGCTGCAGAACAAGGCATGCTAGCTGCACATTCGAGCAGACTTGATAGACCTCTAGGCCTTTATATGCTGGCAAATCTCATATGTTTGTAAGCCCATGCTGCTGCCTGTCCTAGAGCCCACTGTCCTCCAAAAAAGTCACCAGTCTTTCCTTAAGGATGGTCTCCATGAGCTTACCCACAATTGATGTGAGGCTCCCTGGTCTGTATTTGCTGGGATCATGCCTTGGGCCACCTTTGTGAATGGGCATTACATGGGCTAACCTCCAGTCCTGTAAGACCTCTTGTGTGAAGAGAAGTACTGAACAGGTCCGCCAGTGATCCTGCCAGGCTCCCTACCAGTTACTCGAGTACCCTAGGGTGAATGCCATCTGGTCCCGTTGCCTTGTCCACCTACAGTGCCCTCAGCCCTTCAAGTACTCTGCCCTCCATAATTTCTCAATCCGTCACCCCCTTCCCGCCACCCCCATGAAGTATCTGTTCCCCCTACCATGAATACCGACAGATGTACTCCTCAGTGCCTCTGTCTGCTCCTCCCTTCTCTACCCCCTATCCTTAATGGTCTAATCCCTGTTCCTCATTCTTTCACGTATGTATCTGAAGAGGTCCTTCTCAGTCCTCAATGCCCTGTGCCAGCCTCACCTCTCTGGATGCCTTGGCAGCTTTGAAAAGTCTTGTAACCTTCCTGGACATCTTTGTATACTCCTCCCATAGCATCTTCCTGTCTGCTTCACTTCTGTCTTAATGATTTTTCTTTTTGCCGTGTTCACCTCCCAAAGTCTCGAAGTCATGTCTCCCTTACTACTGACTGACAGCTTTCCTTTCCAGCCCAGCCAATCACCTGCCTCCTTAATTTGCTTAAAGAGAAACTCTGCATTTTAGTATGCACTTTCAAAAATAATGTTTCAGCTGTTACAATGTACTAAAGAATGCTTTTTTTATTTTTATTATTGTTTTCCAAGTAGCCCCTCCAGATAGTCTGAAAAGAAAACATTTGCGCCTCTGTTAACTGCATGATGCATATATGCTTGTGAAATCATAGTGATCACCCATCCCCATTTTTTCAGGACAGTCCTGATTTGGGCAGTTGTGTCCTGGAAAATAAAACATGAATACTACTACTACAAGTCCTGACATTATAACAGAAAAAAATATTTTCTGATTTTCCTCTGCTGCAACAAATTATAATACATTGCCGGCCCTGTGGCACTGATGGTTGAGGCACTGGG
Organism: Neoceratodus forsteri; assembly: GCA_016271365.2. NCBI lineage: Eukaryota > Metazoa > Chordata > Ceratodontiformes > Ceratodontidae > Neoceratodus > Neoceratodus forsteri. The sequence continues at coordinate 222,801,364 of CM057453.1, forward strand.
CGCCTTACCTTGTGCCATGCCGACAACCCAGTTTCAGAAATGGACTTGGGTCGTTTGGGGTTTGGCCAGGGTAGGAAGGCTAGAGTATCCCCTGCTACCCTCCTCCAACTGCCTGACCCCTGTGCCCTCCATTCACTCTCCTGGTGCTCTCCCAACTCCTCCTCTTCCACCATTATTGCCAGCACTGCAAGCTTATTGCCTGCCACCACTATATTTTCCTGCATTGGCCTCTTCCCCGTCTCTTGACTGGCCTTCAACACTTGACCCTCTATCAGATGTGAACCTGCACTCCCTCCCTCCCTCCCTCCCTGTCCTGCCCTCCACCCAATGTCCTTCTCCTGATGTTCACTCCTATTACCCCCTGGGAGAGGTCCTCCTGGATCCTTTATCATTTTCTCTGCCAAGCCACTGCAGACTTCCCTCCAGCCTCTTTAGCCTGTGGCAGACTGAACACCTTCCTAGTCTCCATAATATGTTCATCCCAATAGCTTATTAATTAGTAAAAACAGAGGGACTTACCTGCCATAGGTAGGAGTCCAAAGGAGTGATGTACACTGTAACTGTAAAATAAAAGAAAAAAGAGGTCAAAGGATCTGCAGCTCTTTAGGGGGGTTCAAAAGGGAGGAAGGGATAGAATAGATATAAAAATATACTTCTCTGATGAGATTTAGGAACCCTCGTCCAGTCAGACCTGTAAAAAATTAAACAGAAAAAACAGGTTATAATAAAAAAAGGAATAATCATCCATCCTATCAGACCTGCTGAAATAAAGAAAACAAGCATTTGTCAATGCCGAACGTTCGCTTGCAGATATTTGCAGTGGTATTTGGCACTTGGACATGGTTTAAAAAAATCAGTGACAAAGAAGTACAAGCATTTGTCAATGCCGAATGTTGCTTGCTTCTATGTGCTGTTTAGGTATTTGGAAGTCTTTGGAGTGCAAATATTGAAAATTTGCGAACTTACCAGTGTGTGTAGAAACTGCGCAACGCACGCTCGTAAAACAGTCATTTTTAAGAATTTTTTCACCATATTTTCAACATAGCCATTTTAAGATCTCTGCTCATGAGCAGTGTCACTGTGATTTTCTTAATGTGTCCCATACATTGAGCGTTCGCACTGACTGCCGACAGCGCTACATGGGCGGCAACACGTTTTGGGCAGGATATGAAAAATGACAGCTGTACTGCTCATAAGGAGGTGTGGTAAAATGGCAATGTTGAAAATCTGGAGTGCAAATATTGAAAATTCGCAAACCTACGAACGTGCATAGGAACTGCGCAACTCACACTCGTAAAACAGTCATTTTTAGGAATTTTTTCACCAAATTTTCAACATAGCCATTTTAAGACCTCTGCTAATGAACAGTGTCACTGTGATTTTCTTAATGTGTCCCATACATTGATTTCGTACAACGAATGCGCCATTGTGCGCTACATGAGCAGAAACATGTTTTGGGCAGGATGTGAAAAATGACAGCTATACTGCTCATAAGGAGGTGTAGTAAAATTGCAATGTTGAAAATCTGGAGTGAAAATATTGAAAATTAATAACTTATTTAGTACGTTGAACTGCGCAACGACGCTGTGAAACAGTCATATTTAGGATTTGTTTTTGACAAATTTTCAACATAGCCATTTTAAGATCTCTGCTCATGAACAGTGACACTGTGATTTTCTTAATGTGTCCCATACATTGATTTCGCACACCGACTGTGCCATTGTGCGCTACATGGGCGGAAACACGTTTTGGGTGAGATGTGAAAAATGACAGCTGTACTACTCGTAAGAAGGTGTGGTAAAATGGCAATTTTGAAAATCTTGAGTGAAAATATTGAAAATTCAAGTGAACTTACAGCCTGGGCGCAGGAACCGCAACGCACGCTGTAAACAAACATTTTAGATTTTTCCACCAAATTCAAATAGGCTTTTGAGAGCCCACCTTATGAACGCTGGCATCAGATCAGGCCAGAAAGGTGATTTTGCGCAATGACTGCGAAATCACCCTTCAGGCCCGAATAACGCCATGACAGTGACAGAATTCATGAGAAGGGGTCCCAAAAACCCCATGTTGAAAATTTGGTGCAAAAATTCCAAAAAATGCCTGAGATATGCAACAAAGTTGAAAAAAACCCATCTAGCCCATTATACAGCTTACCGGCATTTCCTCAGTTCGCGGTCGGCTTTGAAGAGTGCAGACGTGTTCCCGGTCCAGCTATGATCGTCGCGCCGAGCTCAGGAGGTAAGTATGAGGTGAGGGGGGGTGTGGGGAGGCAGGGTGCGCAGTGGATGGGTGCAGCTTGTGGGAGGGAGGTGGGGAGACAGCGATGGAACGTTTTATTTTTTTACAGGTTTGTTTTGTTTTTTTTTACTCAGACGACGCGGGATGTTTGCCACACTGGGGTGGGCTCCCAGCGTGGCAGCAGGGAAAGCTGTTTGGGGGGAGGTGGAGCTGATGGGGATTGGGCACCCCCTTCGGCAGATGACGCGGGACGTTTGCCATGCTGGGTGGGCTCCCAGCATGGCACTAAGATTTGAGGGCGTGACACACTGCCAGCACACAGCGGTGGTTTTCTTTGAAGAGAAGACCACCGCTGTCATACACAGCACTGCATCGATTGGTGCAGGACTGCCATGCCTGCTCAATGGAGCAGGGGATTGCACAGGACAGGCACACCTCCAAAGTGTCCCATTCTCCCAAGACATTCCTTGCACATGCTCGCAAGCGAACGTAAAAAGGTTAATATGAGGAAAATACAGTAGCGAAGGCTAAGGCAGAGAGATATGAAAGGGGTATATGACAGCAAAGGAGTAAAGAGAAAGAGAGCTCAAATAAAAAGTTACAGTTAGGAAAAAGCAAGAAGACAATTATAAAGGAAATAAAGTCATAAGCAAATAAGAGATGGCCCATAGGCACAGCGGACAGCTTGGACAGTCAGAGGACCAGCCGAGGAGAGAAGGGCAGAATGCTTCCCTCCTCCAGGGGGTCTCCATCCCACTGCTTTAGCACCACCTGGGTGCCCACAGGTGGTGGTAGTGCACGGAATCCACGAGTGACAGGCAGGACCACTGGAATGTGCCCAGAGGCTGGCTGTACCAAATCTTGCCAGCTGCCAATCCCAATGTGTGCTACAAATGTGTGTGTGTGTGTGTTTTTTTTTGGGGGGGGGGGGAGAGAAAACATCCCTTATCAAAATGTAAGCCTTCACTTAACCTTAACATAGCAGTTAACCTTAGCAGTATCTTGGCATTTCATTAGATTTAAATAAACATCGCAAAAGCAGTTTGAATGCTAAAAACAGTCAATTGTATTATAATGGGCCATCAAGATGCCCTTCACAGTCAGAAGCCTTAAGTTAGCCTGAAGCCAAATAAAATATCTTTTACTATATGGCAATTTTTGTAACACTTCTGCACCATCAACTATTGAATAAAACAAGTTCTACTTACCATATGGCACAAAAGAAAACATTTAGTGAAGATATTGGCACAGAAAAATAAAAGTCAGCTGACCCTCAAGTCCTTGGTGCAAGGAGCAACAGTTTGCATTCCCTATTTTGGGGGCGGTTGCAGTTTATGTAATAAGGTTGACAGGAAACAGTGTGGCTGACTGGAATACTGCCGTGGATGGGAACCCCATTAGTGCCATAACTGTATGTCCATCATGTAAATGGACAATTTTTTTTTTTAATTGTATCTCTTTATTTCAATAAATTGTCAACAATAAAACACCTATTTACCAACACAATTTTGACTGGGGAAGGGGCTATGCTCCCTGCAAACAAATATAATCAACTCCAAGGTCGCACCATATTAAAAGAAAATAAAAACATTTGAGAAGCACGGCAGGTGCAACCACAGTTTTTACTTTCAAACATCCGAAAGTGATAGGTAGGAAACTGAACCCCTATCCTAGTCCCGCTGGACTGCCTACCTACCTCACAGTGCACTATTCTACCCGCTGCACTAAATGAAATCTGCTCCTGAAACATGCTCCGCCTGCAACCATATAATTTTGGACAGTGCATGGTACTCAGAGCAGCACACAAGTAGTCTCGAGTGGTACTCTCATGCATCACTGGACTGTCTGCTATATAACTTCCACTGCAAGGTGTCTACCACGACACTTGTTTCAGAAAGCACAAGTGAGCCACTCTGGGTAACTACGTAGAAAATACAGGAAAATCATATACTTACCTCACATTTTGAGAACAGGTGGAATGGAACCTGTAACATAAAAGAACATAAGTAATTGTAACCTGAGCATAATCTGTGTACAAGACTGATAGCCAAGAAAATGGAGCAGAATAAAAATAATAGCAATAAGAATCAAAAGGAATGGCATAGCAATTTGGAGGGAAAAAAAAACTTAGTGAATTCTATCAAGCAGTTACCCCTCTTTAGCCCCTCATCTTCTCACAGACATTTAGTCACAACTCCTCTGGAACAGGTTCTGCTCACACCAATGATAGACTGCATCAGACCCCACATATCAGTTGTCATCCCCTCTGGTTATTCATAGCCATCTTCACTTCCACGTCTCCTTTCTCAGCACCTACTCTGCCACCACAGATCCCACTCAGTATCTGTGCACCCCCCACCCTAGTACTCCAGAATGGTAGTCAGAGTTGGCCAACAAACAGTCTGTTTCATTTGACAGTAAATCGCTCTTCCTCTCACCTGCTTGCAGGACACCCCCCATCTCATGAAATAAATAAAGGGGCAATAGCCACTGACATACCAGGTACACCAGGGTATAGATTTCAGGCAGGAGCCAGCCCAAGGCAACAAATTACACAGTACTGCACCTGCAAACATGCAGCAGGTTTTCCACAGAGGCATCATTTAGCGGTAATGGTTGAAACCCCTATGATTTCACTGCAACCGCTGTGATGTTCATTGCAACCCATACAACAGACCATCTGACATTTATTTATATAAATTCAGTGATAAGAACTTTGCAAGAAACCACTATAATTCTGCTGAAGTGAGACTTTCACATCTGCTCCTACAATTCGGCTGAAATGATGTATGCTGCACTTTGACACTCGCCCATGCCGCAACCATGCCTGGAAGAGTAAAGTCAAGACATGCCCTCTAGATCAGCAGCTTTTTTTGATAAACTAAGTCTTCATATGCTTTCAATTTTGAAGATGAAGCTAACTAAAACAAACTGCTGACATGGAAGGCATTTGCCCAGTGTGCTCATTGGTTTGTTTCCGACCCCGACCCCCAACCCCCAACCAATTCCCTTCCCTTTGTCACTCGCACGCCATGACCACTCTGCTGCACATATAAAGGGAAACCATGCAGCTGAGCAATATACAGTAAACAACTGAAAGTCTGTAGTACTGCTCTGCCTGCCCTGCTTACCTTAGTATTCACAGGCAGGCCACGGCTAGGGAGCTACCTGAAGTCTTCTTGAGGAAGAGTCTCGGTTGGAGCAGATCGTTTCTCCATATGCCAAACTCAGAAGTGTGCCAGGTGTCTGAACAAGAATGTATGCATTACCCTTCTGAAATCAAAAATAAATGGCCAGGTGGTGCAGAGGTTAGATTTCCATTTGAAACACCAGTGACTGGGGTTCGGGAACAAACTCAGGTTGCTGGAGGGCCGGGGGAGAAGGCTACAGTGTCAGATGACTGCTTGCCTTCTCCAGGGGTGGAGGGGGGATGCTGTCCGGCGACTGCTGATTCTCAGTGCAGACTAGGGGTACAGCATGTCCCCCAAATGACTACAGGGGGTATGACAGACGTCAGCATATGCCTTAACGTCATGGCACGTCATGCCCTAAAGGGAAGCAAAGCAAAAAAAAGTGCTCCACGGCCAACCAGATGACAGTCACCGGCTCACATTGCCGCTGCCCCCCCAGTGCAGCCCAGATCCAATTCAGCAGCACCTGGGCCACATAGCATGTACTGGCTGGCCCCTACAGGTGCCCATCTCCCTCAGAGTAGGGGAACCACCCAACAAAGGGTCACATCTGGGTTACCCAGGGGGCTGCGAATGTGAGGAGGTGGTGGTGGTGGTGGTGGCTGACATCAGGGCAGGGGCACCAACAGGGACCTAGGCGACTCAAAGGAGTGGCCGACCAGGAGCAAGGGAAGGAGCAAAAAAATAAATAAATGGTCATATATTAAGTACAGTAATGCGACGCAGTACCACACAACTCACCCTGATCATGGCTGCTAGCTCTGCCTGTAAACGTTTTATCCACCTGGAAGTGATTTGACGGTGACTTCCAGTCTTGCGAGTGCATGGAAATACACAAGCATGTGTAGCAGTCATAGACTTAGTAGTCTGTCTTAATAATCCTGTGGTGCAGATCTGCAAGTTGCTCTCCGACCATGAAAAGCACATACAGCAAGGGGTGGTTATAGTGGCATGTATGAGGATCTGGAAAAAGTAGGAGAGGACACTGATGCTGCCTGTGGAGGGAGTTGAGGTACTGTATGTTGGCAGTAAGTACTACCTGTGTGGCAGCAGAGAATTGATACTGATAGGGTAGAAGGGGGTTCAGTGGCTGTAGTGTAGAAGGGGTATCTGTTAGGCAGCAGAGGGTTGATGCTGGTTGTGGGGCAGCAGAGGGTTGATGCTGACTGTGGGGCAGCAGTGAACAGATATAGGCTTTGGGACAGTACTGGTAGTGGTGTGGGGGCAGGGCACCGTTTTTGGCTGTGGGGTGAGCAGGGGTTGCACTAGCTGAGGCGGTCTGATCGTGGCAGTGTGAGGAGCATATGACTCATAGCTGTGCATGTGCATCAAGCTGATGCATGCTGTTTCTAGAGCAGCTGGCTGATACTGCAGTTGTGCAGCACAGCACATCTGTCCCCCACCCCCAGGAAAAGCCTATCTCTACCCCCCCCTTCGTGCAGCACAGACCATCTCCCCAGCATGCAATGCAGCACATCTCAGGGATGTAATGCAGGTTTGAAGCAAACATAATGGCATACCAGAAGTATAATGGCAGGTAATCCCATCACCTGTCTAGTTCATGGGCTGATCTGTCCACTGCAACCTGTGAATTACAGCAGGACAGACTGAGCATGAGTTAGAAGAGATGCCCAGATAGTCTAGCGGTAAGGACAGGCAGTCAAGTACTGCACCAGTGTAGTGTCTATCCTGAGTTTGATTCCTGCTCCCTACAACTATACACTCCTCCCACCACTCAAAAAATATGCTAGGACTGAGTTGGTTCAATAAACTGGGAGTCCACCAAAACAAAACATTATCCACTGTGGACTTTTATTTGGTGTCTAGCACTGACAAGATGACCTGCCCTCCTACTTCTATTCAGCCATACTGTTTGTTCAATAACTGCAGTCCTGCTATGCAGCACAACACATCTCGGCCACCCTCCGGGCGGTGCAGCACATCTGTCTTCCACCACCAGGCAGCAAAGCTGATCTCCACCCCTCCCCCCACATGCAGCACAGCTCATCTCCCTCACATGCAGAGCATCTAGCCCCCCTTGGGGCAGCAAGGGCAATCCATCCCCCTGTGCAGTACATCTTGGCCACCACCCAGGTAGTGCAGACCATCTACCATTCCCAGGCAGCAAAGCCCATCACCCCCCCAAGGTAACAAAGCCCATGTCTCCCCCACACCCCCAGGGTAGCAAAGCCCATGTTTCCCCTCCACACCCTTCTGGTAGCAAAGCCCATACACCCCCCCAAAAAAACACTTTCAGGCAGCAAAGCCCATGTCTCCACACTCCGAGGCAGTGAAGCCCATCCCCCCCCCAACGATGTCCATCCTGGCACTCCTGAGCAGTGCAGAATTTACCCTTACCCACCACAGAAACCAAAGCAACTCCCACCCCACCCGGCTACATAGCCAATCTCTTCCCCCACACCCACAAGCAGATGGATATCCCCGGCTGTATCCTTCACAAAATTAGAGCTGCCTGTTTGGTCTCTGCACTTTGTTGTGGCCTGGAAAGCAGCTCCCAGATCACTGCACTTCATTATCAGACCGCTGCTTATGACCACAGTTGTCAGACACCTCAGGCAGCTGCTCCACATTAACAGGTCTTGGGGATTGCAATGTCTGTGCACTCCTCCTCCCCAAACCAGCACATTCTCCAATCTGCATTCCGCTCCAGTCAGCAGCAGACCATGGGAGCCCTGCCCGATGTCCACAGGCCTTCCATCGGGATGAAACACCTTGTGTTGGTGGCCGATGCAGCAGCAGAGATGTGCCTCCCGAGCAGATGATTAGGCTGGTCCGGTGCTGTGGCAAATGGGCCAAAAATATTACCATATGTGTGCCAAATAAACAACTGTCCAGACAGATCGAGTTCCAGCATTTTAAATCAGTATACCAACTTGCGAAAGGCCTACCCTCCATACTTCAAACCAGGGCAGGGAGAGATGACGTCCCCCACGCCACTACCTCCTAAACAGCAAGATTTACCCCAAGGGGATATGGTGAATAGCAGCTGTTGGGAGGACTTAAAACATATTTGAGAACAAAAAAAGATATAGCTGTACAGCACTTGCAGGTATGACACACAATACAAGGTTACTGTTTACCAGTTTGGTCTCCTGCTATTTCTCCACAAATAATTCAAGGTTGGTTAAATTAAAACAAGCAGGCCTAGTCACAAAACTATTTTTCTGTTACAACGGTAAAGTATGACTGCACCAGTAACGCAAAGATTGATTTTTACCCACACAAGACCCTATGTAGAAAACAGTTATGCAGCTGTTCTTGTTAAATTGCTGCTGATTAATTTACTGTACCTTAGTAAAACTCGGTGCAGTGTAAGGCATAAAAAATACGACTTTTTTCCTAGTGTGCAGCATGAAACGGCGACAGGAGAAAATGGCACCAAATGTACCACAATGCACTAATCGGACTATACCATTACACATTTTGCTGGCAACAGTCTTTAAAAAAAATTCAGGGGTACTGAGGTAGCAAACTCTGCATGAAACAATGTCGACATAACGTAAGATATGCCACCTGGAAATGATGTGTGCATGCATTTGAGGCAACCGTTTAATTTGTAATGCCACTAGGGGATCACCTCCTTTGGTTGCAGTTGCCCGCTGGCATAAAATTAGGTGCATGGAATATTCTCATATAAGGACACCTCCTTGCTGAGCTGTAAACTATGAATGACATAGGGGCAGTGGTTTGTTTGTTTTTTGTCTACAGTGGTAAAGAAAATAATATTTTATTTTTTGCTGTTACTACTGCCCAACATGCCTTCGTGCATTAGTAGGAAGGGGAGATAGCTGCTGACTTGCAGTATAGCTAGACATTGATTGTGAGTTTTTCACAGGTATAGGAAAGAGATGTACAAAGCAAACAAGAACACAGGCTCCACTCTCCGATGTGCCACTGATAGTCCAGGAACCTGGAGTATTAAGGGCACCATCCACTATGAATATGCTCGTTTTGTTTATTTTCATAAACCAAGACGGACAAAATTTTAACAAAAGAAGAATCATGCACTCGCTCTCTTCAAATAAATTATGCAGCCATATGCCTGGAGGGGGGAAGGCATGAACAACACCAGCAACAAAAGGCAGAGCAAGAGCCCAAACAAGGGTCCAGAACACTTTTGCATGCTCCATTATAAACAAAGATTCCACTGAAATTTACAGTTCGCCCATTAGTGGTGAACATTCTGATACTGATCCCAGGCAAGGATCACTAGATACATATACCCACCCCCACCCATAAGTGATCTCGTCAGGTTGCTGCTCGCTCCTGTGATGACCTAATGACCTCCCCGCTTTCACTTCACCCACACTGTCGTGCTATCAAACAGCATTTAAACAAAGCACTAGAGTACACACATTAAAATAAACACAACACATATCAGCTTCCAGTTAAATCACTATTCCAATAGTACTGAATGGGCAGAACTAAACTGTGACAAGCCCCTATTCCTATTCCAACTGGTTGTCTCTCCAAGGGCTTTTTGGGACACCACCTCATTAACAATGGCACTATCATTTTGTTACTCAATGCTGAAAGGTGATTTCATGCAGTGACTGCGCTATTCGGCGCCACAGGTGCAAAAACTCATTTTGGGCAGGACGTGAAAAATGACACCTATGCTGCTCATGAGGGGGTGTAAAAAAATGTCAATGTTGAAAATCTGGAGTGAAAATATGAAAAATTGGTGAAGTTACACAAGTTTGTAGAAACTGCATTGCAGGCCCGTAACATGGTCATTTGGGGGAATTTTTTCACCACATTTTCAACATGGGCTTTTTGGGACCTCCCCTCAGGAACAACAGTGGCACTGTGATTTTGTTAATTTGTCCAGAAAGTTGATTTTGCACAGCAACCATGCCATTCTGCGCCACAGGTGCGAAAACACGATTGGGGCAGGATATGAAAAATGACAGCTTCACTGTTCATGGTTTTTTTGGGGGGGTGCATCAATGAAAACAATTAGTTCTTTTGTGGTGTTCTATGCATCTCTTCAGCTGCTAATAAAAAACATTTTTATACTGCTTCTGATTACTAATAACTATTAATAACAGTAAACATAATTAGCAGTATTTAACATTAGCATCAGCTCAGAATAACTGCTACAATGAATGCTAAACCAATTGACTACTAACATACTACTAAGGAACTCTATTTTGGCAGTCAGAAGGTTGAATAAAGGCTAATCTAATGCTAATATAGCAGTCTGCTTGGGTAAGGGATAAGCACAGGTCAAAGTCCAGTCAGTCCTATGGAAATAAAGGGGAAGATATATGTCCGATGCATAAAATTACCATTAATCGGTGAACATTTGTTTTTAATGGCCATTAGTGCATTGGTACAACACAATGTGTAATAGTAATGAAAAGCTAATTTCTCAGTTTTAATGGTTATTAGTGGAAAAGCATGTCATTTTAATAACTGTTAAACTAGCAGCTGAAGATATTTAATGGCCATTGTCATGCCCATTACTGTTTTAGCAGAAGGCATGTCAATTTCATGGCAATTAAAATCTAAGCTGAATACATTTCATAGCCATTTATCTAGTTAATGATCACAGGGATAGTTTTCATGGCAATGAAACTAGGTTATTATATTTTAATGGCTATTAAAAACTTGTTGCAATGTTTTAATGGGTGTGAAAAAGGCCATTAACTGTACATTAGATGAAATTTAATGGATGTACAACACCTGTTAAATATTTAATGGATGGCAGAAATGGTTAATTAATGCCATAGATGAGTACATTAATGGTTTTCACCCATGAAACCGCAACAGTTAAATTTAATGGGAGATGAAATTTCACATTAAACACAATTCAATGGGGTAAATTAATGGGTTCGCATGAAATTAATGGAACATTAATGTATTTTAATGGAATTTTAATGGATTTCGATGCAGTAGTGTCTTGAGCCATTCCCCTCTATCTTCAAATTATGCCCCTTTGTGCTTGCACATCTCTTTCTGAAAGATGCTACCCTCCTAGACTTTGTTGATTCCCTTGAGGTACTTTAAAGTTTTTATCATGTCCCCCCTCTCGCTCCTTTCCTCAAAGATATACATGTTAAGCTCCTTTAGTCTCTTTTCATATTGCTTCTGTTGCAGATCCTGTACCATTTTAGTTGCCCTCCTCTGGACTGCCTCCATGCTATGTCCTTGTGGAGATGGGGTCTCCAGAACTGCATGCAGTACTCCAGATGGGGTCTCACCAACTGTCTGTACAGAGGGATAACAACTTCCTGTTTTCTACTGGTGATGCCTCTTGCTATACATCCCAGAATCCTCCCAGCCCGCCTTACTGCCTTCTTACATTGCTTGCTTACCTTTAGGTCATCTGATATGACTGCTTTCAGGTCCCTTTCCATTTTTGTTGTTGTTAGTACTTCCCCCAATTGAGTACTCTTCCCCTGGGTTTCTGTTTCCCAGGTGCATTACTTTGAACTGAATCTAAGCTGCCATACCTTTGACCATTCCTCCAATTTTACCAGGTCCCTTCTTATCCCCCCCCCCCTTTGAGTATCAACCCTGTTGCAGATCTTTGCCTCCTCTGCAAAGAGACATACTTTTCATTCCAGACCTTCTGGAATATCACTTAAAAAACATTAAAAAGGATTAGACATTGTAGTACCCTCCTAGTAACCCCTCTTCCTTTGGAGTGGACTCCAGTTACTATTACCCTCTGTGTCCTGTTGTCCAGTCAATTTTTTACCCAGGCTACCACCCTGGGACCCACTCTCATGTTGCTAACTTGTTTATTAATCTTTTATGTGGGACTATGTCAAATGCCTTGCTAAAGTCTAGGTAGGCCATGTCCATAGCCCTCCCTGGTCTACTACTTTGGTAATCCAGTCAAAGAAATCTATTAGATTCATCTGACATGACCTTCCTGCTGTGAATCCATGCTGCCTTGGGTCCTGTGCCCCACCGGCCTCTACATACTCAACAATTCTTTCTTTCAGAAGTGATTCCATCATTTTCCCTACCACTGAGGTCAAACTGACAAGTCTGTGGTTTCCTGCCTCTGCTTTGCTCCCACTTTTGTGAAGGGGAATCATATCCAGCCTCCTCCAGTATTTAGATACCACACCATCCTCCCATGATTTGTTAAAAAGGGTAGTCAGTGGTGTCACTAGTTCTCACCTTAGATTTTTTAGATTTCTGGGGTGAATCCCATCAGGACCCATTGGTTTGTCCACCTTCAGTTTTAGGAATTGTTTCAGAGCCCCTTTTTCTGTGAATGGACTAGTATCGACCCCCTATCCAGAGTGCTTCTATTGATTGGATTAGGTACCTCTCCCTCCTCTTCTTTTGTGAATACTGAGCAGAAATATTAATTTTGTATCCCTGCTTTTCACTGTCACCCTCTGCCCAACCACCCTCTCCTTTATTAAGCCTCACTATCCCTTCCTTGGTCTTTCTTTACTCCCTAATGTACCTATAAAAGGTTTTACTCCCCCTTCTTAACTGAGTTGGCTATCTTTTCCTCTGTTTTTGGTCCTTTGCTATTCTGACTGCCTTCCCTGCTTCCTTCTGCTTTAACTGGCACAGTTCTCTGTCCTGCTCATTCTGTGTTTCCTTATTCTTCCTGAACACTATCTTTTTCTCCCTTACCTTCCCCACCACCTCTTTTGAGAACCATAGTGTTTTTTTCTTTGTTGCAAGTACAGTGCAAGTTGTGGCAGAGCAATAAACTGGAATGACTTGACATGTCACCTCAGTGGACTCCTACTGTAACAGATGCAAGCTCACCATTATGGCTCAAATCTCCAACCTCCCAATCAAGTAACTAAATCATGAGTACTTACTGGTCCAGGTGAGAGAATGTCTGTGTAGATCTAGATTCTGGATGCTGGGTGGGGAGTACGTGTAAGGCAAAGGTTACACAGGAGTCACAGAGGATCCATAGCTCTTAGGGCAAATAGCACAGATAAGATGATAGTAAATAAAAGTATACTTATCTGATAAGCACAGGTCATTGTCCAGTCAGCCCTATGGAAATAAAGGGGAAATATGTCTGATACATATAATTGTCAGTAGTGAGAGTAGAGGCAGGATAGCACAGATGTAATAGGGTACAGGTTGAGGTTAGAAATAAAGTATTTTGGTTTAAGGTTTTTAGGGTTGAGAATCCACTCACCTGTCTAGAAGGGAACCAAAGTCAGGCAATTTAGAAGAAGACCAGAATCAGAGAACCCAGAGGAATCAACCAGAGAACAATGCAAATGATCATCTTCTGGCCAGGGAAGCTAAAGCCGTCTATTCTGTAACACCGATGTAGGGGAGACCAACTTGGCTGGGCTTTAGTACTGGGGAGATCCACTCAGCTGAGCTTGGGTGCAAAAGTGGGCCCACTGAGTTGTATTTAGGTGCATGGGAGAACCCACTGAGCTGGGCTAGTGTGCAGGTGGGGAACCCAGCGGGATGGGCTTGGGGCAGGAGGGGACACGGTGAGCTGAGACTGGTGGAAGGACGAGATCTTCTGATCTGAGCTTTGGTGCAAGAAGGGACCAAGAAGGTTGGGTTTGTGCCATTACAGGAGGAGAACCAGTGGCAGGGTTTGTGCAAAAGGAAGAGACCCAGTTCGGTGGGCTTTTTTGCATTGTTTTGACACATTTGCATAGTTCTAATGTGTTGCCTGGTTGAGATTATGGGATACATTCTGAAAGATGAGCACAAGCAGTGCCAATGGCAGCTTGTACCAATTGCTGGTGCAACAGGAACTCTGACCCCAGTTCACTATTGGGTAGGGTCTGAGCGGTGATGTCCAGCAGCTTACAGCAAATGTGACCATGCAGCAAAAAGATGGCACTCTCAAGAAGTTTGGCATAAGCTATAGGGTGGTCAGGCAGCATCTGTGTCCTGTTACAGAGTACTATCAGGAGTAGAGATGTTGAGAAATTCAAATTTGCCAGCAAAATTGGCACATAATTGTCAATTTCGCTGAGCAATACATTTTGTGAAATTCCGCCATTCCGAAAAATATTTTGCTGGGTGAAAAACTGTGACATTTCACTGGTTTGGGTGTACTAAAAAAATACAATACCACTGCAACTACCATGCAGTTGTGGGAGGCATGGGAGACCATGGGTGATCAGTGGCACACATTTCCTCCTGTCCAGGGAGGGCTCTAGGGGTGGTACATGAATTGTTAGACCAACCTCCTGGTTAGTTTGACTGTCCCAGGCCTCATGCCCTCCGGGTGGGTTTCCTGAATCCCAATGCTAGGGATATGGCAGCTTGCATTTGACACAAGTGCTCTAGCACCCTGGCACACCCATCAGCTTGGTGCAGACCTGGCATAGGGTCAGTCTTGTGAACTAGGTTTTGAGTTGGCACAGGAGGCCTTCCTGAATTGGAAACTCTGCAAAATTTAACACAAGGTGCCCCTTGCATGAACTTTACAGTTTTGGGGATTGAGCCCCATGACTATAGCACATTAAGGCATACCAAAGAGGATGAAACTTGTGTTCGTACTTTGCCATTCTTGGCCAGTATCGAATCAGATATGGAAACTTGCTTAATAGATGCTGTCTGTTCTGGTGATGCCTTGTAAGCCTGGCATGCACAAGGATTTATATACCTATAGGATGGATAGGATAAGACAGGATATACTGGGCAGCAGTGCCCAGTTGAAAATGTTTCTCCACAAGGATTACATATGATTTAGACTGGGTATGGTTATTTGGTAAATGGATTGGCAATCATGTTGTTCAATGGAAAGTGAAGTTAGTCTTCATTAGGAAACTAAATTCAATTTTCTTCACTATGCATCCTTAAATACAATTCTGCAGCTAGGTAATTTTTATCAAAGTGCCCTATATGGTCTGTAACACACTGCATATGTATCCAGACTTGCTTCCAGCAACTGATACATTCTTAGATAAGAAATGCAACTGCTCCAGTGTGCCCCATTGAAATGTACCATCCCAAATATGATAGATGAAGAAGAAGTTTGTCACATGGCTTTTTGAGATGGAAACATCTCTGAACTCAAAGTTCAGATCCAGCTGGACACCTCAGTTTCAGCAGCTGTTTATCCTCTGTTGCTGCCCAGTTCTGATCAGTGCTGTCCCTCATTGTTCCCACATTAAACCACCAAGAACTACTGCAGCAGTGGCTGTGATGGTGACAGCAGCTGAGGTGCTCGTTGCCTGATGTTCGTGTGTTCCAGTCCCTGTGATCCTGAAGTGGAAAATAATTTCAGAACTTTTTTACTCAGTTTTTCTTGGCTGCTCAAGAAATTAAACAGACTAGAGCGATAATACTGTAAATCAGTCACACGACAGCAGGGGACCCTCTTGCTGCCTTGAGGTCCAAACAATTGCATGGGTTGCATATGCCTAACATCATCACTGTGGAGTCATTGACTTCAGAACAACACAACTCCATTCAATTATGGTTGCAATTCAGGGCAGTTGGAACTAATTGCAATTGCCTTGGATAGTGGCCCACAATTCAGAAGGCCAACGCTGGCTCTGGGATCTAATTCACAGTATCTCCACCATTGTTAGTGCTTTTTTTAATGGAGTTACATTTTACTAAATGCAGCCCCTTTAGCTACACAGTGTGTGTGTTTCTTTTTGCAACTTCACTGCACAGTATCAAAGGACACAGTAGATGACGGCAGTCAACATAAACAGTGGGAATCTCTGTGGGGGATTAATCCAAGCTGAGGCATAGGGTGAGGAAGCTACAGTGCTGTGGAACACATGTCCTGGTGATAACGCTTTCCTCCACTTCATCCTTCTCCATGTTGCTTTTTCTTTCACCTCTACTTTTGCACTGGCTGCAGGCAATCTACTTACCCCATTTTTATTCCACTCACTTCTCACTGGCATCCACTGTTCAATCACCCATGTTGAAGGTTCTGTATCTTGCCCTGTATGGTGGGCTCCCTAGGGAGAGACCATGATCCACTGGAAGCCTGCCCGGGACTTACACTTTCCAACATCATTTGGCAGAGGTCAAGGGTCATCATGAAGCACTACCATACATGGTTTTTACCTTGTGTTGCTTTCTCCAAGGTACAGATGTGCAATGACACCAGCGCACAGGCATGCATGCTCCCACACATGCCCCATAGATATCCACTGCTGCCATCCCTCTTCTATTGTTTTCCTGGCATGGTGTACATCCAGCCTCATCCCCATCCCTCCTCACCAGAAGTAGAGAGCAGTTCATGGGAAGCTCATCCACCCTCCCCCTCTAGCCAGCCATTTGATGCATTTGGCTCATTCCTGAGCATTGGTTGCCAATGTCGCAAACAGTAGAGCTACCACTGCACCAGCAGGCCAGCTCACCTCATGTTGCTTTTACTCATGAAATGGAAACAAGTAACAGTGATGCAGGGGACATGTGAAAATGGGAGAGGGGATACAAGAGGGAGAGAGGGATATGGCAAGTGAGGGAGTGTGATATGGAGAAAAGGACAAGAAATCTGAAATGGAGAGACTAGGGACATAGAATGTAAAAGAGAGAAGGGACACAGAAAGTGAAAGAGAGCTAGGGGACACAGTATGACAGGGAAAACTGGACACATAGTGTAAAAGACAGATCCAGAGAGAGAGAGAGAGAGAGAGAGAGAGAGAGAGATGACTATAACAACTGTGAAAGGAAGATAAAAAGAATATGGAGTGTCAAACAGAGAAGGGATACAGGGATAAAAGCAGAAAAGGACATCATGAGCTTTGTGAAGCTTTGCTTGCTTTTCTTGAGCCTACGCCACTACCCAGGAACTCACTACTGTCCACATTGCAATCAGGTATAAGGGAAGGATTACCCCCTTCTTTCTGGCCCTGCTGTGTGGAAAACATTTGTCTGAGTAATGGAGATTGCAGATGAGTCCTGACTTTGGACCCCTCTGGAGCGGTCACAGGAATGGCAGGAATTACACCTGAATCATAAAACTCTGCATTCTTGCTCCCCCCTCCCCATGAATTGCTCAGAACCCCAGATGGGAGGTGGAATTCCAAGGATATTGCTCAGCTGGGGAGGCTGGACAATGGGCTGGTAATGGTCCTTATACATAAATGATGGTCAGTCGGAGAGGGGAGTCCCAGTTGCTGGGAAGGTGGTAGGCTGGGGGATGCAGATTGTTGAGGTGCCTTCTTTCTGATAAGACATGAAACCGAGGTCCCTTCTGCCCATCTCTGGTCACCACCAAAGTAAAAGTAAAAGATTATCTGCCTCGAATCAAAGAAGAGTAAGAGAGGTTCTCCAGTGTCATGGCCGTCAAAGGTGTCAGTGTAAGAAAAATCATCATTTAACAAATATCCTGTTTAAAAAAGTTTATATTCATGGAAATACACAGAAACTCAGCCACTTTAAAATGCTATCGATTGTGGGCTTGGCAACTGCAAAAAGTAAGATGAAGAAAGCTTGCCAAACAATAAATCCCAAAACCAGAATGAGAGAAAAAATAAAACTCCAAAAACTAGTACTGTAGTCTAAAAACAGGATGATGCCATGATGCTATCACATAAGAGTTTTAATCACTGACATTAAAATGATTAAAACAGGAAAAATATACCACGAAATAAGCTTGTTTTCCTTGACAAGATGACTCTAGATAATTTGTCTTGATGTAAGTCTATTTTTTCTTAATGAGTAAGAAAAAAAACTCTAGAGATAGTCCTGGGGGAAAAAATTAAGATTTTTGGTTAATGAAATAAGATATTTAGGCTTGTCAAGATATTATTTTTCGCAGTGTACTTATGAAGCTGTGTAAAGTGTCCCTTCCCAGAGTCCTTCTGTGGCAGAAAAACACCCCCAATAGTCTGTCCCCACCCTCTGAAGAAACCCAAAGCCCCACCCTCCACCCGAACCCCACACTCCTTCAGAAGCAAGAGTACTCCTTTCTCTCACCTACTCAGCAATGACATGGGCTGCTAGTGGTGCTGCCAGCACCTTCCTAAGTGCCTTTAATATTCTAGGATGTATTCCATGTGGTCTGATTGCTTTGTCCACTTTCAGTTTTGTGAGTTCCTTAAGAACTATCTCCTCTGGGATGTCTGGTTCTCCTTGCCATGAGAATGGCAGCCTGAGGAGTGAGTTCCATGCATAACTGTTTTCTAAAGCCTCACTGCAGTTACAATAATAATTTTTTCTTAAACCAAAAAGGCTGAGGCATCATTTGGTTTTATGGGCAAGAACAGAAAAGAAAAGTTGCCTACCTCTTTGGCTCTCTTGGCTCCACAATTGGTGTCTGCATCAACCAGCAACCAGTGATGATAGTGATTATAAATGAGCGACTGTATAAACAGCGACTCATTTATAGCACTATCATCATCAGCTGCCCTGCAAGGGTAGCAATGCTATAATGAGGAAAGCAACCAGAACAGAAGGGATGGGGAGGTGTAGGGGAGGGATAGGAGAGAGGGTTTGTATTAGTAGGGGACCCTGCTATATCTGAGCCAGCCCTGTGGTGTTGTGGTGTGGTGGTGAGGGTGGCTGGCTATGGTGCAGTAGGCACTGGGTTTGGGACCTGCTGGGGGTGATTGTTTTGCTGCTGCATGCGGTACTCTGATTTTGGTTTTTTTTCTGTCTGTGTTTTGCGCCCTCCTCGACATGCACCCCCCTGGAGTTAACAATCCTTAGTCAGGCGGGTGCAGGTTGTGATGCCTCCTGGGATGACGGGGGCATAGCCCCCCACAGAAACACTTAAAATATCCAGAAGTCAGGCAGCTTGAGTTTGTATATCGCCAAAAATGCTTTACAGCGATATAGATTAGCTATGATAGTGATCGCTGTATTGCGATCGCTATCATGACATGGAACCGTATTAACCCCATGGAAAGTTCTAGATATCATGGCTGAGAAAGGAGCTTTGGGTTTGGCCTCATCTAACTCCAACCCCAGTACATTGGAGATACTTGAGGAACTGAAAGAATTCTGGCTTGAGACTCACAACGTTTATGAAGAGCTCCGCTCATCTATTAAAACATTGGAAACTAAGGTTGCAGACCTAACCTCCCATGTCAGTGACTCAGACTCCAGGCTTGACCAGATGGAAAGAGTAGGGTGTTGCAAGATACACAATTGCTGTCTGATCATTGTGAGTACTTGGAAAACTGCTCTAGGTGTACTAATTTGAGGATATAAGGGGTACTGGAGGGGGCGGACGGCTTCAGGGGGTGATTTCCTGTTTGCAAACATTCCTTTTTTCAGTTTTAGAAAGAACAGATTTGATCCCCTACCGATGGAGAGAGCCCATAGAGTCCTAACTCTAAAGCCCACTAGCAGGGATCAATGCCCTAGGTCAGTCATGGTGCACTTTGATATTTACGCTACCTTGCAACAGATACTAAATTGGGCATGGCTTAGTAGCCTGTTAACCTACAAAGGTGGTCATATTTTATTTAACAATGACTATTCTCCAGCCCTTTTGGCAAAGTGCAGGGCATATGCACCACTTGTTCGAGCACTCAAGGCTAACAAGATTAAGTTCTCAACACCATATCCAGTGAGGTTGAAAGTTTACTTTCCAGAAGGAACCAGGTGTTTGAAGATGCTGAGATAGCAGTGCAGGAATTAGTTTTCAGGAAGCTTTTACCATCAAATTAATTAATGGACACAGAGGAGGTGAGGGACAAGAGATCCCTTCAGAAAGATTAATGGTCTCACACTTCACCTTCCAGCAAAAAGTGAAGAATGGAAGCCTCATTCCATGAGATTCAAGCATTGTTGTAGGCCTACCGGTGAGATGATTCAACCTGAGCTGATTGTGGAACCTGCCATGGTGTTGTGTTCTTAGCAGGGCTTCTGAGCCTCCACCATATCCTCTGAGGGGATAAAAAGGACTGACATTTTTCTTTTTGCAGTACAGTGGATTTGCTATTTTCCTCAGTCTCAGTTTAGTTGAGTGGGCTTTGAATACATTGATGGGGACCTACCCTATAGGATTTTCCTTTTTTCTTACATTTCCCTTTTCTGTTTCCAGTCCTAGCTCATAGTCTTATTTTTCTTATTCTTTCTTGTCTCGTCTCTCCTTTTATTTACTTTTCTAGTGCTATGGCATCTAATTTCTCCTTTGCTTATTTTATGTTATTTTATTTTGCTGACTCTTTTTTTATGATTCCTGTATTTTTCTTCAGTTCTCCCTTGTGTTGTTTTGAAAAGGTGGACATTATACATGCAGATGCTTGTTCCATCTGAATCTATTAAACAGCGGACCCTGCTGGTGTAAGTTAGATTTATCTGATACTTTTGGGCTGTTTAGGAAATGTTAGTACATTCGGTCTTTGTCTTTTGGGTTCCTGCAGCATATATTGACATCCGAAGGTGGATTTGGTTCTTTTAGAGGCTTCATCATTGTAATTTTGTGAAATGCAGTTGCCTGCTGGGGTAAATCAGATGTTCAATCCTGCATTTTGATAACGTTGGTGGTGTCAGTCAGTTAATTTTATTAAAGAGAACTGTGGGAAAGGAATTGTTCTAAACTTAGCTCAGAGTGTTTCTACCATAGATTGGGGATAAGTATGAAAAACTGATGTCAATAACTTAAACTACTCTGAGCCTGCCCCATGTGTGATTGAGATGGAACAGCTCTGTTTGTTTTTGGTCTTAGGGGTGGGTTTTATAAGATACCAAACTAATAGGTGAAATTGTCTCTACTTGTCAGCCTGTTTTACAATAAAGAGGGTGGACAATTGCATAGGTCATGAAGGACTCTTTCCTTAAATGGAAACAATTTGATTTCTAGATTAGTAGGGGGAAGTGTAGGATCCCTCAAAAGAGTGTGTTTGGGTGAGAGATATAACGAGGTCGCTAAAAGAATGGTTTCTTTGACTATAGTGAGAGGGATGGTATTGGTAAGGGTCATATTCTTGGGTTCAATGAGTCTTTTTAGGTTATGAGCCTTTGTGCTTTATGTGGTAAGGGGTCAAAGAGGTAACCCTAAGAGAGGGCAAAAAATATGAGACTAGGGTTTTTTTTTTTTTTATCTTTGCCAAAATATTGACTGTGATTTTGGAATATCAGAAAGGCTACGTTGGGATATAGGGTGGATGGCCTGTTTTTGCTTTGAGGTTCTCTTTTGGTTTTTATTGATTCTGGGGGTATTGGGTACTATCTTTTATCCCCCTGTGCCGCAAGGCTTTTCAATAGTGCTACCCAGGAACTATTGGCTACATGTAGCTCCCTGCCTTGGAAGTCCAAAAAGTGATGGGACTTGGTATTTTATTGTTCAGTTAAGTAGTTGGGGCAGGGGATTATCCTATTGCAGGTATTATATTTGATGAGCATATTAATAGGGTTTGGTTCTAGTTTAGCAGGTTGTCGTGTTTATTTCTTTCTTTATTGGTTAAAGGAGCAATGGTTTTCTACTTTATTATTGTTTTTGGTGTTAAGTCCCATTTGAGTGTGGGAAGGCATTTTTGGCCACTTAAGGTCCTTAATTTTTAGTTAGGCAGTTAATTTGGGTTACATTGTAATTTTTAACTTTTAGTAGCAGAGGCTTAGATTTTTAGTTTTATCATTGTTTAAAATGTTAGATTTCAAGTGTATTGCATTTGAAAGTTTTTTAAGGAGAACACTTTCTAGACTGGTAGGGGGGTTTCACCGGGAAGAATCCAATTATATTTTAGTAGAAAAAATTTAATATATTGCAGGTTTTATTTGTTTATGTAATATTGCAGATATATGATCTTTTAGACATATGGCAACAATTAATTTTATATGGCCACAACAGTTCTTCCTAAAGCATATTAAGGGAATTAACTACTGTGAGTCTCATTGTTGTATTTCTCATAGAGTTGGAAAATGTTTATTTTCAAACTGGTATAGTATTCATTTTCTTTTTACAGAGGAGCAAGCTGCCTTATTAACTGCTTTATTGGGTTCTGCATAGAAATCAATAGCATATAAGTGGGCACATAGTGCTTATTTAGGATTTTTTTTTCTTTGTGAAAGTTTGGAAAGGGGGAAAAGCTTTGAATGGCTACAATTAGGGGGTATTTGTAGCTATAGGTTCATGGTTTTTGGGGTCTGGGAGCTCATCTTTTTTAAATGGGTCACACTCCAGGTTAATTGGGCTGTTTTCTTTTTTGCTTTTTTTGAATACTTTTTATCTTAACAGTAACAGTTATGGCTCATAATCTCAGGATTTTTTCTTATAATGTAAATAGGGTAACTAGTCCAGTTAGAAGGTATAGACTTCTCCATTATTGCTATCGGCACAAAGCTGATTTGATTTTTTTTTCAAGAAACATGCTTATCTTCTACAGAGCATGACATGTTGTTAAAATTGGGCTTTGCAAAGATATTGTGTGCTTCTCATTCTATGGGGAGATGTTGAGGGGTATTAATTCTATGTCAATGGGGCTAATCATTGGAAATGCATGATACTTTGTCTGACCCAGAGGGATGGCATATGGTTGTAAACGGCTTGCTGTATGGTAAAGAGGTTACAATAGTTAATACTTATTTATCACCAAATACTAAAAAATGAGTCTTTCTTAATTTTTTTTGTGACTTACAAGTAAAAAAGGCAGACTACTATGGGGAGGGGACTTAAATATTACATTGAATCCTATGTTAGATGCTTCTAATCCTAAATCCTATTGCCACTGCACTTTGTCTAGTATGTTAATCATACGCTGAGACATTTGGTGCTGGTACAGTAGATAGCTGGCATTGTCTCCACACCATGGAGTCTGCTTATATGCATTACTTAGCTAGACATGGTAGTTCAGCGAGGATTGATTACTTCTTTATTATAACCGAACATTTGGGGGACACAGTTAGATCTGGGTCCACTTCATTTATTAGATCACTTCTCAGTCCTGGTCATTATAGGGCATATTAAAGAACCAAGTCATAGATTTTGGCACCTTCATTTGGCTTATCAAAAGGATCAAACTTTAATTAAAGACATACGGTAAGTCAAGCCGGCCCATCGGCACAGTGGTTGGATTTCCATCTGCGACGCTGGCAACCCAGGTTTGGGAATGGACCTGAGTCACTGATGGGCTGGCTAGGGGAGAAGGATGGAGTGCCCAGCAACAGCTCACTTTCTCTAGAGGGTGGAGTTTGGGGAGGCAGCCCAGCTGTCCATCTGCCTCCTCAGCAGCATCCAGGATCATTGGTATGGCTGAAAGGCTCATCCCTTACGAAGGTAAGGGACCCACCTGATGAAGGAATACATCGGAGTTATCTGGGCTGGCTGCAATGTGGGGTGGTGGGGTTGGGAGCTGCTAGGTGAGGTGGTCCATGAGAGGCCTGAAGGAGGATCAGCCAGGGTGTGGGGTGGGAGCATAAATAAAAAAAATAATTAAAAAAAGATATGTCAGATTCAGACTTTTGGGGCTTTAATGATACGAGGGTGGTCTCAGCCAGCATACTATGGGATGCACTAAAGGCAGATATCTGAAGTAAACTGATCTCTTACAACTTGACAAAACAAATAGAATGGGGAGAAAATGGCAGATTTATACCAGGAAATAAATTCCCTGCAAACAACCTTAGTCAAATGAGACTGAACAGTTCACCCTAAATTACTAACTGCTAAAGCTGAATTGCAGAAATATATTGATCAGAAAACTGACCATGCGTTTTATTGCCTGCAACAAAAATTTCAATTAGGGGGAGCAAAGGGGGTTACATATTTGGCATGTCATCTTAGAACTCAGTGTGTAGCAGCCACTGTTCTCAGATTATCTGATCCTGTTACAGAGAAATCAACTCATAAAATGGGTGAAATATTAAACTTATTTTGGGACTTCTATGAGGTGCTTTACTCTTCAGATATTACAACGCATTACCCAGATAGGGCATTGTTGTACTTGGCTTGAACAAAGCTACCTCAAATATCAGAGCAACAGGTGGCTTCCCTGATCTCTCCTATTTCCCTTTCTAAACTTCAAACTGAAATTCAGTAGTCCAGTTCTGGGAAAAGTCCAGGATTGGATGGTTTTCCATCGGACTTTTATAAGATAAAGGAATTCCAGCAGGTTTTATGTCCTCTTTTATTGATTGCCATGAGGAGAGTTCAGGAGGGAGAGTCCAACACTACCTCTTGGAACTATGTGATCATAGCAGCACTATTAAAGCCTGGTAAGGATCCTCTTAGGCCAGAGTCGTATCAGACTATTTTGGTGCTAAATACTGATTACAAGTTTTTTATGTTCATTTTTGTGTCCATGATGGAAGACTTTCTCCCATCTTTGGTTGCCGGGGATCAGAATTGATTTGTCCTTAATTACCAGATGTTTGATAATGCTAGGTGCACTTTCTTTCTCTTAGATCAAGCTGATAAGAGATCAATTCCTTTGATCCTGGCCAGCCCAGACACAGAGAAGTCCTTTGATATGGTCTTGTGGCCTTTTCTTTGGTCAGTTCTTCAGGCATTTGGTTTCTCTTCTGATTTTATCACCATGCTGCGACGGGTTTATATTAATTCGACAGCTTATGTTCAAGTGAATAGTACTCTGACAGCCCCATGTCGTTTAGCTCACAGCTCTTGTCAAGAGTATCCTTTGTCCCACCTCTTAGTCACATTGTATGTTGAATCACTACCATCTCATATTTGTCTTTCAAAACATATTGATGGTATCCCCATTGGAGGGCAGGACTATAGGGTGGCATTATTTGCCGATTACATATTGCTGATTTTAACAAATCTTACTTCCTCCCTTAAGGGGGTTCTGAAATTGCTGGAGGAATTTGAGTTATTGGCCAGGTTTTGGTTGCATAAATCCAAAACTGAGATAATAGCCTATCGATACTCTCCCCCGATGAGATTCGTAATATGCTACCCATTCGATGGAATAGGAATTATATCAAGTATTTGGGGGTGGGGTTAACGAAATCCCTTGAACATGTGGATCTTTTAAATCTGGAATCTCTTACACAGGATAGAAAAAAGATTTAACAACTTGGTCTACATTGCCATTATACTTTTTAAGATGAGTAGAGGTGATACGAATGGTAGTTCTATCAAAAATCTTGTTCTTTTTGCAAACACTCCCTGTATTCCTTTCAAGAGCATACTTGCGGGATTGGCACAGATCTATTTTGCATTTTTGTCTTGTGGGGTGGATGACGCAGGGTGCAGGTACTGGTTCTTTATTTGTCTCCAGTCCAGAGAGAGGTAGGGCTTCCTAATCTGGAATGGTATGCCAACGCAGCCTATTTGCATATTTTATGTTATTGGACAAACCCAATCTATGCGGCATACTGGAAGGACATAGAGTTTGCCCCTGAATGATTTGCATATTGTAGGCCAGGTGCTGTATACCACCTCTATTATACGAATCCCACTTTCTCAATTTTACTCATATATTACAGTAGTAATGAGGCTTTGGTATAATTATCAGAACTCTTTTCAAACAGAGCAACGTATGCTTGTGACAGCCCTGGCTTAGGATGGGGCTACCCCATTTTATAAGATTGAGCTATTCCTTAGGTGATGAGCCCATTTAAGGCTGCAATAGTATTTCCAACTTTTTGATCTTACTTTGGGGAACTTCAAATCCGGTATGGGCTATCAAATCCTGATCACTTCAGGTTTTTGCAACTCGGATCTTATTTGCAAAACTTTAAATTATTTTCGTCTTCTTCCAGCCTCCATGAGTTCCCCAGGAGTTCAGATAATTGTTGTAGCACAGAAAGGGGATGACCCTCAACATTTAATAGCGATTTGGTATTCCAACATATGAGTTTCTAAATCAGAAACAGTTAAATCAATATTTCAGAGGTGGGAACAGGAACTGGGAGAATCATGTACTTGAGAGGAATGGCATACTTCTGTGTTATTAAGTTTTAAGGCCTCGTTCTTCTCATGTTTAAAAGAAGTATCTTTGAAATGTAGGTCTCTGTTCTTTCTCACCCCAGTGTGGGTAGCTAAGTATAAGGGCTCATAGTATGCGGGTTGCTGTCCACAGTGTGGAGAATTGCAGTGGACCAGGTGCATGTATTTTGGAGTTGTTCAAGGCTGGAGGCATATTGGGGAATGTTAATGAGGGACCACCAAAGGATTTTTACTGAACAATTGACTTCAAAATTGATATTACTATTGAATCCCCTGGAGGACCCTAAGCTTTCAAGATGTCAGGTTAGGTTATTGATGGTATTAATTCTTTGTACCAAAATGGCTTTAACTAAATTTTGGCTACAATTGCAGGTTCCAAATCAAGTTAATTGGTATGAGACAGTTAATTTCATTTATGGAGTGGAACAAACTTATTATAAGTATTTAGGTAAGGAATCTGTTTGCTATGAGACCTGGGGGCCCTGGGTTAATTTTCAGCTGGAAGTTAATCCCACTTTTTTACTGTAAAGGTTTTCATGATTTTATAGTTATCCTTTCTTCCATTTATTTAACCTGGAGGGTTGCCTGGACTATACTTTAAATTTAGACATGGCATTTTTATATGTTATTACATTGAAGCTTTTCCCCTAGCCCTGGCTGTTTAGCTTAAGCATGAAGTTTATGTATTGTGATTTGATTTTCTGTTGAAGAAGAATGATATAGATTGGTAATGTTGCTTTACTGGATGATATGATATTGACATTTTTAATTAGTTGCCATATGACTATTCCTATTATAGAGATTTGTCGTTTGTTTTTATGTTGTCCCTCCTGCTGAATGTGTCATTTGTATTTGGTCCTTGCTGTTTGGTATTCTTGTTTTTTCTTAATAAAATATGACTATAAAAAAAATATATACTTTTCTACAAAAATGGACTGGTGTCCACCTCCCTGCCCTTATTGCTCCTGCCACTTAATTGTAGTCACTCACCTTCCCCCTCTTCTGTGAACACTGAACAAAAATATTTGTTAAGGATTGATGCTTTTTCCAAGTCGCATTCCACATACTTCCTGTCTTCACCATTAAGCCTTACAATCCCACCCATTGTCTTCCTCCTTTCACTAATGTATATATAAAACATCTTGTTGCCTTTCCTTACTGTCTGGGCTATTTTTTCCTCCATTTGTGCCTTTACGCTCCTGACTATCCCCCGCTTGTGCAGATACACAACCCGGTAATCCTTCTGTGTTTCCTTGTACTTCCTAAAAGCTAACTTTTTTGCTCTTAGCTTCCCGCCCACTTCCCTTGAGAACCAGTGTTTTTTTTTTTTCCTCTTATCTTTTTTTATCTGCCTAATGCAAAGGTTGTTGCCTATACTATGGGTTCTTTCAGATGGGTCCACTGTTCCTCAATGTCCCCAGTCATCCCTCCCTGCTAGGGCCTTCCTGAGACATATCTCCAACTTTGTAGTCTTTCCTCCTGAAGTCCAGAAACCATGCTTTTGTGTGGCTCGACTCTGCCACTGTATCTATTTTGAACCACATTGTGCTATGGTCACTGGATCACAAGTGCCCCCCCCCCACTCCCTCCTTTTCATTTGTTAAGCTTTTTATCTTTTCCTACTTTATTTACCATTGGTGATTTCCCAGCTCTAGGGTCCACCCTACTGACTACATTAACCTATGGGTGTGGGCAGTTTGATTTTGTCAGCTTCCTTTCTCCACCCCCTTGGCTAATTTAAATGTTTGGCAATGAAACATTTAATCTTCTTACTAAGGACATTGGTCCCCTTCCTGGACAGATGCAGTCCATTGCACCTCTATTGTCCCACACCCCTCCAGGTGGGTCCCCAGTGCCCAAGGAAGCCAAAACCCTTCTTTCTGCACCAGTCCCTCAACCATGTGTTGACATGTCTCTGGTGCAGAGGTTCCTACCATCCCACTTGCTGTAAACAGGCAGCACCTCTGAATAGATCACAAAGCTTTCTACCTGCTCTGTGCCCTCCCCAACTCCCTGAACTCCTCCTGCACTCTCTCTCTCTATCCCAGTTTCATCCCTAGCCAGGTCATTCATCCCCAGATGGACAATGACATCCAGCCCCTCCTCCTTGCTGCCACCTTAGTGATCCCCTGGATCTGCTCTCCATCCCTCTGAGCTGTTCTTCCTAGCATGCACTTTACCTCCCTCTCCACTGCACTACCTGTCCCCAACAGCACTATCCAGACTATGAAGTCCTCCACCAGAAATTGCTGCCTCCTCCTCCTCTGGGGTCCTCTGCTACCCCCCTTGAGGTTTCCACCCTGGAGGACCTCCATATCAGTCCCAGCCACTACTTCAAGCACCTCTGTGGGACTGTCTGGCCCTGCCAGTGAGGTGTAGGAGTTCCATTTTGATATGGGAATAGGTGTGTGCCCTTGATCCACTATCCTAACCCCCCTTGAGTCCAACAGTGTCCATCCACTCCTCCCTCCTGTTAACCTCTGAGGAAGCAGAGGAGTACTTGGTTGTCTCTGAGTGGGAGAGTAGGTCCTCTAACCTAAGCCTACTGAGCCTTGTGTCTGGAAACTTCCTCCATCAGCCCAGAAAGATGCCTGCAGATGGGGCAGCACTGCAGTCTCCAGAAGGTCTCCCTGAAGACTGCCACCTCACAGCCTCTCCACTGCACCACTCCCATCATGTCTGCTCCTTTTTGATAGACCTCACCCGCTAACCCCGAATAAAAGCAAACTTTTTTTTTTGTTTGTTTTTTGTTGACATACTGGATTTGCCTGAGCAAAGTGTGAGAAGAGGGACCTTCAGGAGGAGACCTGATAGTATAACTCACAGAGTCCTCACTGTATGAGGAGATGGTAAAGCTGGATGGCAAACCCCCTTCCCCACTCATAAGGATCATCCTCATCCCTCTCTTCTTCTTCCAAATCCTCTGACATATTAAGGAGATCAGTATTATATTCCACCTTGTCATTTTCTGGAATGGCAACCGCAGCAATCAACATAGCCAGCAATGGGTGATGAATGAATAATCAGTATGTCAGTATGCATTTTTATCCCATCGACAATGACAGTACTGATGGAGGATGCCCAGTCAATGAGATATTACTTATTGTTGGTGGAAACAATGGTAGCAAGAATCTGATTAGTTCAGAGAATGCACAGCTTGGTAGTTGACAGCACCCAGTAAGGGTCCAGGACTACCGACATCGAAGGGTTAGAACTCGACAACAAAGGGCTATGTACCAGCCATAGTATGTCTCAATAATGGTGGGGGATTATTGTCATCACAGCCAGAGCAGACAACAATGTGGACTTAGCCTCCTTTGATGGAGACCTGGACCTCACTGGCGAAGCAGGAATTGTATCCTTATGCTTTTGGTATTGGCTGGAGGAGGTCTTTGATAACAATTTTTCTTTTCACTTGTCTGAAGTCCTTAATGATCATGTCAGCAACAGTGTCAATGGATGTCTGAGAGCTTCCTTTCAAGAAGTGGTTGATTATGAGGGAGAAGCCAGCTTGGAGCCTGCTGTCTTGGCTTGAGCTTACATGGCCTAATGGTGATGAAGTTTCCTAGTGCCTTCTTTCAGTGTCTCTTTGTAGTCTAGTTGAATCCATGGCAGCTCTAGCAGGCCTTTAAATTGTGGGCCAGGCCCAAACAGCAAATGATACGGTATAAGCATTGTCCTTGTAGATCTTGTAACCATAGGTACAAAACCTAAATACAGGTTTTTTTTGACAGTGACATACAGGGATATGTCAACAAGTTAAGTTACATTAGAAAAAACAATAAAATCAAAGAAACAACAGCATTCTTCGTCTAGAGGTCTGATGACTGGTTATCAGCCAGAGAAAGAACTGAGGGGCAATGGGACTGCTCATGTTTTATAGGCACAGTTCCAGGAAGTGAGCTGCAAGCTGAGAAAGGGATCTGGTACTGCTCTACAGAGGTGGCTTCCCTCTTACTAAGAACCAGAACCAAGGAAGTAGAGCACACACAGAAAGCAGGAGTCCACTATTTAATAAAAAAATGAAATCAATTTATTTCCAGCTTCTAGTACAAATTGCAAAATCCAAGGGTAGGGTAACCAAAATGATTCATGGAGAAAAAGTCAGATCTTACAAGAGTTGACTTAGTGCATTGAAAATATACTCAGTGAAGTCCAGAAGGGAGATGAGCAGGAGGACAGCTACTTTCAACATCTTCTTTGAGGATATCTCTTCCACTGAGCCACTGCTTTGAAACTGTAAGTCGTCGGCATCCAGACCACTCAGAAACTTTTGCTAGCCAGCTGCCACCTATGGTGGCATGTAACGTCAGTGCTTATACAACATGAGAACCAAGGAAGTAGAGCACACACAAAAAGCAGATAGGAGCCCAACATTTTATTAGAAAATCAAATCGATTTATTTCCAAGCTCCTAGTACAAATTGCAAAATCCAAGCAGTTGCACAATGCATAGCCTTAGTGCCTTGACTCAAATGGAGTCTTCAAAGGGGGTAGACTCCATTTAAGTCAAAGTGCTAGGGGTACGTATTATGTCACAGCTTGGATTTTGCAATTTGTACTAGAAGCTTAGAAATAAATCGATTTGATTTTTTGATAAAAAATTGGGCTCCTATATGCTTTTTGTGTGCACTCTAGTTCCTTGTTTCTCATGTTTTATAGGCACTGATGTTACACATCATTGTGGGTGGCACCTAGCTAGCAAAAGTTTCTGAGTGTTCTGATGCCAATGGCTCACAATTCCAAAGCTGTGGCCTAGTGGAAAAGATATTCTTGAAGAAGATGTGAAGGTATCTGTCATCTTGCCCATCTCCCTTCTGGTCTCCAGTGAGTATATTTTCAATGCACTTAGCCAACTCTTGCAGGATCAGACTTTTTCTCCCTGAATCATTTTGGTTACATTACACTGTACCAATGCCAGACTGTCTTTGTCATTTAACAAAGAAACATAGAATATGACAGAAGATAAGAACTGCTTGACCCACTCAGTCTGCCCATTTTTCCCTACCTACAGTATCAAGGCAGAACATGATTGATCTCTAGATCTATCCCTTCCTTCCACTTCACAACTATTCCCTTATGTCTATTCCATGCATTCTTGAACACCACCACTCTTTCCACCACACCACCTCCTCTGTAAGGCAGTTCTAGGAATCTACAACTCTTTCTCCAAAGAAATGCTTCCTCACATCTCCCCTAAATCTACCCCCTCCAGATTCATAACATGTCCCTTTGTTCTTGAACATCTTCTGAAAAATGCTTCCCTATTGTAACCTATTTACCCCTGTGAGGTATTTAAAGATCTTTATCATATCCCAATCCCTCTCTCCTGTCTTCCACGGAGTACATATTGAGGTCCTTTAATCTCTACCTTAGGGTTTTTGATGCAGCCCCAGCATCATTTTTGTCACCCTTCTCTGGACTGCCTCCACTCTGTCTATGTCCTTCTGCAGATATGATCTCCAGAATGGACACAGTACTCTAGGTTGAGTCTTACCAGCAATCTACACAGAGGCAGCACTACCTGCCTCTTTCTGCTGGTGATACCCTTCTCTATGCACCTCAGGGTCCCACTAGCCCTCCCAACTGCCTTGCTGCACTGCCTGGCTACCTTTAGGTCATCAGATATGATTACCCACAAGTCCTTTTCTTGTTGAATGGTCATCAATACCTCCAAACCCATTTTGTACTCTGCCCCTGGATTTCTGTGCCCTATGTGCATTATTTTGCTTTTTCACAGTGAACCCAGCTGCCATGCCTTTGACCACCCCTAAAGCTTTCTCAGGTCTCTGCTCATCCTTTACAGCATGCTGGAGTATCCACCCTACTACAGATTTTGGAGTCATCTGCAAAGATGCAGCCCTTCACTTTCAGCTCCTCTGCAATGTCA
This sequence comes from Neoceratodus forsteri, assembly GCA_016271365.2. Taxonomy (NCBI): domain Eukaryota; kingdom Metazoa; phylum Chordata; order Ceratodontiformes; family Ceratodontidae; genus Neoceratodus; species Neoceratodus forsteri. The sequence goes on from CM057453.1 coordinate 222,833,449, forward strand.
CTTATGAAGATGTTAAAGAGGCCTGGTCCTAGCACTGGTGGGGCATCAGAGTTGTGCACAGTATTCAAGATGGGACCTCACCGGTGATCTATAGAGCAATGATAATACCTTTTTCCTCCTGCTATCAAAACCCCCCTTGCAATACACCCCAGCATCCTGGTTACCATGCTGTAGGCCTTTTTCCATTGAACAGATTATTTTAGGGAGTTACTCATGATGACTCCCAGGTTCCATTCCTTAGAAGAGGTGACCAGCATAACCCCTTCCATTACCTATTCTGTACCAGAGTTCTTATTTCCTTCAAGCACCAACTGCCAAACCTTGTACCGCCTCTCCAGCCTACAAACGTCCCTCTGCAACTCCCTTACACCCACTCACTGTCCCTCATGACACACAGCTCAGTGTCCTTTGTAAAGAGACACATACTGTCCTTTTCTCTGTCTCTGAAGAATGTATTGAAAGGACAGGACCCAGGACTGACCACTGCAGCACCCCACTTGTGACTTCCCTCTCCCACAACTTGCCTCTTTTACCACTGCCTTCTGCTCCCCCCAGACCAACCATCAACCCATCTAACTAGGTCATTCACTGCACCTAGATCATCTAAATTCTTCAACAGTCTTCAGTGTGGCACAGAGTTGAATGCCTTGCTGAAGTCAAAGTACAGTACATCCACTGCTTTGCCCTTACCCTATGCACTAGTTACCTAGTCAAAGAACAAAATCAGGTTGATTTGACAAGACCTCCCCACTACAAAAACATGCTTTTTATTATCCTGGAGCTTTTTTCTCTCTGGGCTGTCCACTAGGTCCTCTTTAACTAGTATCTCCATCAGCTTAACAGCAGTGAAGGTAAATCTTCTGTGATAATGAACTCTTGACTGCACCAAAGACCATGCACAGCTGGCCATTACAGAAGATGCAGCCATCACATACTAGCTGTACTGATATCACAAAAATAACCCCCTGATGAAGCCTAGTGCAGGCACTATAAAGAGGAGTTAGGCTGTAGAGTTGTGGTCCAAGAAAACATAAATCCACTTCATGGCAGTGTGTGTGCCACTTATTTTCTTATTTTATAATGAAGTCTTTCACTGCAGATTCAACAGTATAACAGCATTCTTAATTTGGGCAATCTGTTCTACATTAGTCTCAGCTTGATCAGCAATCAGTAAAACAGTCTCTGACTGCATCAAATGTTATATTCATTTCTTATAAGTGGTTTTGTTTTTCAGTTGCAAACAATATATTTCATTCTCTGTTACCAGCAAAAAAAATTCTTAATTTTGCCAGATTAAATAGAGCAAATTGAGCCCTCAACTCCATAAGCAAAAGATGGTTATTCATCTTTGCATCTCATGAAGGAAATCCAGAAGACAGTAAATTTTGTATCCCTCATGTGAATATGACAATTTCTCCCTTACAAGGTTCAAAATAATGGGCTAGATTTTCAAAGGGCCCTTAGACTGATGCAAGGCATCTTAATCAAATACATTGCCTCAAATCCAGTTGTGCAAAATGCTGTGTGCCATATTTTGCAAGAAAAGTGTTCTCTGTGGTAAAGTCCCCAAAATAATATGAGGTGCGCTGCATCAAAAACATGTTTCTTGTGGAGAGAATGACATAAGCTGAGTCAAAAAGATAATGCTGGTGGTGAGAAGGACTCAAGCTGAGTCAAAAAGAAAAGTGATACATGAGGCGGGAAATGACTCAAGCTGAGTCAAAAAATACTGCGGATAAAACATCCAAGACAAAAGCTTGTTAAACCCCCAAACCACTCTAAACTAGTCTGGTAGGGGAATATTGGCCCTATTACCAACCTACTACATAATGTACCATCACCTTTATATACTCCAGTGTCAGTTAGATCAGCTCCAGCTGGTCTAACAGCTGCATGCATCTTCAGTGCAGTATCAACAGCTTCCACCTTTGAAAATAAAAAAAAAGGTATGGTGAGTAATTTTTTGACACAAGTCCTGTTGCGACATGGTGATCCCATTTCTTTGATGCATCCACTTTGGCACAAGTAGTCCTGATTTTGATGCAAGTAACGTTTGAAAATCAGAATTGATGCAAGTTTTGATGCAGCTTGCTCCTTGTATCATTCTTTTCTGGTCAAGCACCTTGCATCATTCCCTAAAATTGGAAAATGGAGCCCAATGTCTTTGTCAGTCATTAATCCCAAAGTAGCAATCAAAGTGAGACCCACCCGTTGAGCTTAGTTTCCACTATTAGAAGCACCAACATCATGTTTTCCCCTCTGGCTCTGACAGAGAAGAATATGAAAGGCTTTAATCATGGAAATCTCATTATTAACAATTGCTATTTTAATACTTTGGCACCTAATAACAACAAGACAGTGAAATGCAGTAAAAGTGTCTTAATGTGGAACAGCCACAAGAAATAAAAAATTCCAAATTAAACCCCCTAACTCGTAGTCTATCACTTATCTATAGATATGCGAGGGTGTTAACAGTCCCTTGGTAGCACCAGTAATGTTGTCCAAGTCGAAGTTCAATGAAGGAATGTTACATCTTCTTGGCATGTAATCTAGCTGCTTTACTGTGTGATTGAGAGACACCTGCTCTCTCACAAAAACCTCTCTGGCAACATTCAATGAGACATTGCTGTTATTAACATCATCCAGATTCTTCTTAATTTGGGCAATCTGTTCTACATTAGTCTCAGCTTGATCAGCAATCAGTAAAACAGTCTCTGACTGCATCAAATGTTATATTCATTTCTTATAAGTGGTTTTGTTTTTCAGTTGCAAATAATACATTTCATTCTCTGTGCCATCTCTGAATTCGTGATGAGTTAAAACAGAGCTGACAAGGTAGATTCTTTCTTTTTTGTAGGGATATCTGTTTCTATAACTCTAAACTGAGTGTCTCTTAGTAGGAGCTTGGCATCCTTGAGGCTGGGATTCAAATTAGATCCAACATGAGCCCCAACACAAGCCTGCGCCACAGCTGGCAGAATGAAACCTTTAATCTTCTTATTTCTATCCAGCTTTTTCAAAGTCTTTTTTTCTGATTTCATTAGTTCTACCTCTAAGTTCATTGCAGGACATTAAATGTCAGTTTAATTTGCTTTTAAACTGAAGTTTGATGAAGAAAGTCTCTACCATGCTGAGAAATCAGCACAAGTGTGTTTGTTTTAGCCTAAAGTCAAACTCCACCCACAAGTGTACTATCAGTTCTGAAGATGGTTTGAGCTAAGAGTGTTTTTTTATTCCTTTTCTCTTCTTGTTTGTTAAATGAAATGTAGCATTGCAAATTGCTTGTGATGTGCCAACTTTGAATTAACCATGCTTAGCTTAAAGATTCACCCATTGCCAACGACTCTTCAGCAAGGTTTAAATTTGCAACACTTCTATATTTCAGGTGTGAACTGCATGGGGGTCTGAGCTGGATGTCATTGTCCACCTAGGGACAAATGACTGGGCTCATCATGAGATTAGAGCAGTGCAGAAGGACATGGTAGAGTTGGGGAGGGGCCTAAGACAAGTAGCACACACAGTATCCTTCTCAGAGGTGCTGCCTGTCACTGGCATGGGTGAGCGGGTACTTGCACCATGCAGTTTAATGAATGGTTGAAAAATGGTGTGGAGCACAGGGTTTGGCTTCATTGGGGACTGGGGTTCCACCTGGAGGGACACCAGCCTATACTGGCAGGATGGTCTGCATCTGTCCAGGAAAGGAACAAGTCTTTTGGGCAATCAGTTTAAATGCTTCATTGGCAAGCTTTTAAACTAGTCAAGGGGGGAGGCACTGATAAGCAGCAAGAAAATCCCAGCCTCCTCCAACAAAACGGGGTACTAAATGAGAAAAAGACCAAGGTAGAAAGGTCAGTGGAGGATGCTGCTACAGAAGGTGAAGCCATCAAAAAATGTAGAGCAATGAGTACCAATGCCCATAGTCTGGGTAACAAGCTTCCTGAATTAGTGGTCTTGATGCAGGAGGAACATCTAGATATAGTGGCAGTCACAGAAACATGGTACACACAGAACCATGACTGGGATGTAAACATACCAGGATACATTATCTACAGTAGGGACAGGGAGGGTAAAAGAGGAGGAGGAGGAGTAGCTTTCTACATAAGGGAAGAAATCAAAGCAGCAGAACAAAAGGGTAAACAGGGAGGAGAAGAAGCACTGTGGGTCAATTTGGAGAAAGGCAATGGCACCACAGTCCGCACAGGGGTTGCATACAGACCCCCCTCTCAGAGGGAGGAAATGGACAAGGAAATTATAGAAAGTATACTTAGAATGACAGAAAAAGGGGAGATATTGCTGATGGGTGATCTGAATATGCCAGATGTTAACTGGAGTGCAGTTGCAGCAGCCACTTCTAAGAATGGGTTATTCTGGATGCCCTACAGGGTGCATGCCTTAGACAACTAGTATTGGAACCCACTTGAGAGGGAGCAATCATAGACCTGGTTCTCTCAAATGGAGATGGAGAGAGGATCAGAGATGTAGAAGTGGGTAGCCATCTGGGAACTAGTGACCATCGAACAGTATGGTTCACAATAAACACAGCAATAGAGTGTAAAGAAGCAGAGGCATAGGAGAATGGGGTGAGAGTTAGGACCGATGACCCCAACATGCACCCCAATGCCAGTTGGGGGAGTGGGCTGGTAGGGTCCAAGGGGGGGCTTTCAACAATAACATCGAATTTCCTTGATTTTGTCACTGTGGAACAACCCTAACTGATGCATTAAACAGAGTTTTTTGTCTCTAATTTCCCTTCTTTTTGAGAATGATGACATCACATGATGTCTTGTGACATAGTAACAGGAACAGCAATGCAAACAGAAGAGCCAACAATGGCACACATGGTAACACAAACGTAAATGGTGAAGGAAATGTAAATAGAAACGCAAGCGCAAAGTGACGCCGAAGCGAACGGTGATGCAAACGGACATGCAAGCACGCGTCAAAAATGCAACTGGTAACACGAACAGTGATGGCAGCAGTATTTTGAATGGAAATGTTAAGTGTCACAGCAAAAAGAACGCAAAAGGGAACAGTAACGGAAATGCAAATGCAAGCGTACACGTAAACGTAAACCGCAACGTGCACAAGCACGATACCACAATTGTAAATGCAAATGGTAAAGTTAACATGAAGAATAATGCCAAAGGAAACAGAAATGGAAACAGGAACAGAAGAGCATATGGAAACGAAAACCGTAATGCTCACAGGCACACTAATGCAGTTGCAAACGCATATGGTAACAGTAACAGCAAGAAAGATGCAAAACGAAAGAGAAATGGAAAAGCAAATGAAAGAGCTGCTGGAAATGCAAATGGCAATGCGCAAAGTGGTGCAAACCAAAATGCAAACACTAACAGTAGTGGAAATGCAAATAGTAACAGTAACGCAAACGCAAATGAGAACGCAAAGGGTAATGCACACGGTGGCGTACACGGGAGTGATAACGCAAATGGGGACATAAACGCAAGTGGAAACAGTAATCAACAGTAACGAAGCCACTCACCTTGTTTTTGTTGAACAGGTACATAGAGAAACACAGTGTGTACAAAGAATGCATGCATTGTAATGAGCATCGAAGCTTAAAACGAGCATTGGAAGTACTTAATTGCTAATATCTCAGCAGCCATACAATGTAGAAAAAAAATTTAATTTCTCAAAAATCATGATTTTCCTGGCTAGGTTTTTGCAACAAAAATCTGTATCTTGCGTCATTTTCGAGATACGAGCCCCGAAAGCGCTGCGTACACCACCATCATAGTCTATGGGGAAAAAATGCCAAATTTGGAGTACCGTAACTTGGCAGCTGTGCAATATTTTTTTGCCAAACCACCAAAATGCACATCTGTGAGATGTTGGCTGCCTTCCCTCCAAATTTCAGCTCAAACTGTTCTTCTGCAGCAGGATGACAAAGAACTCTTGTCATTTTGGCCATTGTCTGGAAAAGTAGTGCAGCAATTTGCGACACCTTTCACAAATTTTGTGAAAGTGTTGTGAGTGCGACACTACTTTTTCCAGAAATTTGAAAAACATATTTCTTGGGTGTTTAACCCCAAAATAAAGACATGGCTAGCATCCTCAGGGCCCGACTTGGTGAACTCAAAAATAATTATGTCCCTAGAGGGCCCCAAATTTAAATGGCAAGCATTTCTGTGATCACTAACTGAAAAAAAAAATGGCTGACTCATGACACTACTGGGGTCATTTGCAACACTAAAAACTGCATTTGCAACACTGTTGAACTTTTTGTTAACTTTTCCCTTTGACTTGTAATGGGAAATTGTTTTTTGAATAACTTTTGAACCGTTTAATATTTTTTCACAAAATCTTCAAAAGGCACATCGGGGAACCAAGCCGTACATTCCCTGAAGTTTTCAAAATGGTGATGCAAACCATGCGACCTGTAGGCATGAGCCAAGAATTCACAAAAAAACCTTAATTGCACTTTTTGTTGTAGCTTAATAACTCCGCAGCCGTATATTTGACCAGTACAAAAGTTGGCAGATCCCAAGATTTACCATGCCCAATCAGGCATACATAAATTTCAGGCAAATCAATTGAATGGTAGCAAAGTTATTAAGGTGCAAAATGTCATCTTTTAACCTTAAAAGTGCTACTCAGTGTTGGATCCATTCACTGATCTGGACTGTGTAGTATGGTACAGGCTGAATGCCCATTGGCTTATGCTGTGGATCAATGGGTGTACAGCCCTACCATACAGTGTCAGTTGGCGGGTGGCAGGTGGGTGGGGTGCTGCTGCCCCCACCGCTGACCGGGGGGAGCAGGGCGGTGGGGTTCAGCGGGCAGGTGGGGACGGGGGGTACCGCTGGACCACCAGGGATATAGAATGATTGATTATTATGCTTAAGCCCATGATCGGGTGTGTAGCTGTCCACTGGACCACCAGGGAAATTAGACGTTTTTATTTTAACATATGCCTGTGATCAGGCTGCAAGTGGACCACCAGGGATATTTAAATCTACATATGCCCGTGATTGGGCAGAGGGGCGCATTGCCGTGCTGTGCAGGGGGGTTCAGTCCCCGACGGCTGCTGCCTGGCAGGGCGCCAGGTGCATGTCACTGGGGATTGGTGCACCTGCTTGCAAATGGGGCCATAATGACACGCAAATGGCCCCATTTGCACCTTACATACATTATGGCTCCATTTGCATGTGCACTTTTGAATATCAAGGTTTTTGTGCATAGCGCAAGGGAACTTGTTCTAGCGCATCCCCCTGCTCCACTCTGGTCACTTGTGCTGGTGCAGTGCCACTGCGCAATGCGCACTGCGGGTGGCCAGGGTGTGATATTCAATGATGCTGTGCCATGGCACAGCTCCATTGAATATCACCCTGTTAGCGCCCCTGCGCAGCCAAGTTGCACTGCGCCCAGGCTTGCACCACAGCCTGGCACAGTCTGAATATCTGGGCCAGTGTGTACAAATAATGTATGCATTGTAATGAGGATCAAAGCTTAAAATGAGCATTGGAAGTACTTAATTGCTAATATCTCAGCAACCGCATGAAGTAGAAAACAAATGTAAATGTCACAAAAATCTTGATTTCCCTGGCTAGGTTTTTTTTATTACATAGCCCTCTGGGCTATGCAACTCACAACAAAAATTCTGTATCTCACACCATTTTCGAGATAGGAGCCCCAAAAGGCGTGGCAGATGCCACCATGTTAGTCTATGGGAAAAAATGTCAAATTTGGAGTACTGTAACTTGGTAGCCATGCAATATTTTGTCACCAAATCACCAAAAGGCACATCTATGAGATGTTGGCTGTCTTCTCTCCAAATTTCAGCTCAAAAGTCCAAACCGTTCTTTCACAGCAGGGTGGCAAAGAATTCCTGTCATTTTGGCCAAGTCTGAAAAAGTAGAGCAGCAATTTGTGGCAATTTTCACAATATTTTGCGAAAGTCTCATGCTTGTGACACTACGTTGTGACACTACTGGTTCCAGAAATTTTAAAAACATATTTCTGGGGTATTTTACCCCAAAATAAAGACATGGCTAGCATCCTCAGGGTTGGACTAGGTGAACACAAAAAGAATTGTGTCCCTAGATGGTCCCAAATTTAAATGCCAAGCATTTTTCTGATCACCAGCTGAAAAAAATGGTGGATTTGCGACACCACTAGGGAAATTTGCGGCATTAAAAAGTGCATTTGCAAATGTGTTGAATATTTTAACTTTTCCCATTGTCTTATAATGGGAACTTGTTTTTTGAATAACTTTTGAACCATTCAGTATTGTTTCACGAAATCTTCAAAAGGCACATAGGGGACCCCAGCTGCACATTCCCTGCAGTTTTCAGACCAGTTGCACAAACCATGCGACCTGTAGGTGAGAGCAAAGAAATAGCAAAAAAGTGTAATTGCACAATTGGTTGTTGCTTAATAATTCCACAGCTGTATATCCGACCAGTACGAAACTTGGCAGATCCCAAGATCTACCATATCCAATCATGTATACCAAATAGGCAAATTCTTTGAATGGTGGCAAAGTTATTAAGCTGCAAAATTTGACCCTTATCCTTAAAAGTGCTACCATTATATATATATATATATATATATATATCTATATATATATATATATATCTATATATATCTATATATCTATATATATACATATTATGGTAGCACGGTAGTGCTACCATAGTTAGGGTTGAGGAGCCATTTCTATGTTAAACCCCAAAACTTTGCACCTTAATAACTTTGCAACCATTTGACGGATTTGCCTGAAATTTGGAATTTGTGATCAAGAACCATAGGCCTTGGGATTTGCCAAGTTTTGTACTGGTCGATAAACGGCTGCGGAGTTATTAAGTGTGATCTATCTTATGCGTTTACGGCACTACAAATTCTGTAAATTATTTTCTACAGGTCGCTACGGTTCACGTGACCGGCCCAAATCTTCAGGGAACATGCGTTGGGGTCTCTGATGTGCCTTTAAAGATTTTGTGAAAAATATTAAACGGTTCAAAAGTTATTCAAAAACAGTTTCCTTTATAAGTCAATGGAAAAGTTAACAAAAAGTTCAACACTTTCGCAAATGCATTTTACTTTGCAAATGGGCCTGTTACTTTCGCCAAATTGGCCATTTTGTTTTCAGTTGGTGATCAAAAAATGGTTGGCATTTAAATTTGGGACCCTCTAGCAACCTAATTTTTTGTATTCACCTAGTCGGGCCCTGAGGATGCTTACCATGTCTTTATTTTGTGTAAACACCCAGAAATATGTTTTTCAAATTTCTGGAAAAAGTACTTTCGCAAATTACCTTCGTGCTCACGAAAGTGTTGCAAATTTTTGCGAAAGACTTTGCAAATTGCGACAGTAGTTTTCTAGTCCGTGGGAAAATGACAGCAATTCTTTGGCACTGCGCTGCAAAAGAACCGTTGGGAGTTTTGAGCTGAAATTTGGAGGGAACGGAGCCGACATCTCACAGATGTGCCTTTCAATGTTGTATTGAAAAAATATTACATGGCGGCAAAGTTACAGCACTCCAAAGTTGACAGTTTTTCCTATAGGATAACATTACGGCGCCTGACGCATTACAGAAATCCTTTGGCACCCTGCTGCAAAATAACGGTTTGGTCTTTTTTCCTGAAATTTGGAGGGAAGACAGCCAACAGCCCGCAGATGTGCCTTTCAGTAGCTTGGTGAAAAAATATCACACGGCGGCAAAGTTACAGCACTCCAAAGTTGATGGCTTTTCCCATAGGATAACATTACGGCGCCCGACGCATTACAGAAATCCTTTGGATCCCTGCTGCAAAATAACGGTTTGGTCTTTTTTCCTGAAATTTGGTGGGAAGACAGCCAACAGCCCACAGATGTGCCTTTCAGTGGTTTGGTGATAAAACATTACAGGGAGGCAAAGTTATGGTGCTCCGAACTTTTCTTTTTTTCCCATAGGATAACATTACGGCGTTCGCTGCGCCTTTCAGGGCCCGTATCTCGGAAACGGTGCGAGATACGGACTTTTCATCTGAAAATCTCTTAGCCATACAATGGGGCTAAGATTCAAATTAGCCAGGACAGTTGTAAATAATATGACTTTTAAATTTTTTTTCTACATCGTATGGTTCCTGAGATATAATGTATTTAGTATTCCAAGATCTCATTTTCTGCGTCGATACTCATTATTATGCATACATTATTTGTACTCACTGTCTTTCTCTATGCAGGTTTTGGGGAAACCAGCCTGTGCGCTACATTACTGTTACTGTTGCCCTTTCCGCTTATGTGTTCCGATCTGCTTTCACTTCCTATCTGGACGTCTGGCGCCACTATGTGCGTTATCCTTTGTGTTTTCATTTGCACTTGTGTTTCTGTTATTTTTGCCATTCTGTCTACACTACTGTTTATCTTTCTGTTTCACTTTCACGCCACCATGCCCATTGACATTTCTGTTTGCAGGCACCATGTTACTATGTGACAACACATCACGTGGCAGACCTTTCCGTGTGCATACCATGTCGTTACCCCTTTCTGTTCTCATTAAACGTGTGTTACCATGTGCACCACTGTTAGCATTTCTGTTTGCGCTTGTTGTCCCTGTTAGTATGCCACAAGACATCATGTGGCGGCCTCAGGCTCCCGCTGCTGCATTACATTCACTATTTTCGTTATCATTCCCAAAAGAAGGGAATTGGAGGCAAAAACTCCGTTTAATGCATTAGTTAGGGTTGTTCCACAGCGACAAAAGTGAGGAAATTCGCTGTTAGGGTTGAAACCCCCTGGACCCCCGTCACCCCCAACCGGCATTGGGGTGTGATTGAATCATAGGTCCTAACTCCACCCCATTCTCCTATACTTCTGCTGCTTTACATGTCATGGGGTGAGAGTTAGGGCTGATGATCAAATGCACACCCCAATGCCACCACGTGCATCATCCTTTATGCTTTTCATTTGCGCTATGCTTTCTGTTACTTTTTGCCATTTGTGTCTACTGTACTGTTTCTCTTTCTGTTTCACTTTGCGTCACCATGCCCATTAACATTTTCATTTACAGGCACCATGTTACTTTGTGACAAGACATCATGTGGCACGCAGTTCCCGTCTACGCCACCATTTTCGTTACCCTTTCTGTTCTCATTCACGCTTGCGTTACCTTGTGCGCCATTGTTAGTGCTTCTGTTTGCATTGCTCTTCCTGTTACTATGCCAAAAGACATCATGTGGTGCCAGTGTGGGGCCTTTTGGGCCCCGCGCTCCTGCTGCTGCATTACATGCCGGGAGCACGGGGCCCTATGTGCGTTATCCTTTGCGTTTTCATTTGCACTTGAGTTTCTGTTATTTTTTGCCATTTGTGTCTACAGTACTGTTTCTCTTTCTGTTTCACTTTCCGTCACCATGCCCATTGACATTTCCATTTACAGGCACCATGTTACTATGTGACAAGACATCACGTGGCACACCGTTCCCGTCTACGCCACCGTGTGCGTTACCCTTTCTGTTCTCATTCACGCTTGTGTTACCATGTGTGCCACTGTTAGCATTTCTGTTTGCGTTGCTGCTCCTGTTACTATGCCACAAGACATCATGTGGCGGGCCCCGCGCTCCCGCTGCAGCATTACATTCACTATTTCTCGTTATCATTCTCAAAAAGAAGGGAAATTAGAGGCAAAAAACTCCATTTAATGCATTAGTTTGGGTTGTTCCACAGCGACAAAAGTGAGGAAATTCGCTGTTAGGGTTGAAAACCCTAACTCCGAAGTCACCCCCCCAGCACCACACACACACAGACACACACACACATTCAAGTATGGGGAGGACCAAGTCAACACAACCAATGACAGACATCCAGCAGCAGGTGACAGAAATAACAAACAATTGTCTAAATGTACTACGAGACATCCCACCCACCTGACCAGGTACTGCATGCTCAGTGGAGATCAACTAGCAAAACTGAGGCCATGTACACCAAACGTATACATCCCTGATTGCAGCTGCACACAACGTACCACACTTAGTAGTTGCATGGCCTTACCTACCGATGCCCCACCACACCACAACTGGTACTGTGCCGTCATTCAATATAAATGCTGAAGGTGCATGATGACAGTTGTAGAAAGGTTTTAACACTAGTGAGTATACATTAATTAAGAGAAGCACATAAATTAACTACAAGACACTAGCATGCTCAAGATAAAAGTAGTGATACATTTAGTAGGTGATTTACAGTAGTACATTTACGCAATGGTTTACTCAACATAGAGAGGCTGATGTAAACATATGGAAAAGTATTGCCTGTTCAACGCTGTGAAATTGGTACTGCCAGTATCACATGCATTCTTACTGATGAAGGTGTACTGCTGATGTACATACAAAGACCTTCAGTGTGTTTCAATACTAAAGATGCAGTAAGTATTCTTTGTAAGAAACATTATAATTGCATGGATCAGGCCAAGCAACTTCTAAATATCATAGCACTACTGAGCCAACAATGATGTACCTGTATCGTAGATGTATATAGGATAGATTTTGCTGTAGGCACTTGCTGAGTATGTTGTACCTGATAAAGACAATCTCATTGCATCTGTGATGACTAACTTATTCAAATAGTAATACATTTACAATTGTTGCAATGAGTGATCTATGCCACTTATGGACACAGTGTGATTTTTTAACAGTTGTTTCATACTCAGGCTGTATGCCTACTGTTTGGGTTTGCCACACTTCTGTCACTGATGCTATCAAAGTGATAACTATGTTAATTGTGCTACAACAGGAATCAAGTAGGTATGGTGTAGATATAAACAGAATGTCTTTTAGTATTGATTTAACTCACAATGGGGTAAGTGTACTAGGACAGCAGGGGTTATCCTCTATCACTGACTCTGTCAGTTATAATCACACTAGGGTTTCGATGACTGTAATGATCAAGCTACACTGTTCATCTTCATGAGTTCATATTCACAGCCTTTCTCCAGTAACTAGACAGTGTGTGGGTGGAACTGGGACACTGTGTTGCAAAGCTGCTGCAGTGCCTAGCAGAGGATAGTATCTGCTCATAAAGACAATTAAGCAATAAGGCATGACCAACAGTTATGATTAAATGGTCTGTTAATCACCCTGTAGGGGTTTAATGTTAAATGAGGCATGCAGAGTGCCACATGTCGCTAGACAGTGATAAACTGACCATTAACATAATACCTGGGAGTGGCTTATTGCTAGCACAATAAAACTGTTTTTTAAACAACATTAAACCATGTTCATCATATGGTTAGGCTCTACATGTATGTTAATAAAAACTAAACATAAGGCTGTTACAATGTTTACAGTCAATTAGAAAGCTGCATTTCTCAAACCCTTGTTATAATCAGAGATATTAAACCTGTACAACTCCTTGGTTTTGCTGAACTCTATTGCTCAGGTGGCCCACCACAAGTAGTGTGGTCTGGTGTGGGGCATCGGTAGGTAAGGCCATGCAACTACTAAGTGTGGTACGTTGTGTGCAGCTGCAATCAGGGATGATGCGTTTCATGTACATGGCCTCAGTTTTGCTGTTGATCTCCACTGAGCATGCAGTACCTGGTCAGGTGGGTGGGGATGTCTCGTAGTACATTTAGACAATTGTTTGTTATTTCTGTCACCTGCTGCTGGATGTCTGTCATTGGTGTGTTGACTTGGTCCTCCCCATACTTGAATGTGTCTGTGTGTGTGTGGTGCTGGGGGTGATTGAGTTAGGGTTTCAACCCTAACAGCTTAATTTCCTCACTTTTGTCGCTGGAACAACCCAAACTAATGCATTAAACGGAGTTTTTTGCCTCTAATATATATATATATATATATATATACACATTATTTCCCATGTGATTTAGTGACCCTCCCTCCCAATCCCTGATCCTCAGCATGTGAAGTTATTCCCTGGTGGTCTAATGGACCCACAGCCAACCCTCCGTGGCAGGTAGCATCCCAACACCTCACACCCTCTCATCCTGAACCCGAGCTGGTGACTGGCACAGCCCTTCTCTCACCACCATGGCCAGCTGCTGACTAAACTGTCACTGAGTGTGTAATATGTATAGTACCTGCTCACTGTTTGAGCGCTCAGTCTGAGCTGTAAATCAAAGAGTGCTTACTCTATACAGTACGCATTCAGTGGCAGCTCAGTCAGCAACCAGCTGTGGTGGTGAGAGTAGGGCTGTGTTGGTCACTGGCTCAGGTTTGGGATGGGGGGAGCAGGTTGGTGGAACAATATCTGCTGGGGTGTGGGGTCCACTAGACCATCAGGGAATAACTTAATATACTGAGGATCGGGATAAGAGGGGGGTTCACTAGACCACCAGGGAAAAAAATGTTTATATAATTACTATATGAGGGATCAGGAATGGGAGTTACACTAGACACATTGGGTGGATGACTGGGTGGGGGGAGGATCAGAAGCCACCAGGAAAGTATTTTCTTATGGGGTGAGTCATCGGGTGGAGGGAGGACCACTTGTCACCAGGGAAGTATTTTTTTTTTTATGGGGAAAGTGATTGGGTGGGAGGGGACCGTTAGCCACCAGGGAATTTCATTTCAGTGCGGACAGGGCTTGGGGGGGGGGCTGTAGACATATCTAAGGGAACACGGTGAAATTTCATTGAAAACATTTGAAAGATCTCAAATCCACCACCGATGGAAGTTTGGAAACTTTCACGAATGATGAGGAATTTTGTGGAAATTCCGATAAAACAAAATTCAAAACTTTTGCCCACCTCTTCACATCACTTTCATAGTATTTACACCCTTTACCCTGTACAGCTTTCTGCAGAATTTGGTGCTGTCAGCAATATTCAGAGTAATCATGTTCATGACAGTTAGTAGGCTAACTAAAGTCCCTCACAGTATACTCTTTGAACTGTGTCAGACTCTGGCTCTCAGGCTAAGTATCATTACTGTGCTTGTTCTATAGTGATGCTGTCTGCCTGCGTTATTGTAAAATTGTATGCAATTGATTCAGCCTACTTATTTGTACTTGTTTGATTATATTTGTACCTGTTTGACTTCATTCCACTGGAACTCACTTATTGGATTTGTTACATTGCTTTGTAATCACTATTATTGATGTGGAACCTTTCTGAAAGAGCACTTGTGCTCAATGGTATTCTCTGAAATTTTCAAATTAAAAATGTTGGTTCTGAATGGTTAAAATTGATATGATCCCCTGCACTGGGGTGACGAAAAACCTTTTTTCAACATTTGTGCTGTAGTGTCTTAGGGCTTCAGTTGTGTGTGTGTGTGTGTATGCTTGTGTGTGTTTCGTAGTTAGAGGCATCACCAAACTTTCCCAAACAACTTCCATGTCCAAATCCTCAACTGGTGTGTTGAGGAATAAGCACTGCCAGAATAAGCACTTGTGACATGGAGAGACTGAGGGAGAAAGTAATTTTGAAATTTTTTACAATCAAAAAATCTAATCAGACAACAATTTCAGACAGAAATATAAGGCACGGTAAGAATGTGTACAACTACAGAATAGTATAAGACCACGTAAGTTATATCCACTTAATTGATTTACTTTTTGGCAAGTTTATTTTGGTATTATGATTTTTTTTCTTTTGCACAATGCTTCAGTCAGTTTAAGAGAAGGGAAAATAGTTTCATTTTGCTGCCTAAATAAGGTGCCAATTGGATGGACTGCAGCGACTGAATAGCTTTTTGCAGCTGAAGCACTTTTAAGCAGTGAAAGTAAAGACAACATTTATTGCAAACAGTACTTTTTTTTTCCTGACTGCTGTCACTGTACAGTATATTGGCAGTGGGAATGGGAGCCTTGGAGGCAGGCTGTACAGCTAGTCAAGTTTCTACTTGCGGTTGACATACATTGTCCAAAATTCTAAAATAAAAACACAATATTTGTAGAAAAAGGAGCAACTTTAAAACATGCGTTTTTAACTTACGTGACCCATATACATATAGGCCTGGATATTCAAAGTGGTTGCACATGGCGCAACTGAGTTGAGCCAGCACAAGTGTGGACTTGTGCTGAGGAGCATTATTCAGCTGGAGCAAGTGCACAGCATAAAATTATTGCACCAATGTGCAACTATAATTAATGCAGGTGCAAGTGCAGGGGGCATGCCCATGAATATCCACTGCAATGCGATATTCAACTGTGAAACCATGGTGCAAGTGTGGAGCAAATCAGAGATGTACCAAGCAGACTTGTTACTATAAATACAGGGCACAAACACCCAGACAGCACTTGCGCCAGGTGAGAGGGAGAGAGAGAGAGAGAGAGAGAAAGAAAGACAGAAAGAGAGACAGAAAGAGAGAGAGACAGAGAGACAGACAGACAGACAGACCAAGGCAGACACAGAGGGAGAGGAACAGAGGTGGCAATGAAGAGGGAGACAGGGGCAGAGAGAGTGTGAGAGATAGACAGACACACTGCCAGGCAGTAGACCAGGGTGGCACACAGATATTGGACAGCAAGGGCCATGGATAGTGTGCCCTTCATGATGGAGGCCATAATGAGGGGTGTGAGGGGGGCAGCAGGAACAGTGACATGGCTGAGGAAGGGCCTGTCAGTGGTATCCCTAATACAGGTGGTACCGTGACCATATCACCTTTGAGCAGTACAGTGACACAGAGATCATGGGCAGGTACCACCTGAACAGGGCCATTCTGAGGCAGCTCTGTTAGCTGTGCAGTGAGGAGATGCAGGCACCCACCAGATGGAGCCATGCCATGTCCATGGAGATGAAGGTGACAGCTGTCATGTGCCTGCTTACCATGGGCACCTTCCAGAGACCAACAGGGGACACCACAGGCATAACCCAGTTGGCCACGTCCTGTCTTCTTACATAGTTCCTCAATGCTCTGCTGCCACGTGCATCAGAATACATCCATTTCCCCAGCACACAGGAGGAGCATACAGCAACCATGCAGGACTTCCACAGGGTAGCAGGTATGCCTGGCATGATTGGAGCCATTGACTGCACTCAAGTGGGCATCCGCATGCCACCTGACCCTGAGGCTGTGCCATACGTCAACAGGAAGGGGAGCCCAAGTATCATAGCCAGGTGGTGTGCAATGCCACGTGGTGCATAACCAATATCTGCACCACACACCCTGGGAGTGCACATGATGTGTTCATCTGGCACAGCTCTGTGCTGTGCCACAGATTTCAACATGGGGATATCCCCACGGGCAACCTAGTGGTTGAGTATGGCACGGGCAAGGGGTGATGAGCAGAGCTTACCTTGGGATGGGGGAGGGCAGGGTGTGCATATTGGCAGGGGCACCAGGGAAAAGCAAGGGGCACAGCATAGCATAGCAAAGGGCTAACCATGTCAATATCCACACAGGGGACAGTTTCTATCCACTGCAGCCCTGGCTGCTCACCACCTACCAGTGCCCATCATCTCCAGCGGAGGAACACTACAACAAGACACATGCCAACATGTGCAACATCATCAAGTGAGTCTTTGACATGCTGAAAGCATGGTTCCATTGCCTAGACAGGTCAGGTGGTGCCCCACAGTACTGCCCCTCGAAAGCCTGTGGCCTATTCCTGGCCTGCTCCATACTGCACAACATGACCATTGACTGTGGGATAGTTGTCGAGGCTGATGAGGGTGACAGTAGTGGGGACAATTGAGACAATGGGCTGGAGGGAGGTTGACAGCTGCCCTTTGGGTGGAGGGATCCCCGGCTAAAGCAGCAGGCAAGACATCACCGGGACACCATAGCATGGGAGCACTATGGTGCACACAGGTAGGTGGTGTGATACACATGCATAGGCCACACAAACAGGTACAACACACATGCAGAGGCATGCATGGCAATGGGCATGCACACACTGAGGCAGGAAGCAGGGGTAATGGTGACAGGAGCACACACCCACACACAGCACCCCTAAAAGCGCCCCCCCACACACACACAGGCATGGGTATGTGGCGTGGATCAGATGCATCACACCGGTGCACAGGCACAACTGGTGCAAGACTACTGTCATCTTGTCCACTCCACACAACCCAGCAGTCAGGCAAGCATGCACACAGGCAGCATGTGGCATGACACACAGGTGCCACACCTGCGGTAGGCACACACACACTGCCCATGTGTGCACTGGGCAGCAGCTGCAGACTGCAGGTGTGGTAGGCCACACAACAGATCCACTGTGTGGAACCATGGCCACCTGGGCTGATCGGCGGCCACAGACTGTGCATCAGCCATGGGGGGGTGCATCAGCCTCCCAGGGGTGGAACCACAGGACCCCAACCATGTCAACATGGGGGTGTCGAGGTGCCCAAACAGCCCAGCCACAGGCATGCCTGGGATGCTGACATCTGAGCACAGCATCAACTGCGAAGGGGTCACTTGATGCCGGGTATGCAGGGTGGACAGCATACTGTGGGGGGTCATCTGTGCCCGGCCACACCCTGTGGCAGCCAGCAGCACAAAGCCTTTGAGATCACAGTGGCAGTGCAATCCAGGGATGCAGTCATGGCCTCCTGGGTGCGCTGCATCCCTGCCATAATCTGCGCAGTGCCCCTCTCCTGCTGCTAGGCTAACTGGCACACCTCTGCGGGCAGTGCGTGCACCCCAGTGGCAAGCAGCACCTGTTGCTGAACGAACTCCTATAGCAAACAGGTGTGCTCAGCCAGTGGGTCAGTGTCCTGGGGCTTCCAGGCCAGACACCAATCCCCATATGGTGACCAGTCACAATGCACAGCCCCCCCTCTCTGGTGGACACTGCACAGTGGGGTCTGCAGGGGGATTGGGTACGGCAGGCACACCAGCGGCGGACCCTGTTTCCGGCTACCCAGTGACACCCGCAGCCTGCTTCTGTCCACCATCCAGCCACTGCATGCCACCCAGCACTTGTGAAGCCACACCACCTCCACTGCAGGGCATAGCCAGGGCAGCACACACCACTGCACCCGCAGTGGTGGTGTGCAGCTGGGTCTGCTGCCTGTGTCAGTGGCCAGCAGGGGCATCTCCTCCACAACAGTGGACATGCTGTCCAGGATGAGCATTACATCGTTACGGTGTCAGACCCCACCCTGATCTGTGTCTCTGCGCACAAGACCCCAAAGCTGGCATTCTGCAGGAACACATCCAGGGCCTCATCCGACAAAAGGTCCAGGACATCTGCCTGCACAGTGGTGGTGAGCTGCAGCCTGTCAGGCCCCTGGATGCCCATGGAGGTGGAAGGCTGGTCCTCCGAGGCTGGTCCAGTGGCCACGGCTGCTGCCGCTGCTGGTGACCCATCATCTGCATGGAGGCATGCTGGTGCTGCAAGAGAAGGAGAGGCATGTTAGTGATGCATTGTACACATGTGCCCCCCCCACACTGCCACTGCCTGTGTCCTGCAGCATGTGCATGGATGCCCACACTTGCACATGACAGGAATGCTGGCTGCATACACGCCAGCATGGCCATATATGCACCCTCCACACCCCCAGCTGTACATGGTTGACATACTTATAATGCAGTGATGGGCTGCCACCCATCTGGAATCCACTGCCAGGCACACCCTCCACCGTGCTGCAGCACATGGTGGTTGCCACAAACTCCTCCTGTGCCGTGAGCAGTGGCTCATCTGCAGGACCCCCTCTCGGGGCCTTCCAGGAGGCACGGATGGCTGCCAAATTCTCCTTGATGTGCCTCTTGTCCATGCCCACCTTCTTTCTGCACTCCCACAGTGAGCACTGGTGGCTGCCTTGCTGGTTGACGCATGCCACCACCTCCACCCAGACCCCAGCCCTGGCCTGTGATGTGCCCGTGGCACCACTCAATAGGGGCTCCCTGTCAAGGTAGGTTTCAAACAGAACCTCTCTCTGTGCCTTTGTGAAATTGGGCCTGTGCTTGAGAGCAGGCCCATGATCCTCACCCTCCTCACGTTCTGACATGTCACTTCCTGTGGACATGGACAGCAAAGTGTGTCAGTGGCAGCATCACCCTGTTCTGTCTCCCCTGCTGTGCTGGCTGCTCCCAGTAAGCTTCAGCAGCATGTGCAACTTACCCCAAAAAGATGCAATAGCGTTCTATGACCTGTGCCGTTCCATGGTGCTTATATAGCACAATGCATGCAAATGAGCTTTGGCACATCGGTAATGGCATGCTATTGCCCCCAGTGTGCCACGCACTGGCTGATGAGCTCATTTGCATGTGACATCTGAATATTGTGATTTTGCTCTGTGCACAATGAGATTGCTCTGGAGCAAGTCACAGTGCAATGCACAAGCATGCGTGGTGCACAGGCATGCAGTGCACATGCACTGAATGGTATTATGTTGGGGGCCATGGTGCATGATGTGCCAGGCTTGCTATCACTTACATGCGCACTGTGCAGAGGCGTGCAACCCCAATCCCTGCTGTGACTCCTGACCCCTGGGTCACCCCTTTCCTGTGACCCCGCCTAGCCATGCCCATGCTGTGCATCTCCGAGCCTCCATGATGGGTGGACCCAGCACATGTTCCCTCACATTGTGCATCTGGCACATTTCGTGGCCATGTGCGCTTATTTGTTATCCTGCATGAAAATACAAATTTTACCTACCTACCTTACTGCCACCATTGTGCTTACCAGCTACAACTTTCAGCATGGTGCGGTAAAGGGCAATGAGGCACAAAACTGGGCACAGGTTGAGCTGGTGAACCTGATCACCTGTGTCTAGCACCATGCCCCCAACTGTTTGGCCAGGCACCCCTGCAGCAGCGCAAGGTCGTGGTGTGGCAGGGGATTGCTGCCACACTGCAGCAGTGGGCCAGGGTGACCAGGATGGGGGAGCAGTGCTGCCACAGATATGGTGACCTCATGAGGAGGGACCCAGAGCACCTGAGGAGGCTGGAGGCAAATGTCAGGCATGGAGCTGTGCCACAGCCAGGTGAGTATACCCATATTGCATGTGTGACCTGGTGCTGTACTGTGGTGTTGGCTAGGCTGCCTGGCATGCCCTACAGAGTGGTGTACTGCCATTGTATGCATCATTGGATGGTAATGCCAGCTGCTGCTTTCAATGCGATGCAGCTGTGCAGGATGTGTTGGGCAGGGGCTCTCCCTGTGGACAGGGGTAAGGGTGGTGGGCAGCTGCTGTGGTTGTTTACTTATGTGTACATGTCTATGTTCCATTCCCAGGGTCTGAGAATCACAGGAGAGTGGCAGCGGTGGGTAAGCAGGCTGCAGCAGGACATGGAGGTGGCGCAGAAGTGGCTCTGGCACCAGAAGGGCCACAGAGGGCAGGTAGGAACTGTCATGGTCCTTCGCACACTACATAGGGGATGGCAGGGCATGGATGTGAGCATGGCCACCTGTGCCATGTGCCATGGCAGCTGTGCATGTTGCACTGTGCATGGTGCTTGCCACTGTGGTGCATCCATTGGACATATGTGCCAGCTGTTGGTGGGAGTGCACCTGGCTGCCACTGATGTTGCTGTGGTGCTGCTGGTGCACTGTGCCACATGACTGTCATTGTGCAGTAAGGTGGTCATTGTGCAGTGGAGACCACCTCTGTGCACTGTCGTGGTGTGCCATGTTGATGGCAGGCGTTGGCCCACCCCCCTGTGGGTGGCTGGTATGGGCCCTCTGGGGGTGTGTGTTCCTGCTGCCCATTGTGCACTGTGGGTGGCATGGTTCCTTGGGACATTGCACTGATAACCTCTCCTGTCCCTTGTCATAGGTGTCCAGCAATGCAGACGTAGGCCCATGTACCGCCAGCTGCTCTGGCGGCTGATCTTGATAACTTCCACAACTATGGAGGCTGTGCTATAGATAAGCCACATGCTGCTGGGGGATTGGAGGCAGCAAGGGCACCAAGGAGAGGCAGGCTTTGGTCCCCAATGAATGGGCCCCAGCATTCCCCTGTTTTCCCTGCTGTAACTCCCCCTACAGTCACTCATCCCACTGTACAGTCCCTGTTCCCTGTCCACTTCCCTCACTTTCCTACCCTTTCCCACTCCCTTGTTGCTGTATATAGTTTTTTGGAAATATATCTATTTTGACTTACCTGCCTGAGTCAGTGTCTGCTTTGCAGGAGGCTTGAGGAGCCATGCTGCAGTGGCCCAGTGCCTGTCTGTGTGGTGTGCATGTGTCAGGGTGCATGTTGTGCTTCTGTGGTTCACTGCTGTGTGCTGTTGTGTCTCCCACTGTGGTGGTGGTGTCCCCCCCCACGGCCGTGGGCTGTGCCTTGGGGTGCCCATTGGGTGGCTGTCAGGGGTGTGTGGCGGGTGTGTGCATGGTGATGGCACACAGCCATGGTCTTTGGTCAGGTACTGGCTGCACTCTGTGTTGGGGCCCATACTTGGCATTGCGAATCCTGTCCCATGTGGTCTGCTGTGCCACGAGGCTCCCGGCACATTCCTTGCCTACTGTGTGGGCCAGCT
Organism: Neoceratodus forsteri; assembly: GCA_016271365.2. NCBI lineage: Eukaryota > Metazoa > Chordata > Ceratodontiformes > Ceratodontidae > Neoceratodus > Neoceratodus forsteri. The sequence continues at coordinate 222,855,771 of CM057453.1, forward strand.
GTATGCCTGTGTGGCGTGTGTATGTGTGTGCTTGGCTGCGTGGTCCTGGGTGTGGCCTGCTCTGGTCTGGGTGTGTGGGGGGGGGCATGGCCTGCAGCCTGGGGGGGCTCCCTTGGTGGCCCTCCATTGGCCATTGGAACCCTCCTGTTGCCTACTATGTGTGCCACTGTTGTGTTCTGGGGGGGTCTGGGTGCCTGTGTGTGCCCTGCTGGTGGTGGCTTCCTGTGGCCTGTCACTGTGCTTCCCTGGCTTTGTCCCTGGGTCTCGTCTCTGTGCCTAGCCTCCCCATTGTTGCTTTACTGCTCTTCTCCCACAGTTGCACTGGAGCATCTCTTTCTGCACCATGGTGCAACTGTGTTTGTGTCATGGCACATCTCTGGTTGTGCCATGGTACAACTGTGCCATATTCAGTGGGGTTGCACTGACACAGTGCGGCCCACACAGCCTCTGAATATGGCTCCTGTTGCACCACGGTGCATCAGATTTGCACTGTGCTGGACTTGCACCAGCCTTTGGGGCATTTCTGAATATTTGGGCCATGCTATACTAGTACTGGGGTAGTTTTCAAGTACAGGAGTTAAAAAAAATGCCATGGCCCTAACTGGACACTATAGGACATATGGCCCCATGTTTTAATTATGTTATACTGTAGGACTTAAATGACATTATAAAACACACCTCAGGTTTTCAATAATATCACCTTTACAATTATTTTATAAAAACATGTAAATTTGCATTTGTACATGAGCCAAATTCCATTAAATGCAACTAACTCTTTTATTATGTCATTAAAATCCAGTCTGCAGTCAGACATCTGAAAAATGCAACAGTAGTTTTTGGCAGTCAGGATAATTTTAAACCAGAGAAAACTGGTCACCATGATTTCAGCTCTAGGCCTTCCCTGTTGGTCACACCCTCTCTAAATATATGCTTGATGCTTTCCCATTGGAGAGCATCACTGTCTATAAGTATCCTGGCCTAACAGTGGACCAAATCCTGGATTGCACAGTCAGTATTGAAGAATAAACCTCTGTGTTTACCGCAAGTTGGGAACCCTGTATTGCATCAAATGTTGCCTTTCCTTGGCATGTAGGAAATAGGTAGTTGAACAAATGCACTTGAGCTCTGTCATTCATGGGGAGTATATAGATCTGCTGCCAAAACCCACCTGGTCAAACTGTATGTGCTTTAGAACTCCCCATGTCACTTTATACTGAGCTCTCTATTCTGTACTCAGCACTGCTCTAAGTACAGCAACTGGGGTGGCCCTCCCTAAACAGCAGATGTGCCATGCACTCTGCACTTTTAGTTGCACAGTTCTGGAACAACAAGCTCCAACAGTATTTAAGTAGCCTACTGACCCCTCTCCCGCATATGGCATAACAGCTGAATTTGTCATGCCCCAAAACTCCTGCTTCCAGTTGTAAAAATAAAAATGGTCAAGATGCTATAAAGTTTAGGTCTCCTTAGGCTTGTAAAGGCCTCCAAATTAGTATTAGTGGTGTAAACAAGATCTGGAACATCAAATCAAAACTGGGATCTCAATTAACTACTGCCTGTCTCCGTAATCAATAGAACTGTGTTACACCTATTGCTCTCGGCATCACTATTATGACTTTTCTTCAGTTTTCTTTTACCTGGTCCTAGTTTGTAACATACATGCACTGTTTACTTAACTGCTGTTACAATATGAACTATGTCTATTTGTACTACTTTGTTATCCCAACTTCTTTTCCCCAAGACACATCTGTAAGTGAGAATTCCTGCATTTTGTATCGCTGTATGTTTCTTCTGAATTAAAAAGAAAGAAAGAAAGAAAGAAATAAAGAAAGAAAGAAAGAAAGAAAGAAAGAAAGAAAGAAAGAAAGAAAGAAAGAAAGAAAGAAAATATAATAATATAATAAAAATAAAATATTGAGATGTCATATACGTAAGAGCCAGTAATACTTTGCTGTATCCCTTTGACCCACACTACAGCAAGCTACACATCTGCCACCTCTAAAACCCATTTAATGTGTTAAGGCCCCAGTACATGAGCTTTCCAACTAGTCTCCATTCTGGTTCAGTTGTACTTTTGGGAAATCCCCTGTACAGTATTGCTGAGTGGTACCCATACTCTGAGATTGTATTGTCTAACTTTGATTCACATGTTATAAGACTCTGATGGATTAGAAAAAAAGCATATAGGCATTCGGCTGTTTAGCTCTTGAATAATGAAACAGCCTGTCTGATCACCTTAACAGTGCCTCTATGCTAATAAATTTCAAATCCTACCAACACATTCACTTAAAATTGCATGCAGTTTGCTATACTGCTTGATTTACATGCTGATTCAGCTATATTCAAGAACTGGGTTAGCATCAGTTAATGTATACCTAATGGTATCATGAGTCTTTAGGTGAAGCTGAGTACATCATGTCCATATTGTTAGAATAACAATGGCAACCCAACCCCTGGAATGCCTTATTAAATGAAACAGTTTGTAGGGTTTTCAGCCATTGTTACAACTCTTGGAGAATTAGGTCAGACAGTTAGAATGTACCATTCAAACCCCAGGAATCCCTCACTTATGCTCAACAACTGCATCATTCCCTGGAATGAGCTGCTCCGAAGCTTAGAATATTATGCAAATTATGGAATTTGGAAAGAGATTCAAACTCTGCTGTGTGGTGAGGTTCACCCTGATATTCTAATGCAGATTTATTTCTCCACCCGAATAAGTAGTCACCCTGAAATCATCTCTTCAACTTCAGACAGGTTTTCAGTTTTTTATTTTGCAAAACTTTTCCATAGTTAACTGTTTTGTTATTTATCGATAACTCTGATCAGTTAGGTTGTTCATTATATATTTTGTAACTTTTCTCCAGTTCCCCATCGATTACGTGGCTCTGGAGAAGGCTGTTTTTCAGTTTAGTTCACATTGTTAAGGAATCACTTTTTAAACCACTTTATTTTCTCTAGATTACTACAAAATTAAACTGCTTTGCATTTTTAACTGTTTATTTTTCTCAGTTCATCTAATCTGGGAAATTAGCTTTTTTTTACAGTTTGGCCTAACAAAATCATCTGTTATGCTATTTCTACATGTGGTTTTATTTTTTTTAGGGAACCAAATTGCATTTCAAATACTTTAAAACCTTTTCTCACATATAAGGATTTTTTTCTCAGAAATTTATTTTTCATTAATACTCTGTCTTCCCTGGTTCACCAGTGTTTGGCTTGACTGACTCAAGAAGAAGACAGGACCTGCAGGCTTTAAAAAATTAAGTTTGCTTCCATCTCCTGGCAAAGGCAGACTGCCATGAGTTGTGCTTAAAGTGCATGTGTTCTGACCATGATTTTAACAATTGTGAGCTTTATTTCGAGTTTTGCACTAAAACACCAAACAGGCTAGAAATAAAAGTCATTATGGCTTCATAGTCTGCCTCTACATCATAACAAGGCTCAGGGGAGGGTCCAGACCCTCAGAGTAAGCAGAAGGACAAGTCTGCTAAAGACTGCAAAAATGCCAATGTGTCTGGAAGGTAGAACTCTGAAAGCAGCAAGAGTAAAAGGGCTGCGGCGCAGGCATCAGACCCAGTGACTGCTAAGAAAAAACCAAATGAAAAACATGTCACTGCCCCTCTTGCTGAAGAAGCAAAGGAGATGCCAGTTGACAAAAAAGCAAAGATAAAGATGTAAAGATGAATAAGAAAGCAGGTGTCTGAACAGAGGAACCCTGAAACCAGTAAACAAAATAAAAGAGCAAGAGCAGGAACTGGAGACACTGCATGCCCCCCCCCCAAAAAAAAAGTAGCTGTCCCTCCTCCTGAAGACAGTAAGGAGTCACCAGTGAATGAAAATAAAATGCCCTCAATGGAGGATATGACTAGGGCATGGCAATTATTCCAGGCATTCCAGGCTATGGGGAATTTCATGAGAATGCCTGCCCCCCCGCTCAGGTTTTGGTTCCATCCCCAATTCCTGCGGAGGAGGAGGCATAAATGTTTTATGTAGAAGAGGAGGATGGAGAACCCTTAGAAGTAAATGGTTCTGCTGAACATCAATTTGTTTCACCTCCAAGACCTTCAGAACACTTGTTCTTACTATGCTTTTGTGAGACATACCCTTTTAGAAACATAGGTGTGCTGTGTACTGTACATGCAGAATGCATGATTAATTGTGCAATGTTTGCATGTGGTTTGCATACATAAAGTGAACCTAAGCGAACCAGGTCTAAAAAGCAAATCAAGTTCACATGTTGCAAGCTTGATATGTGTGCAGCAGGTAAACTGGTGTGAACAACTTCTAAAATTACAGCAGGTTCATGTGTTGCATGCTTGTCATGTGTGCAACATCTAAGCTGGTGCAAATCTCATCTAAAAAACAAACCAGTTTCTATTTCTTATACTACTGCTAGCAATTAGAGTCATTAAAATTCATTTTTATTTGAATTCCCATAAAGATTAGGTAAACTCATTAATTTTGATCCTTTTGCAAGTTGTTTAATGGCTTTTGATTTTTGTCATTAAATTGCCATTAATTTGTAAAGTATTGTTTGCTTACTGCATTAAATGCCTAGGATATAGCCAGTCAACATCCCCCATTCCAGATGTATGAAGAGGGGCCTCTGTGTTGTGAAGCCTATCTTTTTTTGTTTTGGACCATGCAAATCCCTTAAACATATTAAGTGTTACAAATGTGTTTCTCCATGACTGTTTCATCTCACTTACTTTCCCTTTGTCATTCTGTGTTGAGCATGTACACTATGGCCATGCTCAGCACTCTTTGTGCTGACTAGGGTCTTAGAAGCATGTCCATACCTCACATTTTGTCACTGAAATGAGGGACATAGACACTTAAAATGAGGGACAATAACCCATATGATGATCAGGGCACATCATGAAACATGGAGGTACGGTACCTCAGAACACAGTGGAAACCATTGCATTAGCATCAGAGAATGAATTTCTACCATTAAGCAGGGCTGCCATTTATGTAGAGCAGAGGGGGGCAGTTGCCTACCTCCCCTCAAATTTGTGCCTAGGTTGTTCTTATGGTGTGGCAATAATGACACTAAATTTGGATTAAATTTCTTGCACAATAAGTGTCCACCTGTCCTGTGTGTGCTCACACTGCAGGTACTCTCCAGACTCAACTGTGTCTGTATTGTGTTGTCCACTCTCTCCATCTATTAGCGGTGGCACAATCACATGTGATGTAGATGAGCTCCAGTCAAGAAAGAGCACATGAGTCTTGAAAGTGCAACACTGTCTTTCCCACCACAGAGTAGACAGACTGCGCAGTACAGCTCGGAGGAGTTGGTAAGCACCGAACTCTTAATAGCAGTGTTGTGTCAGCATATTTTTTTTGGTCTACTCTCAGTGAGTTTCTATCTCCCCTGGTGGCTGAAGGGGCAGAGGCTGAGCTAGAAGCTAACTCAAGACTAGGCTACCTGTTTAAACAGCTCAGATGTACACGGCAGCAAGCTAGGCTTAGCAGCAGTGATGACAGTGGTGTGGGTGACCTTCATAGGCCTTGATCAGTGCACTGCAGCAGCAGCCACAATATCAACCAAGCAAGAAGCAAGCAAACCAGGTTGGGTGGGTTCGATTGGTGAGGTGACTTGGTCGCGGTTTACATTGGGGACCAGCGATGGTTGGGTCTAGCTTCCAGCTTCTGGTGGAAGGAGAGGGGAGGAGTGGACTGAAAACTGAGCTGGTGGCACACTGTGCCAGGCTGCAGGTTCTGACCATATGGTCGGGTAAGTAAATGTAAGTAATTTTTTTTACAGCGGGATTGGGAAAGGAGGAAGGACTGAAATACTGAGGTGTTTATCATGTTTCTTCACCTTTGAGCAGCTTCATGACTCATAGGGGATGGGTATTGAATGGAATGAAGTCAGGGAGAAAAATCAGGACAAAGTTCTTTTTTTATGGCAGGGGTGCAGAACTTCAGCCAGGGAAAAAAATTGGTTAGTAACTGAGTGGGTTTAAGTGGGTTTAAGCCCAAATCTGATGCACTGCTCTGGGGTATATACAGATCAATCTTATACATTTTAATTTTTCTGATTTGCATATTACACTTCAGTGAAAACAAATAAGTTATACCTTTTAGAGATGTTACAGACATTCTAGAGCTGCCCCTTGCATTCACAGACAGTTGTGTGGTATGGTATGCACAGACTATTGGTGCCCCACTATAGTCAGGCTTATGCTCCCCCCCCAGTGAAGCTGACCTCCATATCCCAACACTCAAGCACATTATGATGAAAGGCAAACAAGACTGCAGGAGTGTGCACCATTGAAATGAATGGGGGTATTTTTTTATACTGTTTTATGCATTATTGATGTAGAGTTGGAAATTAATGAAGGCCACTGCTCAACTAACAAGGGCCTTGTTAGTAGAACAGTGGCCTTCATTGTTCTCCAACTCACCATCATGATGTATAAAATAGTAATAACAAATAACGTCATTCATTTCAAGGTGGTACGCCCCAACACCCTGACCCATGGCCATCATCTCTTAAAGACTCCTTCCTCTTGCTACCTAGTACTCAAGTAAGATACATTTTACTTATATCTATATTTGGCGGGTTGTCTATAGCAGCATGGCCGTACCTACTATAGTGTGTGTGCATTGGGAGGGAGGTGCTAGCCATGTGAGTATGTGTCAAGTTATTGCTACTTCTGTGTTTGCACATGCAAGTCTGTTTGCGTGGAAGCATTCAAAACTATGGAGAGAAAATAGTAGGAATACAGGCCAGACAGAAGTGATTAAGTGATTTTGTGGGTAGGTTTGTGTATTGGGGGTGGGGAAAAAACATGTGTTTCCATTGGAATGTGTGCTATCATTCAACTGCGAAACTGAGATGAGTCAGAGAAGAAAACTGAAAAGCTTAACAGTGGCTACAAGCATGCCACATGTGTGCAGATGTAGGAAAATACAGTATGTATTGAAGTACAAACAAGTTAGATTTGTGCAGACAGTATGGCTTAGTGGTTAAAGGCACTGAACTGCAAGCCAGAAGACTTGGAGGCATGAAACCTGGGTTTGAATCTCATCAACCCCCACTAGTATGATCCTGAGCAAGTCACTTAACTTTTACGTGTGCAGTGAACACTTGTTTTTTGCATGCATGCCACATTGATGCAGTCTTTTCCGATTTAACATAAAAATCATGGTTTTCACACTTGCTTGCTGCACACATGACACAAGCATGCAATCAGTTCCAATTTAACATTTAAATCATACTTGTAGCACGCATATCACTTAGGTAGTTTTATGTGTGCAGCATGAAAACATTTCATATAATTATTTTGTGAAAGGGTATACTCAATTCCCTCAGCATTTTCTAAGGAAACTGATGAAGATGATGATGAGGAGGCTGAATTAATGGATATGATGGGCTTATCCCCCATTAAGGATTGATGATTCCATCTCTAAATTCTTCAGAAAAGTCACTTTCAAAATCATGTCAGCACCCACCTCAGTTGTTGGCATAGCTAAAAAATTTGAAAAAATGAATGAATGAATGAATGGATAATGAATGGGAAACAGGGTTCTGGGTACCTGCATTTCCACAATAAACAGAGTTCTTCAGACAGCTACCTGAGAACAAGAACAAAGTGTCCTTTTCCTTCCAGCATCCTGAATGATTCCAGGAAACTGGATTCCACACAAAAAAGTGTATGCTGTGGCTTTTTTTCTCCTAAAGTAGGCAGCTTATCATGGCTATGCGACACAGTGCCAGATAGCTTTATGGAAATTCATTCATGCACTGAGCAAAAAGGCTACTGGAGACTCGACACAGGATATGGTTAGCACAGCAAGATCAGCTATAAATGTCACAGACTACCACTTTCATAGGCAGTGAATACTAATGACACTTCATCCAGGGTTATGGCTCATGCAGTGTCCCTAAGAATGTTTGTCTGGCTTAGAACTACAAGTCTGCCCCAGATCTCTCAGACAAAAGCCATGGATTTTCCTTCTGAGGGAAATTCCATTTGGTGACAAGACAGAGGCATACATGGAATAGATGAGTGAGTATAAAACCACTTAGAAAATGGACTTTAAAAATAAAGAAACCTGACTGGCTGGCATGGGGTACATTAACTTAAAGTGAGAGCCCTGTAAGCTAAAAGTACCAGCCATGCCAACCTTGCCATCCTCAAATTTAGTATCCTAGTGTGCAGCCTCTTTCATCATTGGCTGAAGCATTAGAAACATTTTTTGAAATGCCACCATTTTTTCTCTCGCTTAGCGAGACATTCAAGCGCCCAGTACATTATCAGCTGTCTACCTAATGACCTAAAACAAACTTATACTCATTTTTTTGATTTAGATGTGTTTTATTTCTTTACACTCACAGCAGCTCACCATCTTTCACCCACCCTGTCAGTCTTCTTACTTTCAAATTATTTCCTTCGTAGGTCCCACTCAGATCTTTTACTCCCTCTTGCACTCCTATTGCTCGGACCTCCGGTCTTACTGCATGGCCAACCACAACCCAACACATTCACAACAGTCCCTTATTTAAAACAAAAACAAACATAAAAAAAGTATTTCTCTTCATTCAGGTGCATATCTAGAAAGGGAGAAACAAGCCGTTAGCCCTGGGGCTTCTATCCCAGTGGCAGTTATCTGTTTTCCCGAGTCTCCTCTCCCGTTACCTTCTTTACATGCTTGCTCCCTGAACTTCCACTCAATTCATTGCCCGCCAACACAGCTCCTTAATTCCAGGATTCGTAGCCCAAAAAAACAAAACCCTTCAATGAAATAAAAAAAAAGTAAAAGTCTATCTGTGTGTGGGGGCGAGGGGGAACCATGACAACCTGCTCGAAATACAGTAGAGGAGAAAAAAAAAACAGGCGGAAGGACTACTTTATTAAAAAAAAAGATACACAAGAGTTTTATCTTTAAACATAAAAAGATATTTTTTTGTAAATAAATGTGATACAGTCCCCATTTTCTAAGCGTAATAATACCCTCTAGGGTGGGCGGTAAGGGCAATGCCAGACCTTCCAGGGGCTATAAGGCCCTCTGCCTGCAGCATCGGGCCTCATTACACCCCTGGGTGGTCCAGTATTGCCCAATACCACCCACCCTGTTGGGTATTATTGCTTGCCTACTGGAGGGTAGTGGATAGATATACCCCCTATGAATACCCTCAATAAAGGGTCTGCTATAGGGGCAGAGGTAGAAAGGGAATATTGATGTGTTTCTGCAACACCAGCAACTGTACCACAAGCAAAGCAGAACCCTTGACAAGCCTGCCCAGATTGTCCAACCATTGCCAGTGGAAGGAAGACTGGTGCACTACTCCCATCCTAGGAGTAGTGAGCCAGGGTTTGTCTCTGTAGTTCAGAAGATTTTTAAAACTGCATAACATGAAAGTCTTTCAGTCTCACACACCAGCAGAAAAAATCCTGCTGGAGTTGGAGGTGGAGAAATTGTTGCAAACACATGCAGTGGAAAAATTACCATCTGCACAACAGGGCAAAGGACATTACTACAGATACTGTCTAACCTTAAAGAAAAATGCATAAGATGCCTGAGGAACATACATCAGGTGCAGGTTAAGGAACTGCATCTACCAGTTCACAGCCCCTCTCTTTGTCCTCACCTTAGCTCCAAGGGTATTCACTAAGTGCCTAGCTGTGGTGGCAGGACATTTGAGAAGCAGAGAAGTGGCATTTTATTCCTTATCAGAACCATGGGCTGATCTCAGGGAAAAGCACAGCAGGATGCAAACTCCTCCATATAGCTGACTCCAAACATTTAGGAAGGATTGGGCTTCCTCATAAACTTTCAATGTTCCATACAGAGCCAGTTCAAGATCTAGACTTTATCAGTGCAGAACTGGTTACCCTGCAAGGGAATACATTCCTTCCTCTTCCAAGGGTAGCACATTTGATTTCAGTTGTAGAATACTTCAAGGTAGGCCAGCCAAGGCCTTCAGAGGATATTATAAGACTACTGGGTTACATGGGTCTCCTCCACAGCAGTAGTACCAGGGGCCAGATTCCAGATGAAAGATATTCAGTACCTACTTAGGAACCTTTGGTCTTAGAGGTGAGACACTCTCTCTAAACTGGTGCCTCTCACAAGAACTTTGTTAAGGGTACTGGACTAGTAGAAGGAGGAATGTTACCTCAGTATTTACTGATGAGAAGGTGGAGCAGGGCCCACAGCTCAGCACCATGGACACAACGGGGAGGGAGGTGTGTAAAAGTTCTTTCACAAAAGAAAGGGTCCTACAGGAGCTCGCTAAGCTCAGAGTGGACAAGGCAATGGGACCTGATGGCATACATTCCAGGGTACTAAAGGAGCTAAGGGTGGAACTAGCAGAGCAATTAGCAGAACTGTTTAGTGAGTCTCTGAGCACAGGAAAGGTCCCAGAAGACTGGAGAAGGGCTCATGTGATCCTGTTCCACAAGAGTGGCAGCAGGGAGGAGGCAGGGAACTACAGACCAGTCAGTCTTACCACAGTAGTGAGCAAGATTATGGAGGCATTCATTAAGGAAAGGATAGTGCAAACCCTGGAATCAATAGGAGTACAGGATCCAAGACAGCATGGGTTTCCAAAAGGAAGTTCCTGTCAAACTAATCTCATAGATTTTTTTGACTGGGTAACCAGAGTGGTGGACCCAGGGGGTGCAGTTGATGTCACCTACCTTGACTTCAGCAAAGCATTTGATACTGTTCCACATAGAAGATTTATTAATAAGCTGGGATGGCTCATGGTGGGTCAGACGTTGGTCAACTGGGTGGCAAACTGATTGATGGGCAGAAAACAGAGAGTGATGGTAAATGGTATATAGTCAGAATAGATGCAAGTCACAAGTGGGGTACCTCAGGGATCAGTCCTGGGGCAAGTCCTCTTCAATATCTTCATCAGTAACATTGAAAATGTACTGGAGAGTAAGGTTTACCTGTTTGCTGATGACACCAAGATCTATAACAGAGTAGATGATCCAGATGGAGTAGGCAGAATGAGAAGAGATCTGGAAAAACTTGCAAAATGGTCTGAACAGTGGCAACTGGGGTTTAACACAAAGAAGTTCAAGATCATGCACCTAGGGAAGAGAAACCCTGAAGTTACCTATAGGTTTGGAGGGGTGTTGCTAGCAATCACAAGGGAAGAAAGAGACTTGGGCATCATCATCACAGGATAGTTTTTTATTTTAATGGGTTCGCCACGATATATCCAAGGCACACTGCCTTTAGGGTACCTGGTCCATTCCACTGGGGTGTCAAACAGACGAGGCATACTGATGAGTCCTGGTAGGATGAAACATGTGTCTATGTCTTCTGTTAGCACCCTTTGCAAACTGTGTGAGAGACCTTTCGACACCATGCAATTCTGCTTAAAGTTGGACCAGCATAAAATTCTGTGGTGATTTGCATATGCAGCTCATGATGCTTTGCATTGTGGGGGCATGAGTGATTTTGTAGTTTCTTGAAACTTGGCTTCCCAGCCAAATGCCCTTTGGGGTAACCCTTGCCTCAGTGTTTGCGTACAGAGGTTCTTTGTCTTTTAAATAGTTTTTTATTTTAATGGGTTCACCACAATATATTCAAGGCACACTGCCTTTAGGGTAGTTGGTCCATTCCACTGGGGGTGTCAAACAGGCAAGGCATACTGATGAGTCCTGGTAGGATGAAACACATGTCTATGTTTTCTGTTAGCACTCTTTGCAAACTGTGTGAGAGGCCCTTTGGCACCATGCAATTCTGCTTAAAGTTGGACCAGCATAACATTCTGTGGTGATTTGCATATGCAGCCCATGATGCTTTGCATTGTGGGGGCATGTGTGATTTTGTATTTTCTTGAAACTTGGCTTCCCAGCCAAATGCCCTTTGGGGTAACCCTTGCCTCAATGTTTGCGCGCAGAGGTTCTTTGCCTTTTAAATAGTTTGTTTATTTTAATGGGTTCACCACAATATATCCAAGGCACACTGCCTTAAGGGTAGCTGGTCAATTCCACTGGGGTGTCAAACAGACGAGGCATACTGATGAGTCCTGGTAGGATGAAACACGTGTCTATGTCTTCTGTTAGCACCCTTTGCAAACTGTGTGAGAGGCCTTTCTGCACCAGGCAATTCTGCTTAAAGTTGGACCAGCATAACATTCTGTGGTGATTTGCATATGCAGCCCATGATGCTTTGCATTGTGGGGGTATGTGTGATTTTGTATTTTCTTGAAACTTGGCTTCCCAGCCAAATGCCCTTTGAGGTAACCCTTGCCTCAGTGTTTGTGTACAGAGGTTCTTTGTCTTTTAAACAGTTTTTTATTTTATTGGGTTCACCAAAATATATGCAAGGCACACTGCCTTTAGGGTAGCTGGTCCATTCCACTGGGGTGTCAAACAGACGAGGCATACTGATGAGTCCTGGTAGGATGAAACACGTGTCTATGTCTTCTGTTAGCACCCTTTGCAAACTGTGTGAGAGGCCTTTTGGCACCATGCAATTCTGCTTAAAGTTGGACCAGCATAACATTCTGTGGTGATTTGCATATGCAGCCCATGATGCTTTGCATTGTGGGGGTATGTGTGATTTTGTATCATCACAGATGACCTGAAAACGTCTAAGTAGACCACTAATGCAGTAGGAAAGGCTAGAGGGATGTTGGCGTGTATTAGTAGGTGTATCACAAGTCATAAGAGGGAGATAATTATCCTTCTTTACAAGACACTGGTTAGGCCCCATCTGGAGTACTGTGTGCAGTATTGAAGGCTGCACCTGCTCAAGGACATTAAAAAAATGGAGGCAGTCCAGAGAAGGGCAACAAAATGGTGCCAGGACTGCATCAGAAATCACAGAGGACAGATTAATGGAACTCAGCATGTATACCCTCGAGTAAAGGAGGGAAAGAGGTGCTACGATCGAAACATTCAAACATCTTAAGGGCATTAACAAGGTAAAAAAGTCTAACATGTTTTAATATAAGAAAAATAGCAGGACAAGAGGACACAGCATGAGATTAGAAGGAGGCAATTTTAGGGGTAATGTGAGGAAGTTCTTTTTCACAGAAAGGGTGTTGGATGCATGGTACGGCCTACCACAGGAAGTAGTGGATATGAATACAGTGTAGGGCTTCAAACAGGCATGGGATAGGCATAAGGGAGCAATACAAATGTATGTGAATAAATAGGCCATTGACAGAGTAAAGGAGTATGGTGCATTCATAAGGTAGAAAAAATGGGCAGACTGGATGGGCCTTGGGGTCCTTATCTGCTGTCAGCTTCTATGTTTCTATGTTTGTAACCTCAGAGGGGATTCCTTTCCACAAGAGACACATGACTGCATACATTTCTTGGAACTCAGAGTACTGCACCTGCCAATACAAGCTTTTCCTCCCAGATCAGTGGTCAGGCTTTCCAGATCAGAGCAGACAACACCACAGACATGTACTGTTCAAATAAACAGGGAGGAACAAGATAGTCCAAGTTGTGCACAGAAGCTATAAACATCTGTAACCTGAAATATTCCCTGGAGGTGCAGCTATCTGCAGTACGCCTACCAAGGAAAGGCAATGTACTAGCAGACTCCTTGAGCAGCATCAGATAGGGAAATCAAGAGTGGGCACTAAATCATCAAGTGCTTGTATCAGTGTTCAGAAGGTGAGGTACACCAGATATAGCTCTGTTCACCCCCTGGGAGAACAATCAGCTCCCATTTTTTTTTTTTTTTTCAGAGCCCCAGTAGTGGGTTTAATCTCAGAGGACAAGCTAGTCCTCATCTGGTTAGGGACATTTCTTTACTCCTTTCTTCTCTTCCCTTTTTTACTGAAAGTACTGGTAAAACAGAAGAGAGTCATCAACAGCTATTCTAATTGTTCCAGACTTGGGCTAGACAAACATGGTTTTCTATAACCCTCTCCCTCTCCAGTAGACAGTCTATCAACCTGCCCCTGAGGAACAACCTGTTAACAGTGTCCCATAGCAGGACACTATTCCCAGATCTGAGCTGTTCTCTGGGCTGAATCTTTCTCAGAAAGTATGGAAGGGCATAAGGTTTCAAGGAAACCAAGAAGAAAAACCTATGCTGCAAAATGGGGAAAACTTTTTCCCTTTGGTGCTCTCCTAAACAGATTAACCCCTTCCATGCAGGTCTGTCTGCAACTCTGGACCACCTAGTCCTCCTCCAGTCCTTGGGCCTTTGACTCTGAAGGTGCATTTGGCAGCAGCGTCAGCTGATACATCAGGTAGCAAAGACAGGTCAGTAGCTTACAAACCCATTTTTAAATCTTTCTTTAAATCCCTTAATCATATATCCCTTGAGTAGGGATCATGTTCCCTCATGTGATCTGAATCTTTGTATTGCCCAGCTGATGTAGGCTCTGTTTGACCCTGTGGCAATTGCTGCTTTGAAGTATGTCACTGGGAAAGCAGTTTTCTTATTGACACTGTCATCTGCCAGAAGGGTGAGCAAGTTGCAAGCCTTCTGCACATACTATAGAACTGAGACATTTAAACAGAGAATTAACATCAGATAAGGTCCTCTTGGCCCACCTAGTCTGCCCATTTTCCCTATCAAGGATCCTAAATGTATCATATTTTACAGTGACAAGGTTGTCCTAAGAGCTAACAGAAAATGTCTTCCTAAAGTGATGTTTGAATTTCATCTGCTTTAGACTGCTAAACTTAAAGTTTTTGTTACTGCAAAAAACAGCTTAGGAGATGAACAGCTTCATAGTCTGAATGTTAATGGAGCTCTGAGGTACTACTTAGACTATGCCAAATATTTAAGGTCCAGTAGTACCCAGTCATTCATCACCTATAGTGAAGTGGGATCATGTAAGCCAGCATACAAGAGAACTATTTCTCATTAGATAGTTTCCTACATACAGTTCTGTTATGGCAATGCTGGTAGGTTGCCACCTGAACGCCTTAGGGCTCACTGCACAAGGGTCATCTGTGCCTCTGTGGCAGCATCAAGATATGTTTACCTACAGTAAATCTGTAAGCAGCTACCTAGAAAACAGTACACACTTTAACAAAACACTACTGTCAGGACATACAGTCCAGAAGGGATGCCAGTTTTGGCACTGCTGTGTTGTGGAACCTTTTCCCTAAATTGGTTCTCTAACCAGAATCCCAAGGTACTGTTATGGAGTCTGCATTTGTTACACATACGTGAGCGATTACCAGGGTTTGAAGAAATTATTACTTACTGTAATAATGTTGTTTCTTCCAAGGGATCCCTAACTGTGCTTAACAATCCCAATCCCTACCTCTCCTTCCAAAACCTGAGAAAAGGTTTGCACAAGAATTAGTTCTTTATGCCTGACATTACTTGGTACAGTGTCTTTACAACTATTAATCAGTGACCTGAGCCTTTTAAATTCTTTTTAACATTTTAGAAGTATTTTTGTTATATTTTTGGTTGTGATTTAAATAGTTTAGTGGTCACTGCTCATCCCAGAATTCAAAATAAATCCACCATTAGAATGTGAGGGTGAGCATGACAGCACAACAATTTGAATTTCTTTCCAATTTCCATAATCAGTGTAAAAGTCTAAGCTCCAGGGCAGCTCATTCCAGGGGAATGATGCAGTTGTTAAGGATAATGAGGGATCCCTTGAAAGAAACATTACTACGGTAAGTATGCATTTCTTTTTTCAAGCATTGTTTTATAATGCTATTTGTTAGCTAATTGGCATAAATGCTCATTTTCATTAGGAATAAGTTTGTATAAAACAATATAAAATAGTATTACAGTACAGATAACAGGTACAAAACAATAAGTGAGGATCAAAACCTGTAAAAACAATTTTAGAACATAACCAATCTTTAAATCAATTTTTAATAGAATATATAGTTGTTGTAATCCTAGTCTTGACAGATAGAGAATTATAGTACAATGAGGCCCAGTACAGAGGAGATCTCTAACTTTATGATTTTTGAAACATGGTACAGAATATTGCCTAAAAGGAACTGATCTAGTATCACAAGCATTTATATTAGTTATAATCAATCCTGAAATTGAAGAAGGAAGAATACCCAAAAAGTTTGTTTGTATTAGTACAGCCAAACTGAACTTACATCTGTTCTCCAGAGAAAAGCAACCCACAGAGGAATAATGGACACAGTGATGAGTGCATCTTGGTAAATTAGTTATAAATCTGCAAATACCATTATTAGGCCACCCAGACTCTCTAGTCTCACACTTACCAAAGACACCATAGTCAACAACAGAAATGAGAAGACTATATGGTAGCAATTTCCTAGACTCTGGGGTCAAAAAGGTTTCTTATCCTAAATAAAATGCCTAATCTCTGGTGTATTGTTTTAACAGAAAACTTTATATGCTGTTCAAATGATAGGGTTTCAACAATGTGTACACCAAGATACTTAAAACAATCAGCTCATTCAAGTGGTTCACCTCTGAGATCATAAACCAATGATCTTGGGTCCCTAGATGCTCTAGGCCCTGAAAACATCATACATTTCTTTCAGTGTTCTAGACCATCTTTTTGCTCAAGATCCAAGTTTGAAATTAATTGAAATCTACTTGTACCTCTTCTACAGCTTTGTTCACATCAGCATTAGTACTAACTATTACTGCATCATCAGCATGCAAAATAATATCAACCTTTTTATAAGTAGAAGGAATGGAATTGAGAAACAGGGGAACAAAATGGTCCTAATATGGATCATTGTCAAAAACCACAATGGGTTGGAAGAGACCCAAGGAACATCCAGTAGCTAGGGTAAGTTGAGATCTTCCAGTTAAATAGTTTAAAAATCATTTAACATATCCAATGAAAGATGACATTCAGATAAAGCATCAGCCAACAAAACATGGTTAACCAAATCAAAAGCCTTGGTGAGGTCCACAAAGATACCCACAGCATAATTGCCTTTATCAATAGCACATTGTATGCAGCTAGTGAATCTCACCAAGGCTGTCAAAATACTATGTGAAGCCCTGAACCCATGCTGCACCCCGATATAATATTATTATTTTCCAGAAAGTTTGGCATCTGATCAAATATTATTCTTTCCAATATTTCTTATAAGGGTGCCAGTAAAGAGATTATGAGATAATTAGATACCACATTCCTACTGCTACCCTTATATATAGCTCTAACCATGGCCACTTTCCATAATTCAGGACAAATACAAAATATTAAGGCGTAATTAAAAAGTAAAGAAATTGGTTTGGGCAACTCAGTGATGGCCAGTTTGAGAATTTTATAATCAAGACAATCAAAGCCAATATTAGGCCATGGATGAAACTTTTTGATATATTTCCAAGAAATAGAAAAAGAAATTGGTTTGGCCAACTCGGTGATGGCCAGTTTGAGAATTTTATAATCAAGACAATCAGAGCCAATATTAGGCCATGGATGAAACTTTTTGATATATTTCCAAACAGCACTTGGGAAAATATTGTGAAAATAAAGTTCTGAATTGTTAGTCCCCTCTTGTTTCCTACAACATAGTTCTGAGATTTCAGAAGTACATTCCAGCCTGAATTTCTCTGGATTACAAAAATAGGCATTTAATATTTCAGCAATCAATTTAGGGTTATTTATAGATGTTTGGTCATTCCTTAAAATGGAAGAATCTGTCTTACACTTCCTTCCCATAAGGGAACTGAGAGTATCCCAGATCTTCTTTGAATTACCCAAGTTATTTAGTTGTTTTTTTTTCATAAAAATCAACTTTAGATTTCCTTACTTCAGTTTTACTTTTATTAAGTAAACATTTAAAATCTACCAATAGTTGTGGTTTCCTTGTAACCTTTTTACTTCTTCCAAACAATGTCTCTCTTTTTCATTAAGGTAAATATACTTTAGCAGAGGTAACCCATTCCTTTTTGGGTGCTCAAATTCTTATTTTCTTCTTGGGTGCATTGCTGTCACAAGTACTAATAAATAAATAGTAGAACTTATCCAGTGAATCATTTAAATTAATAATTAGCCGAAGAAAAGACCAGTCAAGTTCAGCAAAGTCTTATTTCAAACATTCAATATTTAATGGATTTAGATTTCTGGTTTAAATGTATACTGGAGAACCATCCTTCTTAACTGTCCAATCACAATTGATTGGCGAGTGGTCACTCAACACATTAGGGAGCACACTAGAGCTAATGACCCTAGATGAATGGGTGATGACCACTGAATCAAAGATAGAACTGTTACCAGTTTTGTAATTTGGCCTAGTAGTTTAATTTATTAATTGCTGAACTCTATTCTCCTGAAATAAGTCCCAGGCCAGAGATCGTGTCTCATCTCCCCAAATAATATTAAAATCTTCAACTAATATACACTCACAAATAACAGGCAAAGATTTGTTTTGAA
The DNA here is from genome assembly GCA_016271365.2 of Neoceratodus forsteri. NCBI lineage: Eukaryota > Metazoa > Chordata > Ceratodontiformes > Ceratodontidae > Neoceratodus > Neoceratodus forsteri. The sequence continues at coordinate 222,874,069 of CM057453.1, forward strand.
GGCAGAAATGGTATCTAAACCAGCTTCACCCAAACCTCGGGGCAAATAAACAGTACACATTGTTAAGCATTTCTCTGTCCAAAAAATTATGTCAGCTGAGAGAAAGTTACATCCATTAGTAATTAAGTGAAAGGGATGCTCTTTAGCCTGGAAATTAAAGTCTACATTTTCATTTCATTTCATTTTTAATTTATATTGGAAAGGCATGTGGGCAATATACCCATTTTCTCAGGCATCCAGTTATAACAAAAACATGGGTGGATATATACACAAATGGAGAAAAAAATTTTTTTTTCAGAAAAACACATTACGTAGGTGGATATATACACAATTACAGAAAATACAAATTTTGCAGAAGTATACTTATTACATAAATACAAGGCAGTAACATGTTAAACATACATAAAGCATGTCAAAAACAAACATTATGACACTGTATAACTAAGAACAGCATTAAATGAGCAAGACCCTTGCTGTACAGATGCACAGCAAACAGGACCTTACAGGTAGGGGATGGGGCTGAAAGAAGGGGGAAGATGAGAGATTAAAGTAAGAGAGGTAAGTTAAACAGAACAGTAAGGGGAGGAGAGTGGTAGTTTACACATCCTGGAATGGAGTAGTAAGAACAGTTGCATGGGGGAGGAGTTTGAGTAAGTGCTTTTTCTGACTAACCTTAAAGGAATCAATGGATACATAAATGATTTTACCACCTACCCTTTTTCCAACCCTATCATGCCTAAAAGAAGAGTAACCATTAAGTTCAATTTCATTATCACCTGTCTTACTACTCAACCAAGTCTCAGGCAGGGTGTGGTAGGGTTGGTGGACCCCCCCCCCAAAACATTGATATGCTCACATGGATACAGAGCATATGTAATTACCTGCCTGTGTATTGGAGGTAGTTTGAGAACATTGTGGGCTAAAATATTAAAAAAATCTGTTGCAACAGTCTCCTGCTCTTCTAATCTCTTCCTTTTACTATCACTCCTTCTCTGTCATTCCCCTACTCAAGCTTGGCCACCTTTGAGCAGTCTTACTGTCCTTTTCCTTAATTCCAGCTTATTTTCATTAAATAATAAAGCCCCAATGTTCAGAACATTCTGTGCTTGCAGTACAAGCCGTATAGATTAATTTTCCTTCACGAATGTGCACACGTTCGCGCAGTGCGACTGTGCGATTGTGCGACTGTGCGATCATGCGATCGTGCGAATGTGCGAAGACGCTGGAAAAAGAGTTTGTTATGGAGTTTTCATTATCTGGTGAAATTCTGAACAAATTAACAGCCTTTTTGCTAGTTTTAGTATGAGAAGCTCAGAATTATGGTTTATATCAGAATTGTAACTGAGAATCATTTAAAATGTGGTGTTTGTTTGTTTGTTTAATCAAAAGGTTAAAATAGTACTTTTAAAAGAGAAAAGGCAATGCATGCCACATTTAAAAGGAGAGAGATGAAAATGTTTATCTTAAAAGGACTAGAAGTCTCCTAATGTGATCCAGAAAAGCATAGACTTACAACTCTCTTGTAAAGTGTTTCCTAGCCTCCTCTAGTCCAAACTCCTTATAGGACTGAGCGTCTTTGTTGACCCACTCTTAATGATGCAAGTTGGGAGGAGTTAACTAAGTCATGTGCTCCTACACTTGTATAAAAGGAAGTGAATGTGAAATGTTGAGTCAGTGTGTGGTAGGAAGGCAAATCTACCAGATGCCTAGCCAGATTCTAGGTGCCTTTTTGGCAGGAATTTTTATTTCTTGTTAAAGATATGATTTCCTGTGCCTTATGTGTTTTTGAAAGTTATGTACAAGTTCCGCTTTAAGTTCATTTTATTTTTTTCTGCTTCTAATAAATTTCGAAGTATTGGATCCTGACTGCTTTCTGGACTTTATTGGACACCCCCACGTGCACACAGGGTAATGACATTAAAATTATTTGCTTCAACCCAGGCCTAAATTGAACCCACTTGGCATGGAGGCTTTGAATGTTATTACGAACTATCTTTAAATTATTGAGATGTCTACTAGATCCATGCTCATTTAGGTGAAAATCTTGATAAGTGGGGTCTGGGTGGGGGTGTACAGCACCACATATAAGTAAAAGCATCACAACTAACTGCTTAATTCTCATCCTACTGTAATACTGTCTTTGTTTCCTAGCTCAAATAATAGAATGAGAACCCCTGTCAATTAATAAACTGTCAAGTATAAAACAGTTTACAACTGAGTCAGATGAGGTATTTACCATATCATTACTACAACAGCAATGAACATCCTTATCGTACATCAAGACAACTGTATCTTCTTTAGAAATATTTCCATAATAATAATTGATGACCTCTGATAAGTAATAATGCATTTTCTTATGTGTAAGATGACATGCTAATACTGAAGAAAAAACTAACATGAAAAAATTGGGTTGTTCATCCTTCACCAGTTTATTTGCCCCATTACTACACATTCAATATTTGCTAGATGCAATATTAGATAAATATATATTCTCTTGCTTCAGTTGTTTTATTTTACACAACATTTCTCAAGCTATGCATGTGTCTATTAAAAGAATGATTGTAACAGAACAATAAATATAGAAACATAGAAGTCGTAGACAGAAAAAGGCCCCATGGCTCATCCAGTCTGCCAAGTCCTACTTATCTAATGTATAGTGCGAGGGCCTTACAGTAGTCTATGAGATTTATGATTGTTACTGTCTCCCTAGGACCACCATAAAAACAAGATGATGTATCTCATGGGGATTTCCCTGTTGAACCACATTTTCCATAAATATACATGTTAAATTTGTGTCTGAGTCTTTTCAGACTTATTTAGGGATTGTTATGGAAATAACAAGGAGACTAGGTAATACTTAAATACTGTAATTTCAATGTGCTGCTATTGGAGCTGACACTCCTGACAGATTTAATGCTGCTTTTTAAAATGAAGAGGTCTATACATGGGTATGCCCAGTAAGCTGATTATGTATGTAATTTTTATTGCAAGAAACAATGGAAGATAACCTGCAACCATTCAATGTACAGTACATGGAAAATAACATAAAGCCACCTAATAGCAGCAAAGTAGCAGGTGGTAGTACTGCTATACTGCTGTACCACCTAATGAATGACATAGATGACACAAGTAAATGTGATTACTATGCCCCACCAATTAAATATATCCTGAATGCATCTTTCTCATCTTTGTAAAAGTCAATGTACCAGTAATAATCCAAAGTTTGACTTATATTTTCATATTCACCAGAGTGTGGGGCTGCAACCTAATGCATGCAAAAATACCAGCAGTTCCAGAAACTGCCCTACAACAATGAAAACATCAGAAAGACAATTAAGAGTCAAAGGCAACAATGACCTCAACACAGCAGCCAGTCATGATCAGAAGAGAAAGATGATATCTGGCAGGAAGGGAGTATTCCATAGTGCAAGTGTTTGATTCAGGACATTATAATAGTCAGCAGAAAAGTAATGCCACTAAGAATAAGCATCTGTGAATGTTGAATGTTGTCTTGCTGGCATTAACATTGGTAGTGTAGGAGTTAAAGAGATGCATAATAGGAGTGGCAGTGAAGTATTGAACTGATGCCAACCCCACCCCCACCTGCAGAGACTGACAGGCATTGGGATGTGCCTTTGGGTCAGCGGCCACAATGCTCATGGCATTTCACCTCACCCTATCCTGCAGACAATGACAAGTGTTGCAGTGTGCCTTGGGGTCTTCGGGCCTTATGCTCACCCCATTCCATAAGGAAACATGCTGAGATGGATGCAGTATAGGAAAATGGGGTGAACTTTGGAGCTGAAGAGTCCAAGACACACCTTGATGCCTGTCACTGACTGCAGGGTGGGGGGGTGGAATGTCATGAGCATTACAGCAGACAATCCCAATTAACACCCCTGATGCCTGTCAGTCTCCACAGGGTGCAGAGTTAGGGTTGAAAACCCTAATGCTCTGGGCATTGGTTTGTATTTTCACACCACATTTGCAACATGGGCTTTTTGTGACCCCACCTCATGAACAGTGGCACTATCAATTTGTTAGCTATAAGGTGATTTTGCATAGCGACTGCCATTTGGAGCCACAGCTGTGAAAACACATTTCAGGCAGGATATGAAAAATGACAGCTGTACTGTTCATGAAGAGGTGTAAAAAAATGGCAATGTTGAAAATATGGAATGAAAATATGAAAAACTGGTGAAGTCACCAGCATGCATAGAACCAGTGCAATGTATGCCCGTAATGCAATTATTTTGGGGATTTTGTTAACCACATTTTCAACACAGGCATTTTAGGACCTCTGCTCATGAACAGTGGCACTGAGATTTTGTTAATCTGTCCCGAACATTGATTTCCCACAGCGAGCAAACCATTGTGCACATTTTGGGCAGGATGTGAAAAATGACAGCTATGCTGTTCATAAGAAGGTGTGAAAAAATGGCAATGCCGAAAATCTGAAGTGAAAATATCAAAAATTGTCGAGGTTACGAGTGTGCATGGAAACTGCACAATGCACACTCATAACACAGTCAGTTTTGGGGATTTTTTTTACCAAATTTGCAACATAGGCTTTTTGGGACCCCACCTCATGAACAGTGGCACTGTCATTTTGTTAATCTGTCCTGAATAGTGATTCCATGCAGTGACAGTGAGATGACCTTTCAGGACCGAATAATGAGATGACAGTGCATGTGTTCATAACATGGGGTCCCAAGAATCCCATGTTGAAAATTTGTAGCCAAAATTCAAAAAAATGGCTGAGATATCCTTGTAGATTGAAACCCCACCATTGATGCCATTATACAGCCTACCAGCATTTCTTCATTTTGCAGTTCAGCTTTGAAGCGTCCAGATGTGTTCTTGCACCACCGAAGATCTCAGAGCCGGACCTCTGGAGGTAAGTATGGGGTAAGGGGGAAGTGTGAGGAGGTAGGGTGCACAGAGGATGGGTGAGATTTGGGGGATGGGGTGCCACGGACCAGTCAAGGGACTGTTTTTTTTTCAGGTGCAGTAAAAAAAAATATTGCGGGACAGTTTTCTTTCTTTACAGGTGAAATAAAATAAATGTTGAGCACACTGGGGTGGGCTCCCAGTGTGTCCCATGACTTTTGTGTGAGGGATGTTGGCCACACTGGAGTGTGGGGTGGAGGAACATGCTGAAATGGTCAGCTTTGTGTGAGTGGTGGCACACTAGGGTGGGCTCCCAGTGTGCCACACAATGTGAGGGGGTGGATGACATGCCTACATTGGAATTGAACCCCCGATGTTCGCTTTCTTTGGTGATTATGTGACAGTGGCTCCTTCTGCTGCCATGTTTATTGAAATGTTTCACCAGGAAAGGCATGTATGGGAGGTGTGTCATCTGTGCTGCTGTATGACGAGCTTGTCTCCAATTGCAGTGGCACATTTCTTTCAAGTTGGTGGCACTTTACTTAATTCTTGCGTCAGCGCTAGCATGCTGGCTAGTTGAGGAATGAGGGACGCACCTACTAAAGCGTGCCCTGCATTTGGCAACACTGACACACCTCTGCATTTCTTCTACTACCATAAGATGTTGTCTGCACATGAGCAAGACAAAATAAAAAGGGTAAGTACTATATTTAAAGTCAAACCTTAAAATTAGACATTGAAAAAGTCAATGTACTGCTTAAAATGAAAAGGTATGCAACAGAGGGACTGGATCCCTTTCAAACACTCTTTTAAACCAACAATCAGTTAGCTACTATGGAAACTGTAATAGCCGAAAGTAAAAAGCTTAATGTGCTAGTGTTTTTGTGGGACTGGTTTTGCCCTCCCAACTAATTGGCTTATTTACTGTTTAAACAGACAGTAAAGCAAAACATGGTAACATACTGTACCAGATTTGGCTAGAACCCCGGCACATGGAGCAGCAATAATAATAAACAAAATAAAAAAAATTCCCCTGCTGACCTGACAGGAGCAGCAGCAGGCAAGGTTCTCACCTAATTTAAAAAAGGCAAACTCCTCTTGAACTCATCAGAACTCTACTTCTTCAGAAAAGCCTTCTGCTATACTAAATGTTGACTTTCTTAGCTAATAACACAGCACAAGGAGAACAGAGAAAGCCCAGAGCTTTGAAAGCACATTCTTCACTGTCTTACTGACCAGTCTGAAATTGCATGCTGTCCCATGTTCATAGGCATCTTCTGGGTCAACAAGAGTCCTCCCCTGCACTCTGATTCCTCAGTTCTGGTCACCCTATTGCTTGTCAATAGACTATTGGTTGAGCAATGTTGCAGAATGTTTCAATTATATGTCCATCATTAATCACCCCACTTCCACTCCCAAATGGTTCCCTAATAATTTCTGCCCACAACCCCATGACTCTCAGTTGCAAATGGTAAGGCATTGTATTGTTTCTGCAGAAAGAAACTATTATGGTGTCAGCTAACTCATCAGAGACTACAGTATATGGTTTCAATTTTAAGGACACAATGGAAATACCTTTTATTTTGTTGCTGTTTTAGACCTCTAGGGCTGGTTGTATAAGTAATTCATAAAACATTTTACAAAGAGTGAAGAAAAATAAACTATCAGAACACAAGTTACATGTGATGCTAATCACTTGGTTAATAATTGGGAGAACATCTGTACTACAGAATAAATTAGATAAAACAGGCAATGTTTAACCATTTTAAAGGCAGGTTGCTTTCCTTAACAATTTTTAATAGTAGCCAACATGTTCAAAACCATTCTGGATATGATTCCTGGGGGGATAAAATGGTAAATATGGTTGTAATATGGCAGTGTTTGTAATATCATTAGAGTTGACATGTATATAAAGTTTAGATGAGGCAAAGTAATGTACAAATATTACAAGAAAATACTCAAAATATATAACATTTTGATAATGCCTAGTAATACTTCAGAAACACATGCTGTGCCATATTAAAAACAAGGGGAAACTGCAATAATGGTTCATCTTTATTAAGTCTTAGGTCCCTACATTTTTAATGTTATGTTTATTGCATCTTATAGCAAATACATACCATATATGCTGAGAAGAAATTTGCAAACTTCAGCACATTATTCTAGACTGGTGTGTTCCTTGAATGCCACAAATGCATCAATATATGCCTCAGACCATGCCATCTGCTTCTGTAACTATTTGCTCCTTAAATTTTTCTTCCTTCAGTACACACTTAAGATTGTAGACATGATGGGGGATTTGATATTACAATGACATCATTACACCTCCTTATTAAGCCGCAAAGGGCAAAAAAGAACAGGTGAAGAAGTTACATTTATTTCCACCTGCCAACAAGCAGATTGATTTGGTGAGACTACCCCTTAATTTACAGATTGTGTGCAGGATTTTCAAAATGGATCTGGTATGAAATGATCCTCCCAATAGTGACCTGTCAGCCTGACTTTGGTGGTGGGTAAAGTAATTGAATCACTAGTGATGAAAAGGATTGGAGAATATATTGTGACCAGTGGAGTACAGGATCCAAGGCAGCATGGTTTCATTGGGGGGAGATCTTGCCAGACAGTTCACCCATGCTGCAGCGACAACATAGCTGGTAGTGTAAATTACAGCGCCAGCAATTCGCTGACACCAGACACTGTGCTCTTAACAATCTGCCCTGCAGCAGTAGGAGTGACCTTTGTGGCTTCACCCCCCCACACTCCCCCCAGATATTTTATAACAAACTCTGGGTCATACCCCAGTGAACAGTAAGGGTAACAGCACAATGGCAACATCACCCAACAGCTAAAAGTCAAAGTTGCAGCAGAAGCGGACATCATGATTCCATCAGCAACATCAAGGTGGCAATAATCAGTCAACACATTGATGGGCTACCTTTCCAGACAAACCTGATTGAGTTCTTTAACTGGGTGACCAGAGAAGTGGATCAGAGCAGAGCAGTGGATGTGGCCTACCTGGATTTCAGTAAGGCATTCAACATGGTTCCACACAGAAGACTGGTGAGCAAGCTGGGCAGCCTAGGAGTTGGTCCAAAAGTAGTAACATGGGTAAGAATTCTGCTAATAAACAGAACTCAAAGGGCGGTGGTACGTGGTGCTCACTCAGAAGAAGGCAAGGTGACCAGTGGGGTAACACAGGGGTCAGTACTAGTCCCAGTCCTCTTCAACATCTTTATTTGTAACATTGCAGGATGGTTGGATAGGAAAGTATGTCTGTTTGTGGATGACACAAAAATCTGCAACAGAGTGAAAACACCCAGTGGGGGATGAAAAAAATGAGGAACAATTTGAAAAAGCTGGATGACTGGTCAAGAGTTTGGCAAATAGGTTTCAATGCAAAAAAGTGCAAAATCAAGCACTTGGGGCACAGAGACCCAAGTGTAACATACCAATTGGGTGGGAAGGTATTGGCAACCACAAAACAGGAAAGGGACCTTTCTAATGACCTGAAGGTAACAAAGCAGTGTCATAAGGCAGTGGGGAAAGCTAGCAGGATGCTCGGGTGCATAGGGAGGGGTATCACCAGCAGAAAGATGGTACTTGTGTTACCCCTGTATAGATCAATGGTGATGCCGCACCTCAAGTATTTTGTCCAGTTCTGGAGGCCACATCTCCAGAAGAACATACTGTAGTTACAGTGGAGGCAGTATAGAAGAGGGCAACCAAAATGGTGCAGGGACTGCATCAAAAGCCCTACAAGGAAAGACTCAAGGAATTAAATATGTACACTCTAGAGAAAAGAAGGGAAAGGGGGGACATAATAGAAACATTCAAATAGCTCACAGGTATTAATAATGTACATGAGTGTAGCATTTTCCAAAGAAAAAGATGCTCAAGAACAAGGGGTCATGTTATGAAGCTGGAGGGGGGAGACTCAGAGGAGATGTGAGTCACTGCTTCTTCATGGAAAGGGTGGTGGATGACTGGAATAGCCTCCCAGTGGAGGTGATGAGTGCTAATAGGGTAAACAGATTCAAGCATGCATGGGATAGACACAAGTGGACCTTAGAAATAAGGCAAGGGGGGAAGACCAGGGATCGAGTAGGGTCTGTGGTGACACTAGAGGTAGAAAAAATAGGGTAGGCTAAGTGGGCCAAGAGGTTCTTATCTGCCGACAATGTCTATGTTTTTATGCACTTGCATCTGCACTGTTAGAGCAACTGTTACATGGTCTAACAGATCCATCAGTCAGATGCTATGATGTCTAACATTTTCTGCAACTACATTAATAATGTTTAAACCCCCAATAGTGTCATCGCAGACGCCTCATAAACTCTGGCTCTCACCCCTTCCCTTGTTTTCCAGTAAGATTCCCTTGTACCTGTGCCATGCCTTCTTGAATCCACCCATTGTTTTCACCCCAGTTATCTCTGTTGGAAGACTGTTTCAGGTATCCAAAACTCTTTCCATGAACAAGTACTTCCTTGCATCTCTCTTGAATTTACCCCCCAACCCCACCCCCAGCTTCATTGCAGGTCTCCTTGTTGTTGCCCATCTTTTTGTCTGAAAAATACTTCTATCCCACACCTTATTTACCCCATAAAATATTTATAGTTCTCTATTATATCCCTCACCTCTCTTGCAAGGTGTTTATACCAAAGCCCTTTAGACTCTCCTCATAGGGCTTTTGATGCAGAACCTGCACTATTTTAGTTGTCATCCTCTGGACAGCTTCCACTCTGTCCAGTTTTTTAAGTACAATGGCAGGAAGACATTACAGAGTAAAACATTAAAAGGAGAGTGACAGTTTTAAAATTCTGAGACATCTACCATCATGGGAAGCATCATGGAGAGCTTCACTGATGAAAATGGAGTAACCCCTCAATCTTCTTATAGAACTTACTTTTATGTCTGAAAAAAGGAGAAAATTACTCATAAAATGGAAGCACATGCAGGGGGAAAAAAGTAAAAATCATAAGACTTCCTTGGCAAAATAATTAAGAACTTTCAACCCCTGAAGAAGTGTCATACAGTACAAAAAAAAACTGCTAGTGCCTTTTGTATTATGCAGCCACTTTACAATTCAAACAGAACTACCCAGATAGAGCTAAACACCAGGGCGGGATATTCAAAGGGGTTGCACCTGGCGCAACAGAGTTGTGCCAAGAACTCCCACGCGCCCTGGCAGGATATTGAGAAGGCTGCTGCAGTAAATCCCAATGTGCCGGGGCACAATGGCGATATGTAGATGCAGGGGTGCCCATGCACATGCAACACATCCTGATATTCACAGCCCAAGATGTGTGGTGCATATGCCAGCACACCCCTGCATTGCGCCGCATGGGGGAGCTCAAAGTTGAGCCTGTGAAACAGTGAAACAACCCCCAGCCACCCACAGGTTGGCTGCTGTATTTCAAGGTGCAACACAGCAGCCACCAGCCGTGGGTGGCCGTCCGCCCACCCCAAACACCGTCATGAAACACCCACATACCCTTAATGTCTAGTGGTGTCCCCTTCCTCCTGTGTCCCTGATCAGTGGGTACTGTAGATTTAATGATGCCCTGGTAGTCTAGTGGTACCCCCCCCCACCCGTTGCTGTGACAGCCCATACTGTACCTGTCATTCGGCGGGCAGTCGTGTAGTATGCAGTCGGGTTGCAGCCACCCACTGATGAAGGGAGGTAGTGGGGTGGGCATGGGGTTCTGTTTAGGTGGGAGGGGTGGGGGTGCCACTAGGTCACCAGGGATGTGTTTTATGGAGTGATCTTGGCAATGGGTGGGGGGGTTCCATTAGACTACCAAGGCATAATTAAATCAACTTTACCAGCCGATTGGGGACACAGGAGGACACGGGAGGGAGGGCGTATCACTAGACTACCAGGGCATGGTTACTTCAACTTTTCCCACTGATCAGGGACATGGGAGTGAGGGAGGTACCACTAGACTACCAGGGCATAATTACTTCAACTTCACCTGCTGATCGGGAACACAGGAGGGAGGGGGTACCACTAGACTACCAGGGAATTGTTGTACTGCAGTTTTACCATGATTATGGCTACTGGGGTGCGGGATGCCCCAGGATCCGCACTGTGCACAGGTCATTCTGTGCAGGGCACCAGGTGCACTTCACCAGGATGCACAGCGTAAGGCATGCAAATGAGTCCATAATGACATGCAAATAGCCCCTGCTGCACCTTGCATATATTATGATCTCATTTGCATGCCCTCTGCTGAATATCATGGGTGATGCACCCAGCACAACTGAGTTTGCCCTGGTGCATCACCATGCTCCCTATCTGTGGCTTGCGCTGGCACATTGCCACTGCGCCAAGAGCAGTATGTGAACTGACTTTGCCATATTCAATGGTGCTGCACCATGGCACACCACAATTGAATATCGCCTGGTCCTGGCTCTGGCACAGCACAGTTGCACTGTGCCCTGGCTTGCACCACTGCTGGCACAGTCTGAATATCTGGGCCCAAGTGTCTATCCCTAGACAATTCAACCTTTCAGTGCTCCTGTCCACCCAACTGCAGAAATGGATAGAAGCAAGACCCCACAAAAAAATTATCTTGCTCTGAGCTGGGCTATTCTTGGTAGATAAAATGTAAACAAAAATCCCAAAAAAGAGGGAGCTACCCAGATGGAACTTCTACTGTTTACTGTAGTCGAATTGAAATGAGTCCTTACATACAAGGTTTGTTTAACCAATCCATGGTAGATTCAGAGTGAATGTATAGGGGATCAGTCAATGAAATCTTGCATACAAAGGCCCATTATTGTTGAAGCAAAAATGTTATACTGTGTTAAAAACAATACTTAATATAAATTAAATTGATGAGTTGAAAATACAAAGAAACTGCATAAATTAAAAAATAAATGTATGGAGACTGCCTCTGGAAGAAGGTATCTTGAAATAATGTATGTATAGGTTTTAAGTGATAGTGAGTCCCAATACACAATGGCCCAGATATTCAAAAGGTTTGTGCCATGCGCAACTCCAAAAATGCGCCATTCTGCGATATTCAGAAGGGGCCAGTTGCGCCACCGAAAACATGCTGAGCAACAGCGCAATGGAAATGAAGGCATGCGCAACCAGAGGGGGCCGGTCCATGCATAAAGTGCGCAATGCGATATCCGAACACTTCATGCTAATGCACAAGAGTGGCTCAGCCGAAGTTCGTAGTACTGATTTGAGCCAAACAAAAGGCTCAAGGAAGCGCGCAAGAACCCTAGCAGGCCGCAAACTGGGGAGAGAGACAAAGAGAGAGAGAGAGACAGGAGCTGGAAGGGCAGAGAGGGACAGTGGGTCCAGGAGGACAGAGAGGCCAGTGGGGGGTGCCCGGTGCAGTGGAAGCAGCAGTGGGGGCAGCGGGGGTAACACAGGAACAGCAGCCGGGGGGGGCAGAAGCCAGAGAGATGGACAGTGTCAGCTTCCACATGGAAGCTGTAATGAGGGGGGTGAGACACCATGCTGCAGGGGGACGTGGCCGCGGAGGGGCCCATCGGATGTATGCCCCCGACAGGCGGTATCGTGCCCGAATCAGCTTTGAGCTGTACACAGACGTCGAGATTGTGGCCCGGTACCGCCTGAACAGGGCAATACTGAGACGGCTCTGCGAGCTGTGCAGTGATGTGATGCAGGCACCCTCATGACGGAGTCATGCTCTGTCCGTGGAGACCAAGATGACAGCCTGCATGTGTCTGCTCACCACGGGCACCTTCCAGAGGCCGACAAGGGACACCACAGGCATTACACAGTCGGCCACGTCACGCATCCTCACCCAATTCCTCAGCGCACTGCTGCCTCATGCTGCGGAGTACATCCATTTCCCCCAGCACCGCGGCAGAGCGTACAGCAAACATGCAGGAGTTCGACAGGGTAGCACGTATGCCTGGCTTGCTAGGGGCCATAGACTGCACCCATGTGGCCATTCGCATGCCACCTGGCCCCGACGGCCAGGCTTATCAGAACCCAAAAGGGCTTTTCCAGTGTCAACTGCCAGGTGGTGTGTGATGCCACTGGGCGCATTATCAATGTCTGTGCCACACACCCTGGCGGAGCACATGATGCCTTCATATGGCACCAGTCTGCACTGTGCCATCGATTCGAGAGTGGGAACATCCCCACGGGTCATCTAGTGGGTGAGTAGACATGTATGGAATGCAAACCCTGGGCAAGGTTGGGAATGACACAGGTGCCATGGTAGTGGCACACAAGGATATGGGCAATATGGACCTGACATGACACTGATCTCCACTATCTCCACACAAGTGACTGCGGATACCCACTCTGTCCCTGGCTGCTCACACCATACCGGCACCCCATGACCCCAGTGCAGCTATGTTTCAATGAGGCACATGCCGCAACACGTAACATCATAGAGCGGGTGTTTGGGATGCTCAAGGCACGCTTCCGATGCCTGGACACCTCCGGCGGAGCCCTACAGTACTGCCCCCAAAAGGCCTGTGGGATATTCCTGGCCTGTTGCATCCTGCACAACATGGCCAAAGACCATGGGATAGCCGTACAGGTCCAAGAGGGGGACAGCGATGGGGACGCCAGTGGCACTGGTGATGTGGGTGATGAGCAGCCCCCCCTAGGACGGAGGGACCCCCGACTGACCCGGCAGGCCCAGCTGCACCGGGACACCATTGCAGAAGAGCACTACGCCCAACACAGGTAAGGCAAGGGGACATGTGCAGGCAACACTGTCCATGCGCAAACCACAGGCACACAGGGGAACACACCGTGCATGAAGGTCAGGGGAGGTGAAGGTTCCAGGCATACCAACACACCAGCAGAGAGGGGTGAGCACACATATGGAGACACACACACACACCAGGCAGCATACATGGGCAGCAGCACAGCACTGCGGAAATGACATTGCCAACACACAGCACCACCTACCACCCCCACCACCTGGACTGTCCACGTACGTGTGTCAGGACCTGGGCACCCTTGCACCTTGGTGTACAGTGCAATGCAGGCATCATCATGCACACGCACCTGTGGACAGCAGTTGGGAGAGTGTGCAGGTGGTCCGTGTGTCAGCTTGGTGAGCAGAGCACCCAGCAGAGCACTGCCCACCATGACACACATTGCACACAGGGCAGCACCAGACAGGGCCTGCACTGGGAGACAGCTCAGTCAGGTAGCACTGTCCCACAGCCACCACGGATGCATGGGCGGCCCCGCCGTGGCCCAGCAGCACTGGCAGGCTGAGCAGGGGCCACATCAGGTGGTGCTGGTGCACCACCAGGGGTCCCACTGCGCGAACGCGACCTTGCCCGCACAGGGGCTGCATCCTGCCAAACAAACTTGCACCAGGGGTGCTCGGATGCCACAGCAGAACCTGGCGTCGACAGGCCTGGTGTCGCATGACACCGGAACGGGAGTGGAGAGTGCACTGTGTGGGGTGTGTGGTACAGGGGCACCTGACAGTGTGGCCAATGCGTCCGCGACAGAGACCACTGCCTGGGTCAGCCTGTCAATGGCAGCGGTCACATCCGTCTGCATAAGGACCAGCTCGGCTCGGTCCCGAGCACACTCCCTGCTATGCCACTCCACGGACACAGACAGTGCCTCCACGGACCTTGCAACCCGCCCCTGCAGCTGTACTGACTCCTGCAGCAGGCGGGTGTGCGTGTCCAATGGGTACTGTGCCCCAATGGCATCGTGACCCCCAGGGTGTGGACGGTCCTGCTGCACAGCACCCCTTGAGGGTGTGCGCTGTTCGCCAGGAACAGGTATGGGCGGATCAAAGGGCGGTGGACATGTGCCACTGCTTGACACTGTACCCCCAGACCTGGTGTGCGACTGCTGCTGCCGTCCCTCCAACTGCTGAGCCCCCAGGTCCACCTGTTCCACCTCCATGCTGACAACAGTTCCAGACACCTGCACAGCCACTGGTGCTGCCCCACCGGTGCTGACAGGCACAGCCTGGGACTGTGCCAGCATGCTGGTACACAGGTGTGAACCAGGAAGGCCCAGGGCACGGTTGGCCTGCCATGTGTCATCAGCTGGACACACACTATCATTGCCCATTGCAGGCCTGCTATCATCAATGGTGCAGGTGCTTCCACTGCCATAGGCACAGCATGCTGGCATACCTGCATGCCAGACTGCTGTGACACAGGCTGTGCACCCCTGCACCGTATCACTGACACGGAGTTGTCGGCCCAGCCTGCATGCTGCTGCAGTGCCTGCAGGCTGGTGGCAGAGGTGGATGGTCCCTCCTCCATGTCCAGCAGGTCTGCCTCACTGTCTGGACCCACCACCACCACCGTCTCCTGCAGACGAACAGGATCTGTAGCAGAAAGAGAGTACATGTGAGTGCATGTGAACAACAGCCCCCCCCCAACAACACCACCATGTCATACCGTGCAGTGATGGGCTTCCACCTGTCTGGAATCCTCCGCCAGGTACGCCTGCAATGGCACTCGGCTGCATGGCCGCGACCAGTGTCTCCTCTGTAGGGGTCAGCTGCAACACCACTGGTGGGCCCCCACCAGTACCAGCACGTGCCGCCCTGAAGGCTGCCACCTTCTCCTTCAGCCTCCTGCGGTCAGTCCCCATCTTCTTCCTGCATTCCTGCACGGAGCTCTGGTGGCTTCCGTGCAGGTTGGCAGCCCGAGCTACCCCCTCCCATGCAGCTGCACGCTCCTGAGGGGTGCCCCTCCGTCCACTCAATAGTGGCTCATCCTCCAGGTAGGCCTGGAAGAGGGCCTCTGTCTCTGCCGCGGTGAAGTTTGGCCTCCTCCCACGCCCGCCGTCCACACCCTCAGCTTGGCTCTGGTCAGTCATGGTGATCTGTAGGGTGGAAGTGGACACCTGTCACTGTGCAGTCGACAGCATTACCCCATGAGCATAGTGTTGGTCTGGGGTGCGGAAGCCCCATTTCCTCTCCGCATGGCAGATACTGATAGAAAGGGTGCCCTTTGTCCCTTTCTAGTGCCCTTTTCATGCTCAGCCCCTCAACCTTTATCATCCTCCGCCCATGAGCATTGTCCTGAGCATCACACAGCATGTAACTCACCTCTCACCTGCAGTAACCAAATCTGGCCAGCACAACCCACTGTCACATTTTATAGCGCAACACATGCAAATGAGGTGTGGCTCAACTTTAATGACATGCTAATCGCGCCACCGCGCCTTTGAATGGCTGATCGGATGATTGGCATATGTCGGCTGAATATCGTGATTTGGCGCTTGGCGCAACGGAAGGTCCGCTGAGCCAATGGCGCAGGTTTGTGGCTGCGCGCACCGCAGCTTCGCGCGATGCCCAGACAGCTACTTTACGCGCTCATCGCACCGCAGACCTGCTGAGCGCCGATAGGCGATTCAGGCCATGGCCACCATTGTGCCAGTGGCGCCACAGCACTGGGCACTATATGGCGCTGTGGCACTACTGCGCCGATAGTCCACTGTGGCTGGTGCATATCTCCCTGCAGTCGCGCAGGATACCTATATGTCCGTGGCACTGTGCGTAGCCTTGCATCATTGCCGCGGACTTGCGTGGCGCTCCTGACCCCGGCGCTGTTCAGATGCTAGCGTGTACGTTCTCATTGCGCTGTCCGTGACAGCGCCATGTACAGTGACGGCGCTGCTCGAACAGCACGATTGGAGCCTGTGGTGGTCTATTGCACAACAACTCTATGGGGTATAGCAGTGGGGCTATATTGCCTGCTGTAAAGTTGGTGCCATGGCACGGAGAAGGGCAGTGTCCTGGAGCCAGCTGAGGTGGCCAACCTGGGCCCTGGTGGAGCCCCACTGTGAGGCACTGTATGGTGAGGCCCCTCACCATGCCTAGGGACACACGTGTGGCAGCAAGTGGCCACTGACCTGGTGGAGGTCACTAGCCGGAGCCGGTCAGCGGAGCAGTGCCGGCACTGGTACAGTGACCTCCTCGGAGGGGAGCTGAACTGACCAAGGCGGTCGCGCGGTGGGGCAGTCCCCAGGCCAGGTGAGTGTACCATCTATGCAGCTATATTCCTCTGTAGGGGTGTGTGTGTGTGCTGGGTGGCTGTGCATAGGTGCCGGCTCGGACACGGTTGGCTGTGTCAGTGTGTGCAGCTGTGCGATGGATGGTTATGGCTGTGGGCAGGCACCTCACTGGGGCAGGGGGCACTCTGCTTTTGAGTCACACTGATGTTTGTCTCAACATATGTATCCCACAGGGTGGATTTTGAGGACGCCGGGCGAGGGTGAGGTGGGCCGTGCCAGGGCCCCAGTGCCAGGGGGTGTTGTGCCCCAACCACAGCAGCAGCAGCAGCAGCAGCGGCAGCAGCGGCAGACCTAGCTGCTGGAGCAGTGTGAGTATCATTACTTCATGGATGCTATTGCATGCTGGGGGGGCAAGACCACCAGCCATGCACAACACAACCAAAGGGGAGGTCATAATTCCACTATACAAGACACTAGTGAGGCCCCACACTGGAGTACAGTGTACAGTTCAGGAGACCATACCTACGTATGGACATGGACTGGGTAGAGAGGGTTCAGAGGAGGGCAACACGGATGGTGCATGGATTGCAGCACAAGTCCGATGAAGACAGGTTGAAGGAACTGAACATGTACTCCCTGGAGGAGGGAGGGAGAGGGGGATATGATGGGGACATACAAGTATCTTACAGGGGGGAACAGAGTGCATGACAACACTATTTTTCAGCGTAAAAGATGTTCCAGGACTAGAGAGCATGGGATGATGTTGGAGGGGGGACGATTCGGAGGAAACATGAGAATGAATTTCTTCACAGACCGGGTGGTGGACAAGTGGAACACCCTGCCAGAGGAAGTGGTGGGGGCTGACTTGGTCACGGGATTTAAGAATGCATGGGATAGCCATACAGGAATTCTGGAGGTCAGGGGTAAGGTGCAACAGACTTATAGGAAAACAGAGTGAACTTACAAGGTCAAATGGGCAGACTGGGTGGCCCATAGGCCCTTATCTGCCGACACTGTGTATGTATTTATATATGCAGGCACGACACAGGTGACATGCATCACTGTGCAGTATCACAGCACGTCTGTGTATGCGTCACTGGTGGTCCAGGCATGCACTGGGCACATAGCTGTGTAACTGGCATCACACCACGTTGCCACATCACTTGCAGCCTTGTTTGTGCTGTGATGGGCATGGGCAGTGTGTGTGTGCAGTGGTGCGCATAGCTGGTGCTGCCTGTTTGTGATGGCCATATGCATGTTCACTGTGGGTGGGTGCATGCCATCACAGGTGCAGGACATTGGGCTATATGGCTTGCAGGTTGGGTGGTGTTCAGGGTTGTGGTCAGTCTCAGCCATTGACTGTGTTCCCATTTTCCTAGGCCTCGAGGTACTCAGGAGGATTTCGAGGGATATTCGGCACCTCACCCAGATTTCAGTGGAGAACCAGGCGATACTGCAGGCCACACAGCGCCATGGTTCCAGGAGGTGGAGGCACAGGACGGGACACCAGCAGGGGGAAGACCGGCAGCCAGCTGAGCCATAGGCCACATTCTTCTTCCCACTCTCCCATCCCTATCACCCTGCCTTCCTCTCCAGGTTTTTATTCCTCCTTGAACACCCCTGCCTTTACCCGTCCCCCACTTGTACATAGTTTCACCTGTTTATATGTTAATCTTTTAAATATACATTTCTATTTTGATACGACTGCTGTGTTGGTCTCTGATTTGCAACTGGCTATGGTGCTCCGTTGCAGGGGTGTACATGCCATCTGGGCTGGTATGGTCCTGGGTATATATGTGTGTGTGTGTGTGTGTGTGTGTCCATGGGGAGGTATCACCGGCATGGCATTGACTTTCTGTTGATCTTGTTGTCTGCTGCCACCCACTGCTGGGTGCACAGGGTGGTCTGGCTGGTTGTGCTTCTCTGGCATGGGGTTGGCGTGTGGCAGGGGGATGCATGGTGTTTTCTGCAGTGCCAGTCACTACACATGAGCGGTGTCTTGGGGTCATGGTGCAGGGTGGGCTGTGCGTACGGGGGGGGGCTGATGTGCACTGTGGTTGTCAACCACCTGTGTGTGGCACTCTCCGCCTGCCAGTGGTTGTGCTGGGGTGTCATGGCTCTGCTATGCTTTGTTGGCTTGTCCCCATGGCACGTGGATCTTCCGTCCCACCCCCAGTGATGCTGTTCTTGGGGTGTGCAGGTGTGGTGTGGGTTCTGCAGTGTGTTCCTGTGCCCATGTGTGGCATGGCTGGCGGTGGGCCCCAGCCTGCCTCCCTGGATGTGCAGTTCCATTGCTCTGGGGGGGCTGTGCTTGCACTATGGCAGCTCTGGACTGCTCAGCTGAGCTTCCCTGGTTGCGCCATAGCGCAACATTTTGGCTCAGCTTCTCCTTCCTGGTTGCGCGATGGCGCAGTATGTGCGATATTGAGACGTTGGTTGCTTGCGCAATTTGCTCTGCTCCATGTTTGAATATCGCACCTGTTGCGCATTTGCGCAACTGGTTTGTACTTGCTCCTGCTGTTGCGCCAGTTTTGAGTGCAGTTTGAATATCCAGGCCAATATGTTCAAATCCGCCAAGTGAAAGGTAAAGCCCATTAGTATGGCATATGGCACCATTAGCAAGATATTATTCAAATAATGGAATATTGTTTTAACTAGAGGCTAATGCAGCAGCCATAACATATATTGCTGCAGCACAGTATAGCAGAACTGTTTTGTTTCCTGCAGTAACACTGATGGAGAATGCTGCAGTATTGTGCTGCATCCTGGTTGGCTCCACTGAATGTGAGCTTTGTTTTGTGGAGCAGACTGTATCCTATGCATCCTACTCTTTTCAGAACATGGTGGGCAGCATTTTTTTTGTTTGTTTTTGTTTTGTTTATTTAAAATCTGGTAGGACCATGGGCCAAGGCCCATTTTCATTGACAACCAGAATCACAAGCATTCATAAAAATATACTGTACAGTACACAATCAAAATATGAAATAACATAACAATAACATATCCATCACAATCACAGAGATTCATTAAAACATTTACACTGACCCATAGAAAAAATATACTTTTTGCACTCATTTCTAAAGCAACATATGTAAACATTTATTTTTTTTTATTATAGTTATTCAAGTCTAAGATTACACAATACTTTTGAGCATAGGCTCTTTTACAAAGGTTCCACGTCAGTAATAGAACAGTATACAGTATTAGAACAGTACACGGGCATCAAACTTTGGCGAAAGCGAGAGCTACAGCAGGAGTACATGAGGGGCGAGTAGGGGATAGAAGTAGGAGGGTGAGAGGGGAGGGGAAGGGAGGGAGAGCACAGAGTTGAGGTGGAAGGGATGGAGAAGGTGGGAGGGAGGAGCTGGGAAGGAGGCGTGGGGTGGGAGAAAGGAGTGCAGCCCAATGGCCTTGTCTGGGACAGACAGTTGTAAGTGCCCAGTTTGGGGAGATGTACATTTGACGTAGAAGTGCTTGATACAGGGGATTAGGCAGGAGGGGGGGAACTAATGGGGCGAGCAGTCACAAGAGCTGGAGATAAGCAGGGAGAGTCTGGACTTGAAGGCACCAAGGGTTGGTGCAGCGAGAGTGTCGCTACGAAGGGAATTTAGCCAGTAGGGTGCCCTGTATGCAAATGATCTTTGTCCTTGGGTAGTCCGACACTGGGGGATATGTAGGGAGTTAGGCTTGGACCTCCTGGTAAGGGAGAGGCTGGACCTGGATGAGAGAAGTGTGCTCACTCCAGGAGGGGCAAGGCCCATCATTATTTTCTTGGCAGTGATGCAAGTCTGATATTTAATTCGACAGTAAAGTTTCAGCCACCCAGACTGGGAGAAGAGTTCGCAAGTGTGAGTGAGATGATGGGATTCTGTGATGAGTCGACAGGCTTTATTGAGAGATATAGTTATTCGTTTGAGAGATGTGGCGGTGGCAGAGACATATATGATAAGAGCATAGTCGATGATGCTAATGACAGAGCTGTGGACTGCAATTGACAATGTATCAGTCATTTATACAGTCGATAGCTGTTGAAATAGAATAAAACAAGCATTTGTTAATGCCGAATGTTCGCTTACAGGTATTTGCATTGGTGTTTGGCATTTATGCAGCCCACCCCCCAGTCTTATCCATGTCTCTTCAACATCCATATCCCAACAGAATACCTCTCTGCAATTCCTCTTGCATCTGATCAACATTTCACCCTCATACTTCTTAAGTGTCTGTCTTAGGAACCCTAACGCCCTGGTCATGTTCAAGGGTATGAACCTGTGTGGAAACTGCGCACCACGCGCTTGCAACACAGTCATTTAGTGAAATTATTTCAACAAATTTTCAACATAAGCATTTTTGTCACCTCTGGTCATGTACACTGTCACTATGATTTTCTTACTGTGTACTGAATACTGATTTTCCACAGTGACCACACTATTCTGCGCTGCAAGTGTGAAAACACATTTTGGGCAGGATGTGAAAAATGACAGCTGTACTGTTCATAAGGAGGTGTGAGAAAATGCAAATGTTGAAAATCTGGAGTGAAAATATTACAAATTCGTGAAGTTACGAGTGTGCATGGAAACTGTGCAGTGCACGCTCATAAAACAGTCATTTTTGGGAATTTATTCACTGAATTTTCAATTTAGGCATTTAAGGACATCAGCTCATGAACAGTGTCACCGTTCTTTTCTTACTCTGTACCAAACACTGATTTCCCACAGTGACCGCGCTATTCTATGCCGGAAGTGCGAAAACACATTTTGGACAGAATGTGAAAAATGACAGCTGTACTGGTCATAAGGAGTTTTGGGAAAATGCCAATGTTGAAATTCTGGAGTGGAAATATTACAAATTCATGAACTTAAGCGTGTGCATAGAAACTGCACAATGCATGCTTGTAACACAGCCATTTTATGGACTTTTGTCAACAAATTTTCAGCATAGACATTTTAGGACCGCTGCTCATGAACAGTGTCACTGTAATTGTCTTACTCTGTAGCAAACACTGATTTTCAACAGTGACCACACTATTCTACGCCGGAAGCGTGAAAACACATTTTGGCCAAGATGTGAAAAATGACAGCTGCACTGTTCATAAGGACGTGTGGAAATATGCCTATGTTGAAAATATGGAATGAAAATATTACAAATTAGCAAACTTACCAGTGTGCGTGGAAACTGCACAATGCAAGCCTGTAAAATAGTGTTTTTTTGGAATTTTTTCATCAAATTTACAACATAGGCTTTTTGAGAGCCCACCTCATGAACACTGGCACTGTCATTTCGTTAATCAGTCCCAAAAGGTGATCCCACACAGTGATCGCAAAATCACCTTTTGGGACCGAATAATGCCATGACAGTGACTGAATTTATGAAAAGGGTGTCAAGAACCCCATGTTGAAAATTTGGTGCCAAAAGTTGAAAAAATGGCTGAGATATCCACCTACGATGGAAAAACCCTATTTATACCATTACACAGCTTACTGGCATTTCTTCAGTTTGTTCCCGGTCCACTGAAGATCATCGCGCTGGGCTCCGGAGGTAAGTATGGGGTGAGGGTGTGTGTTTGAAGGTGGTGCAGAGGGTGGGTGCAGGTTGGTGGGGAGGGACCCATCGAGGGACCGTTTTCTTGTTTCACAGGAATTAATAAAAACAAAACAGGTGCTTTTGGTACACTGGGGTGGGCTCCCAGTGTGCCACCTACATGTTTGTTGGGGGGTGGGGGGACTGGAGCCAGCAGGGATTGGGCACCCCCACTGGCCATACAGTGTGTGTGTGGGGGGGAAGCATGAGCATGCTGGGGTGGGCTCCCAGCATGCCAACTGGTTGTTTGTTGAGGGGGAGCTACAGCCAGTGGGGGATTAGGCACCCCCATTGGCCACACAGTGTGCTGGTGGAGCGCATGAGCTGAGGGGGATTGGGCACCCCACTCTGCACACAATGTGGGGGCTAGGGAGAACAGTAATGAGGGAAGGGGAGGACATTAGCAGAGCTAGGGATTTCATGCCAAGCTGTGCATGACAGCAGTTCAGCTGACATCCATATTCTAATTGCATACACACGCAGCGGACCTTTTCTTAGAAATGAAGACCAACACAGCCAAACTGCTGTCACACACAGCTCAGCATGTTTTGGTCTGGTAGGGTCGTGACTGTTACACTGAGCACTGCATTCACAAGGAGGGTCACATACCTCCAAAAGTCATACTGTTGCAAGATGTTTCTTGTGCATGTGAGCAAGGGAATGTAAAAAGCAGTGGAAGATTATAAAACACTTTGATGGTTAGAACTGCAAACATTGTTTGCATCCTGCCAAATATGTTTTGCATGCTCCTGTGTTTGAATGCACTTAAAGTGTCACATTTATGTATTTATTTACTTAATTATTAATTTACAGTGTTTTACAAGCAAAATAATTTTGAGCTGGAAAAAGTTCATTTCCACATGCATCCTGATGGGAAGCTGAAGGGATCACAGTACAGCTTTGAAAGTAAGGTGCAGCAAAACAAAATAAATAGCAAGTTTAAGTTGCTGTGTAAAAAGACAAATATAGTATAGAGTTAAAATGCAGTAGTCATGACCAAAGGAACAGACTGATTTACAGATTCAGCACTATAACAAATGTGCAAAAATCTAGAATTAGGCTGTAATAAAAGAAGCATGAATACTGAGATGACCTGGTAACCAAGGGTGCACAACACTGTCAAGAGCAGTTACAGTGAATAAGGAAAATCATGAAGGAGGGATCTGAGAGAAAAGATGGACAAGACAGAGTGAATAGTAGAGGGAAGGGAAGACCAGAGATTAGGGAAATGGATGGATTGCAGTTTGGCATGCAGAAGATTTAATGTGAAGGAAGATGAGGGAGCAAGTTTTGGTGTTATGAAGAGAGAGAACATGGGGGCAAATGGAGGGAGGTTTTGTGGGGGAAGAACCAAGCCACAATCTGGAGATAAAGGAAGTGCTGTGGGAGAGACACCTGGCATCAATGGAGGGGAGGGAGGGAGATAGAGATAGAGATAGAGAGAGAGGAGAGGGAGCAATGGTGCGTGAAAGTGGGGCAGTCCATTGTAAAACAGCAGAAAGAGTGAAACAGAAGTTTCAGTCTGACAAGGATGGACTTGGGAGCTGCACTATAAAAATGACACCATAATAAAAAAAATGATGAGGATAATTTTTTAGATGATTTCTCTGAGTTTGGGGAGATGGATGCATATTTTACTCCTGTAAAGATTCCTTAGTTTAGAGTGAAGCTTCTGGTGGATGGCATCCACATGTACAGAGAAACTCAGGTGATCATCCAATCATTATCCAAGATATTTGAAGGAGGTACTCCATCAGCACACCATCAAGGGTATGGAAGGAGGGGAGGGGAAGGGTGAGAGTCTAGTCAGCCTCTTCCTTGAGCCAGGAGTCATGGACACCATTTTCCTGGCATTGAGGGACAGTTGTTTATCCCAGAAACAATCTTGTAAAAAATGCAGTTTGAGGTGAGCAGCCAGATCAGAAGTAGAGACATCAGAGGCATAGATCACTGCACCGTCTGCATACATGGGGATGGCTGCAAAGGTACAGGCATTAAGGAGGTTGTTTAGGAAACCAGTGAGGAAGATAGAATCCAGGATGAGCATTGGGGCACATATGAGGAGAAGGGGGAAACTTTGAAATGCACAGTTAGCATGGCACAAAACATTAACTGGTTCCAAGTTTCTATGCAAAGTACTGCACTGGCACTGCACGAGGGTTTATTGCCATTTTGAAACTATACTGGCATCACTAGCAGGATTCCAATGCAAGGCTGATATATGCTGCCAAAAATCTACTTTTAGTACTGCACACTGTGCTATGCTCTCCTACCAGCCTTACTGGTGCCATGTCATTAAACATAGTAACCTTA
This sequence comes from Neoceratodus forsteri, assembly GCA_016271365.2. Lineage (NCBI taxonomy): Eukaryota > Metazoa > Chordata > Ceratodontiformes > Ceratodontidae > Neoceratodus > Neoceratodus forsteri. The sequence goes on from CM057453.1 coordinate 222,898,796, forward strand.
CAGTTCCAGGTTCCCCCAACCCTCACCCAATCCCAGTTGGACTAAAAATAACTATTAAAGCTCTCCATAGTAGTCTAGTGAACTGCACTCCTTCAAGGATCTAGGACCTTAGGCAACATGAATTCATGTGGAGAATTCATGCTGAATAAATCTAATAGATTTCTTTGACTGGATTACCAGAGAGCTTAATCAGGGGAGGGCAGTGGATGTGGTCTTTCTGAACTTCAGCAAGGCATTCAACACTGGGCCATGCAGGAGTTTGATTAAGAAGTTGACCAGCCCAGGCTTGGGGTCCAAGGTGTAAAATGGGTTAGAAACTGCTTAATGAATAGGAGACAGAGGGTAGTGGTTAGCAATATTCACTTTAAGGATGGGAGAGTGACCAACGGTCTACCACAGGATTGAGTTCTGGAACCAGTTTTCTTCAATGTCCTCATAGGGGCATTGCAGAAGAACAGAAGGGGAGGGTATGCCTTTTTTACAGGTGACACCAACATTTGTAATAGGGCAGACATCCAGGAGTCGGTAGAGAAAACATGGTCTTGAGGAGTGGTCCAAGACATGGCACTTGGAGTTTAATGCCAAAAAGTACAAAATAATGCACCTAAGCATAGGAACCTTAGTGCTGAGTATAGGATGGGGGGAGGTACAGACATGCAGTAGACAGGAAAGGTGTCTGGGGTAATAATATCAGAGAACCACAATGTGGCAGCACAGTGTGATAAGGCAGTGACAGGGCAAGTGGGATGCAGGGGGTCATGGGTGTAACTCCAGCAGGAGGAGGAAAGTGCTGCTGAATTCATATGACTCCCTGAATCCTTCCACCTTGAGTATTTTTGGAGACTGCACCTCAGAAAAGGCACAGACAAGTTAGAGGCTATCCACAGGAGGGCAACTAAAATGGTTCTATGTGATAATGGCGATCACAGAATAGCAATCATTGTTAGGGCGTGTGTACATCACCGAAAATACATTTTGGTGATGCACACTAGTGGCAAATGGGAAGAAGGCACCCAAGATCCACAGTAGTTTCTTTAATGAAGGGAGCTGGGCTCCCCACACCCCCTACTAAAAGATTTTCATCTCCAGGGGGCTGCATGAAGGGGGGGCATACTTAAAAAAATTAAAAGCCACCTGCTGGCAAAAAAAGTTCCACACTGCGCTGGACTCAAACACTGTACCCTCTACCTCCCAATCGACCACCCTCACCACCATGCTAGTAGACCAGCTTGGCAGCTGCCCACCACACCCCCTCCCACATACCTCCCCCATTTCCTCCCACCCAGCCGTACATGCGCGTACCTCCCATCTCCTTACCTTGCACACCCAGATATCCAGTCTCTACCCTGCCAGATTGCTGTGAACAAAGTTGCCATGATTGAGTTGCCCTTTTTGAAAGTGCTCAATCGTGGTTGCTGTGTTCACTGGATACCAACTAGAATGGTGCATGATTTGCACCAGAAGCCCTGTAATGAGAAACTGAGGGATGTCCAAATCTACACCCAGGAAAAGAGGAGAGAGAAAGGTAACATGATTGATACCTACGAGTATCCCACAAGGTTGAGCAGTGTACAGGTGGAGACTATCCTTCAAATAAGGATGAGCATCAGGACAAGGGGGCATGCAATGAAGCTGGAGGGGAGAAGTTCAGGAGAGATATGAGGAAATATTTTTTTCACAGAAAAGGTGGCAGATGCCTGGAACAGACTGCCCATAGAAGTGGTGGAGTCTAAAATAGTGAGGACTGCAAGCATACATGGGATAAACATAGGGGTATGTTAGAAAAGAGGCAGTGTAGGGCAGCACAGCCCAGTTAAGGTCTGTGGGGGTAGAAAAGGCAGGGAACACTTGAGCAAACTGGGTGGACCAAGCAGTCCTTTTCTGCTGACATATTCTATGCTTCCCCACACTCACCCAATCCCAGTTTGTTTTAATTCTATTTCCCTCTGGTTACCAGCTTCTGGACATCTGTAAGTCACCCAGCTTATCCCGCCTGGTCTGAGATGCTCCCTGCCATGGCAACACCTAACCCTCCCATCCACCCATGACTCACCTCTCAGGAAATCCCCAACCTGTGCCCCTGGGGGAGCACCTTCAGTGCCTCAGTGCTTCCATACATGAATCCAATTTACTGAGGGTGGAGGTGAAGATTAGCAGGTTACAGGCACCTAAGATGGCAGGATCAGATGCTGGCTTGGTGCTGGAGTGATGTAAGCTATCCAGGAGCTAGAGTTTTTCCGTGTTCTACAAGATTACTCCCCCCTTCCGTCAGCGGGCACCAACATGCAGTGTCATCCAGGCATGGCACTCCAACCTTCACCTTTTCCCACCTCTCCATACACAGAAGGTTAGCAGCTCAATACCTCCCGGCCACCACTGGGAAGCATACTGTTACCAAAGCCTTCAACTTTCACCTCCCCAGAGCAGGTGAGCTGTTGTCAGACACTCACACCTTTTCCTCACCAGCTGACTCCCAGCACTTCAAGTTCATTCCTGAACTTGGGTTGCCAATGTGGTGTGAGGTGTGGCATCTAGTGCCTCAACCCTTAGCACTACAAGGCCTGCCTTACCCAATCCTAGTTGACCTTAATTATTAAAACACTTCCCAGAAATCTACTGAATCCCCCCTCACCCGATACTGATAGTACTAAGAAATGAGGCTGAAGGCATTCCTTGATAGCAGTGCCCCCCACCCCCACCCGACATTCACCTAATCCTGCACATATTAAAACATCTGCCTGCATGCATCCCTGGTGAAAGTAGTTCCCCCCCATGCTCACTCTAACCCAATTATGTTAACACTCCCTGGTACCAGTGTCTCAACCCACCCTCACCTGATCAAATCCATATTACCCATGCTTGGTAGTGTACTGGCCCACTCCCCTCCTGGTGCAAGTCTTCATTTATAACAAACACCTCTTGAACTCAAAACATCAGTCAGTACTTATCCTTCATTCACCTCAACTGTCAGTGACCATCTTATTTGTGCTGCTCCTACAAGTACAGACACTTTTGCTGACAGAGTCACAATACCAATATTGCCCTCACACAAGTACAAAATTGAAAATGTGACTTGCACAATTACAGTGACTGTACTTTTGTTAATGAGATGGCAGCCAGCAGTAAAAAATATATTTTTTTCTATTTTTAAGGACTCAGACAATGGCTTGATATCCTATGCATCTTTTGAGGGATATAGTAGCCAGTCATCATTGTTCCTTTGAAGTTCTCAGGAACAACGTTCTACTCTTGGCTTCATGCTTTTTTATTATGGTTTAGTTTTAAGGGGGGAGCCATGGATAAGTTTTTTTATTGCTTATCATAATGCTTCAGGTACCCAAAGAGTGGTTCCCAAATAAGATCAAACTGGTGTTTCTCATCTTGAGCATAAAAGATTATTTCCTGATTTGCACAGTCTGCTAAAAAATTTAACCAATTCTTAACTTGAGGTGAATTTTTATCCTTTCAGTTCTGTAGTATTTATTGCATTTATTAATGCAAGGATGAAAAATGTTATTTTTTTCTCCACTCCAATTCCCTGATTATAGGAAGGCATCTCTGAATACTAAAATCCCTGGATCAAAAGGGATGCCCAATCCTAATACTGTGGTAACTATTGACTTGCTATTCCAATTTTTTGAAATTCAGGGTAAGTGATAAACATATGTAAAAAAGACCCTGTTGCCGCCATGCATCAGGGACAGTTATCTGTAATTTTATTATTAAATGTACGTAGCTTTGCTGCAGTGTAGTACACTCTATGTATGATGTTAAACTGAATCTGTTTTAACTTCTTGTTTTTTGAGACCTCTAGTATTTCTGGTTTGATTTCCATCCATTTTTGTTTATCCAGGCTGGGGTCAATATCCTTTTGCAAAGTTTGCTTTAATTTGTCCAATGGGACATCTTTCTTTTTCATGAAGATGCTGCATAATCTTCTCCTCAGCTTTTTATTTGAAGTTTTCTTGATGAGCATGTCCTCTATCAGGGACAATCAGAGCTCTGCAAGGTTTCCTGCCTTTTTTCTAATGAAATCTCTGATTTGAAGATATACCAGATAATGACCATTATCTAGCTTTTAGTGTCTTTCAAAATTAGCAAATTCCCTGAAATATCCATTTTCACAAACATGTCTTATTTGATATATACCTTTTGTCTCCCAAATGCGAATTAAGTGTTTACTTTTTAAAGTTGGGATTTTTTTTTATATATTTAGTAAAGATGATCATCATGCAAATACCAGCCACCATCTTGGGGCTGTGGAGGTTTGGAATGGAGAGCAGCACTAGGAGGAGGGTGGGGCACTGCAATTTGAGGGCTGGGTACAATTGGGATTGGGTGAGGATGGGAGAAACACTGGCACCAGAGAGTACCATATGACTATTTATAATATGATCAAATTGGAGAGAGGCAGTAGGAACCACCACCATCAGGGATTACCTTCAGGCTAATTTGTTAATGCCGATGGGAGTAGTTGAAGGTGGAGGTCACTAAACACTGTTCTGTGCAATGCATCCATGCAAACAATGGTCCAGAAATATTGTGCAATGTAGTAATGGCTACATAATGAAATGCAAATGCCCTCTTAACACCGCGTGTACCTTATGAATTATTACCACATTGGCATTCAAATATTGCAGCCTATACAAAGGCACTAATCAGTATTGGATGTGCTAGTTCCTCTTGCTCCTGAGTGTCCATATGGACTATGTGTTGTGCCTTGTGGCTTTTGCAGCTTTGCACAGTGCCACCACATATCCTATATTCATACATGAATTGCACACAGGACATATGCACACTGCATGTGTGAATATACAGTATGTCCTACACAGCAACACAATAATTAGCACACTGGGAAAAACTTCATACAGTACAATTGGCCATGTTCCAATATCTGGCCTGCATGGTAATACTGAAACCCTGGACTTGTTCAAATAGTTTTTCTTTCAATAAAAGTTGCAACTTTTAATGGACATTGTTGTGCCTTTGTGAAAGTGGTGAGTAACTTATGATTTTAGTCATCTACTCATCCTTCATGCAGTCGAAAGGGGTGGGTGGACCAGTGGACATAAGGGAAATTATAAAGATATGCAGCAGGGTGATCGGTGGTGGAGGGATCCCTGGATGCCAGGGAAGGTGTAAATACATGCTGGACTGGCACTTGGAGGGGTGACACTAGACATCAGGGCATATCAATTATCGATACTTGGTGGTCAGATGAGAGGGTAGTGGAGGAGCAAGGCCATATCATCTGGTTTGGGGATTCGGGAAGATGGTAATTAAAAGACAGTGATGACAATTTAATGACTTGCCAAGCCTTCGTATATGCCAGTGTACCTATATGCAAGTGCAGTTAGTTGCTTTGCATAGGCACACTGGTATATTTTAGGACCTTCCACAAATGTGTTAGTGCCTCACTAACTGTGCCTTCCAGTGTGGAACTTTTCACTAATCCCCAGCATTTGGGCAACATGGGGTGGTAGCAAGACGTTAACTCATTTTGGGAGCACAAACTAGCATTGAATATCCAAGCTTGAGCATCAAGGGCTAGACAGAAACATAGATAATGATGACAGAAAAAGACCAATGGCTGATCTAGTCTGCCTGTGTTCCCTACTTAGCCCTGGGACCTACTGTTTTTCCAGGGTAGTAGCCCTTCCCATCCTTCTCCTCCATACTCATCTCTGGTTCTGCTGCCCTAAGCCACCACTATACCTTTCATTCTTTCATAATCATGCACAAAACCACCAACATTTTTTGCACCCACCACCTCAACTGGCAGACTGTTCCATGGCTCCACCACCATTTCTGTAAAATAGTAGTTCCTCATGTTCTTCCTGAACCTCTCTCCTGTTAGTTTCTACTCATGACCACATAATAGTATTCAGGCTAAATAGTTCCCTGCATTTCATCTGGTTAATTCCTTTTAGGAACTTGAAGAGCTCTATCATATTCTCCCTCTCTCTTCTGTTCTCCAGTGAGTACATGTTCAGTGCCTTGTGGGACTCCTCATAGGGCCTGCCTTGTTGCCCCTGAATTATTTTTGTTACTTTACACTGCACCATCTCTAGCCTATCCTTATCATTCCTGAGGTGAGATCACCAGAGCTGGGCAGGGTACTCTTGGTGTAGCCTCACTTAGGATCTAATAAGGGAAGTATTACCCCTTTCCTTCTGCAATCACTACCCCTCCCAATGCAACCTAGCATCCAACTTGCCTTGCCATGTGCCTTGTTGCACTGATTTAATTTCTCGGGGGAGTCACTGATGATAAACCAATGGTCTCACACCTGAGTTGTAGTGCTAATTGTATTTATTTATTTATTTATTTACAGATACACCTTTGAGCCAGGTGCTCTTTTACAAAGGTTCCACGTCAGGTTACTTAAAACATTAGGATAGGCAGTAGTATTGTGCAAAAAAGAAATAAACATTGCAGCCAGAGGGCTTTGTCAATTACCAAAACATCACAATTGTGCAAATCACTTCTATAACAATTTAAACAATATAGATTCAAATAGGTAGTCATCCGACAGAGGGAGGTGAGGCCAGAGGCTGGTGTAAAGAGGGAGAAAGAGAGGGAGTAGTGGGTGGATCGGGCAGCGAAGAGGTGTGTGGAGGGAGTAGAGGAGGAGGAAAGGAGTAGGGAGGGAAGGGTGGGGTATGGGGGGTGAGGGATAAACCATTTAGGTGTAGCAGTGGCAGGAGGCACAGGAGATAAGGTATTGATGCAGGCTGAGCTTAAAGGCACCCAGGGTTGCTTTGTTGGTAACTTCTGCTCGCAGGGTGTTGAACCAGAAGGAGGCTATGAAAAAGGATCATTGGCCTTGGGTAGTCCTGCAAAGTGGAACAGTGAAGGAGAGGTTGTTTGAATTCCTGGTTTGTCGTGGGCCGCTGTATGGTCTGATGGTCTCTTACTTCTTCCATCAGTACTCCATCCTGGCATTCTTGTTCCCTAGGTGCATTACGTTGCACTTTTTGGCATTGAATTTTAACTGCCAAACATTTGACCACCCCTCAAGCTCATATAAGTCTCTCTGAATTTCCTCTTTTTCCTCTTCACTATTCACCCAACCACAGATCTTAGTGTCATCTGTGACAAAACACAACCTTCCCCAGATTCCCTTATCAATGTCACTGATGAACATATTGAAGAGGACAGTACACTGGAAAACTCCCTGTGGTACCCTGCTTGTGACCTCCCTCTCTTCGTATTTATTTATTTATTTAAACATTTTACCAGGAAAGGCATACTGAGTAGAATACTGCTCGATTTCAGATGCATCCTGGGGGAAGGGGAACATAGGTAGACAGTTGAAAACAGTATATACAAGTGAATACATATTGGGAGAACACTAACATTTGGTTCTGATTACAAGTCAGTAGTAGATTGAGAGAGTCAATTGGTAACCACAGTACATACGGCATGAGGTAGACAGTTGAAGACAGTATAGGCAAGTGAAAACATAGTGGAAGATCACTAACATTTGGTTCTGCTTCCACGTTCGTAGTGGATTGAGAAAGTCAGTTGGTAACCACAGTTAAATACAGCAAGTGTACGATAAATTAACCTTGAGCCATATGAGAAACAGTATAAGGCGAGAGAACAATAGTTAGGCACCGATTAATTGCAATTTGCTAAGTGCAGACATACCCTGAGATTTTACTAGTGATTGGGAAACGCCTAGACACAAGCACAGGTAGGGATGAAATGAGCTTGGAGCATGGAGTTTAGGTGCTAAAGAGAGGTGAAGCAATGAATGTTAGCTGGAAGGGAGTTCCACAGCATGGGAATGTGGTAGCTGAAACCTGACTGCCCTGTGGTAGTAGACCGGTACGGAACAGCTAGGGACCTGGAGTCTGAGTTTCTGAGTGTGTATGCTTGTGTGCTAGGGTTTGTTAAGATGTCGGAGAGGTAGGAGGGGAGACGCTGTGACCAATACTTGGTTGGGATCTTTGCGCAGTGGGTTAGCCTGCGATTGTCAAGAGAGGTGAGGTTCGTTGCTTGATATAGAGCACAGTGGTGTGTGGAGTAAGGGCTGTTCAGGGCGAAGTGGAAGAAAGAGTGGAAGAGAGGGTCCAGCCTGGCTAATGTGGTCTTTGGGCCGGCGCCATAGACTATGTCCCCATAGTCGAGGACAGGGAGGATCATTTTTTTCACAGTGTCCTTCCTGGCTGGAAGGGGGATACTGTCACAATTCCGGTAAAGTGCACCAAGCCTAGGGTGCAGCTTCTTGAGTAAAGAGTCAATATGTGTGGAAAGGTTGAGGTCCTGGTCAAGCCAGACACCGAGGTATCTGAAGGTGGTGTAGGACTCCAGAGGGGAACCTTCCAGGGTGTGGAATACTAATGGTGAAGGGAGCCTAGAAATTTTTTACCTCATGCCAAAGGTTAAGGAGACTGTTTTGTTGGCATTTAGGAGGAGGTTATTTGAGCGGAGCCAGTGATGGACTGAGATAAAGTCTTGCTGTAGTCTGGTCGCAACCTCCAAGGATGAGGGGCCAGATGCGTATAGCACCATGTCATCTGCGTACATGTGGATGGCGGGGTGTGTGCAGGTGGATGGAGGTCATTCAGGAAGACCAAGAACAGGAGGGGGCCTAGGACAGAGCCTTGCAGCACTCCTGACGTGATTGGGAGGGGAGCCAAAGTGGACGAACTGATATGGACAGCTTGGGATCTGTCAGTGAGGTAGGAGTGGAACCAAGGTGTGGCCCAGTTGGATAGACCAGCATTGACGAGTTTGGTCAGGAGAAGAGAGTGAGTCACAGTATTGAAAGCCTTTTCCAGGTTGATAAATATGGCAGCAGTGATGTGTCCAGCATCCATCCCTGTGAGGATGGAGTCGGTAATCCTGAGAAGGGAGGTGGTAGTGGAGTGGGATGTCCTAAAGCCAGACTGGTAGGGGTAAAAAAAGGAAGAGGAATCCAGATAGGTGGATAGGCAAGAGAGAACCAGGTGTTCTTGTATTTTGGCAAGGGTCGGTAGGAGGGAGATGGGCCGGTAGTTGCTTGGGTTTGAGGCATTACCACACTTGGGAAGTGAGATTACTGTGGCATGTTTCCACTCAGTGGGGACTTCTGCTAGGAAGAAGGGTAAGTTAAAAGGGGAGGCAAGGGGTTCAGCTATGGCAGGGGCTGACAGGTGGAGCATTTTGGAGTCCAACCCGGTGGGACATTAGCCCTTTTCTGGGTTAAGGGCAACCAGTACATTGTATACCTCATCAGGGGTGACTTGCAGGAAGCAGAAGGGGTTAACTGCAGGTGTGCCACAAGATGGGATGATGGTGGGGGCATGCTGAGCAGGGTAAGGGGTGGACAAGGGAGCAGCATGGCTGGTTGTGAAGACAGTGTTAAACAAGGTGGCAACTGCTGAGGGGTCAGTGATGGAGAGACCCCCAATCTGCAGGGAAGGGGTGGGGGGCTGTGATGGTGGGCAGAGAAATGATTTGACCACATTCCATAATTGAGATGGGAGATGGGAGAAGGAATTGAATGTGCATAAGAAATAGTTGACCTTTGCTTGGCGGATTCTTTTGGTACTAGAATTGCGGAGCACACGGTAAGTCTGGAGGTCGGCCAGAGATTTGGAAGTCTTAAAGGTTTTCCAGGCCTTGTCTCGGATTCAGAGGTGGGCTAGGATTTCAGGAGAGATCCATGGGAGATGAACACCTCGGACACTGGTACGTCTGAGGGGGGCGTATCGGTCCCAGATGGTGATGAACTTGGACTTAAAGAACGACAGTGCCTCATCTGTCAAGGTGAATTGACTAATGCACGACCAGTCATAGTTGCCCAAATTATTTAATAATGAGGGGAGGTCCAGATATTTGTAGGATCTAGACAGTAAGATTCTGAGTGGGGGAGCTTTAGGTTTGTGAATTTTGCGTATGGAGTAGATTCCATGGTGGTCACTAAGGGCATCCGGAAGGAGTCCTGAGGCTATGACCCTGTGAGGGTGAGATGTGAGGGACCAATTGAGCAGTGTATGGTTCTGTGTTTTGTGATTTAACCGAGTTGGTTCAGTGATTACTTGTGTTAGGATTAGGGCTGTTACCTTGTCATGAAATTTGGAAAGGGACTCAGCAAGCCAGTTCTGGTTAAAATCCCTTAGTATGTAGATCTCACCACCTGCTGCCAGGGAGTTTAAGGAGCCCAGGTAGTCCAGTATGGCAGTTGAGTTGGTGTCTGGCGAGCAGAATGTACCTGCTATGTAGACTGGGATTGAATGGGGGTTGGTGAGTTTTACCATTAAGGCATTAATGGACTCAGATGGTAGGGATAGGGCAATCGTGGAGAATTGGATGGTGGAGGAAATGTACATACCTATGTCACCTCCTTTTTTGCCCTCATGGTCATGGCAGAGAAGTGTGTAGCCAGGTATAGCAAATTCTTCATCAGTGTTAGGTGATTTTAGCCAGGTTTCAGAGATAATCAGTATGTCTGGGCTGAGGGACACGGCCGGGTCTTGAAGCAAGGTTATTTTGCTTAGCAGTTTAAGGCCCGTAGGGGGTTAGAGTGGGCCAGAAGGGTTTTGGGCATGGAGATGGGTTGTTCCGGGGTTAAGCTCGATATCGCCTGCAAGGAGAAGTAGCAGGGTGACCAGGAGTTTGGTGTGATGAGCTATCCACTGAAGCTTTCTGGAAGTGGTATGAGGTATGGCTATGGCAGCTTTTGCTCTCCAGGTATGTGGCAGAAGGACTAGGAGACTGATATGGAAGGTAGCTGGGATTAGCCTGGGGCCAGTGGATAGTGTATGGTAGAAGTGGCCATGGTGCGACTCAGCTGTGATAGTAGAGGTAGGAATATTTGTTAGCAGTCTGTCACAAGATGTGATGTTATCTGGGAGTGTAGGGTAAATTGATGGAGGGAGGGACACCCAGGGGGTGAGGGTAAAGAAGATTAATAATTATAGTTGAGGCATAATGGAGAGGATACAGAGCAAGAGTTTGGAATGGCGTCTTATTGCTAAGACTTTGGTGTAGTGGCCTCTAGTGGATATCTGGTATTGCCTGCAAATGGGAAAGCAGGCTGATTGCTTGAAACTAGCATGTGATTTCTGCTATATGAGGAAGTGTTTGCCAAGGGTGTGGTGGGGGCAATGGGGAACTGACGCGCAGCGTCAGCGAGGCTCTGCTTGTTCAACTGTGTAGCAGATGAGCTGTACCTTTTGATTGCTTGTGTCGGTCGGTTGGGGAGGGTCTGCACTCCGGTTCTGGGGAGGACTTCCTCGCTGCCCTCTCAACCTTCAGAGTGTGCCCTGAAGCTGTTTTGGGAAGACAGAGTTTAAATAGGTAAGAGGGAGGGAGGGGCTTGCTAAACTCTTTAACTACTAGCTTTAACAAAATTGGGGCTCTAAGGTGCCTTATTGCAGCTGGTAATTTACAGTTTAATATTTTCTTTTTTACAAACAGCGGCTTTTAGACATCCTGCACAGCTTGTAATTAATAACTCTATCGCTAGTAATTGACTTCTACAGTGACTATTTTAAAGCACCCTGTTCAGAGTACTGCACCAGCAGGATTTCGTGCTAAAAAGGCAGACAATAAATTAATGCGTGCTGCAGATGATTAATTAAAGCACCCAGTTGTAGAGCAAAATATCACAGTACTTTAAGGTTTAAGGCCGACAAAAACTATCTCCACTTGTCTGCCAACTGCAATTTAAAGTTGGCTCTTTTCTCCTTGCTCCACTTTGTCTGCTTGTTCATACTGTTAGCAGACGAGCCGTACGCTGATTGCTAGTGTCGATTAGGTTGGGGGTTCACACTCCGTTCTGAGGAGGGCTTCCTCGTTGCCTTTCGACCTTCAGATTGTGCCCCGAAGCTTTTGATTGCTTGTGTCGGTTGGTTGGGGGGGGGGTCCGCACTCCGGTTCTGGGGAGGGCTTCCTCGCTGCCTTCTTGACCTTCAGATTGTGCCCTGAAGCTTTTGATTGCTTGTGTTGGTCGGTTGGGGGGGTCTGCACTATGGTCCTAGGGAGGACTTCCTCACTGCCCTCTTGACCTTCAGATTGTGCCCTGAAGCTTTTGATTGCTTGTGTCGGTCAGTTGGGTGGGGTCTGCACTCCGGTTCTGGGGAGGGCTTCCTCGCTGCCCTCTCGACCTTCAGATTGTGCCCCATTTACCACATTCACTGCATCTCACTACTGCCTCCCCTTTAACCTGTTTCCTACCCAGTTTACAATAACCTTAGCCACACCAAGCTCCTCAATCTTCTTCAGCAACTGTCTGTGAGGCACTTAATTGAAAACCTTTCTAAAGCAGAAGTAGAGCAAATCCATAGCATGGCAGCTAGCCAATTCCCTTATCACAACAAACTGATCCTCCAGTGCAAGCTTGGTCCTGGCAAACTTGCTCTGCTAAAATCTTACTTCAGAGTGATAGACTGGTACTTTTTAACTAATACCCTCAACCCTGATTGTGCCCTTGATTTCTTCATTCTCATCTTTAATACTATCTGTGATAAATTTTCCCCTTACTAAAAGAATGGTCAAAGGTAACCTTGCCCCTTGGATTACTCAGCACCTACTGGGTCTGATGTGAACTCGTGACTCCCTTTGGGAGCTGGCCAATGAGACTGGCAGGCTGGCTGATAGGCAAAGGTAAAAAGAGGCCCATGGGCCTTATGCAAAGTCAAGACAGAACACTATAAATCCTCCCTCACCTCTGCCTGGAACACAGGGTGCAAATTCTGGAATAATATAAAGGAAATCTGTGGCAAAGACCCAAATCCTTCCCCAGTCAGATTGCTGTCAATGGGTTCCTGACCTCTGACCCCTCTCGCATAGCCACAGCCTTTGATCACGCCTTCACTAACCTCAGCCATGTCCTCCCTCCCAACTTCTTTGACCCACCCCCTGACAGTTTCCCCCACCACCCCACCCTTTCACCTGTGCTGCATCACCCCCAAGACTACTGAGCCTTACCTCTAAAAAGCCCTAAGCCACTCCCTCTACAGTAGTGACTCCTTAGACCTGAGACTTCTCTGGCTTACGCTTCAGGATGTCTTCAACCCCCTCACCCACATTCTCAATCACTCTCTCTGCCAAGGGAAATTCCCTACCAGATGGAAATCTGCTTCCATAACTCCCATATTTAAGAGCGGAGACCACACCTCCACCAACAGCTACTGCCCCATCTCTATCCCTCCCCCCATGTAAGGCACTGGAGAGCATCATCTCTGACCAGTTCACTGACCACATTAACAAACATGACCTACTCTGTAAACAGCAACATGGCTTCTGCAAAGGACATAGCACTACTACAGCACTCCTGGAGTTCACCACCCATGACCACTCTGCTTTAGACATAGGTCACATCACTGGCGCAGTCTTTATTGACCTCTCAAAGGTATTTGACACTATCAACCAGTCCCTCTTACTAGCCACTCTCTCCAACATTGATTTCTCATTGGATGCCCTGGGCTAGTTCTCTGACTGCTTGTCAGACTGGTCCCAACAGATCAAAATTGGTACTACTTTGTCCAACAGGCTTCCAGTTTACTCAGGAGTACTGCAAGAGTCCATCCTTGGTCCCCTGCTCTTCAGTCTCTACCTTAATGCCCTCCCCTCCTCTTGCACTGGCAACATGCTACTGTACGCTGATGACGCTGTCTTATACTCATCTAATCCCAATCCCATTCAACTCCACCTATCCCTGCAATCCTCCTTCAGTGAAGCGGAGAAGTGGTTCTCCACTCAGCACCTTATATTAGACTACAAGAAGACTAAGGTCATGTTCTTTTTTTACCCACAGAACTCCTGTATGGAGCTATGTCCCCAAGTTCTTACTGCCAACAGGTCTCCTCTTGAGCAAGTAGACTCCTTCAAATATCTGGGCATCACCCTCAACCCGGCCCTTAACTTCCACCAACATATCCATCATCTGTTCACTGCCCTAAATGTCTGACTCAGCAAACTCTATCAGTTCAAGCACTGCCTCACTCCAGACACTCTCTGACTTGCAGTCTTATCCTCGATTTTCTCCCTCCTACACTACAGTATTCTTATATATATTGCTGCAGCCTCCTCAGCCCTCTCCAGACTCCGTCTCTCCCTAAACAAAGCCTGTTGCCTCGTCCTAGGCTGTGACCATCTCCCCCAGACCTGCTCACTCTATAGATCTACCAACTGGCTTAACCTTGACAACAGGATCCGATTCCACACCTGCCTTATGGATAAAAAGATCACCCTCGGACTCTTCCCCCCTCGGGTCTCTCCTCAATAATACACCCGGCTACGACACATATAAACGCTCACAGATCTGGAAAGCAGCTCCTATCAGTTATCCACTGTTGAACCTCCCAGTTTCAAAGATCCTTCAGCAACAAGGCCCCATACTGGATGAATGGTCTGCTTCACTCACTCACAAACAAAAACAGAATTGGCCCCTTCAGAACTTATCTCAGGGACCACCTCCAGTCCTCTAACCCCTGTGACTGCCACTAATCCCTCCCTAACTCTCCCTCACTCCCTTGACTATGGCCTCTAGCCTGCTTAACCCCCCCCCCCGGGTCTGCCAATATGACTTTGCATGATGACCTCTATATTTAGTGCTCATAAACTATTCTTCTTGAACAATGTACTAAACCCCTCGTGCTGACTGTTAGCCTATTGCTGTATTTACTCTTTGTATCTGTTTTTCTGTGTACTGCACTGAAATGTAACAATGTTGTAATGTACTTCTTTCTGTGACGTGAAACCTTTGTAAATGAGTCCTTGACTCAAAGGTACTTTCTGAATCCGTATAAATAAAATAAAGAAAATTATCGGGTTAGTCTGACAAGATGTCCCTGTCACAAATCCCTGCTGCTTACTATCCTGGAGACTGTTGCCTTCCAAGTAGCCCACAAGGTCCTCTTTGACAAGTGATTCCATCAGTTTCCCTACAATAGAGGTAAGAAAGACAGGTGTGTTATTTGCTGCTTGTTCATTATCTGCCCCTTATGGAGTGGAACTACATCTGCCACCTCCAATCCTTCAGAACTACCCCCATCCTTAGTAAGCTGTAGAACAGGCCTATCAGGAGTTTAGCCAGTTCCGCTGCCAATTCCCTGAGTATCTTATCTATCTTTAGGGTTGTCAGTCTTTTCAGAACCCTTTTACTTGTAAAAATTGGCTCCCTTATCTCCGGGATCCCCTTAGTGGCCGCTTTGATTCAATTCAGTTCAGTTCAATTCTTTATTTAACAAGGCGTAACACCATTAAGAACTCATTTACAAGGTGGACCTGAATACAAATCACTGTAAGTATAGCAGTTATACATAACAACAAGGAGTCTCATTACCAGGCTACATACAGCTACATGCAATACATGGGGTACAGGACATGGAAAACATAGACAGACAAAGCAGTGCTCAAGATTCCAAAGAGGTTATGCAGTATACATTCTTGATATAATATGCAGTATATATAATATATTCACAATAAGTATGGAAACAGTATGTAATATAGACAGGAAGAACACCAGGTGGGGGGTTTAACAATAAGTGCAAGGGCAGTAAGATGAAACTAAGGAAAAAGAATAAGAACAGCCAGGAGAAGTTTAGGTAGCGAATAAGGTGCCTACAGGAAAGGAAGAGGCAAGTTGACAGGAAATAGGTAGGTACAAAGGTTTGGAAGTCATTAGTGGAAGTAGTCACAAGTCTCCTTAAATAACCACAATGACAGGTTTTTGAAACTAGGCAGCTTTACCTGAAGAGCAAGCCTCAGCATTTTTTGTACATTATTCCAAAGAACAGGAAGGGAGTGACTTATTGCTGCTCGTCCAAAGTGCGTTCTGACCTTAGGAATTTGAAGAGAAATATATGAGAGTCTTCTTAGGGGGTAGTTGCCAGGAGTGCAAACAGGCAGGTAGTCAATAATATACAGAGGAAGCAAATTAATGATAGCTCTATAAGTACACAGGACTGCATTTTTGTGCTGCCTAATGCTAAGTGAACTCCAACCTGTTAAAGTGTAGAGTGTACAGTGGTGAGTGGAATAAGGAGCACCAGTTATAAATCTAAGCACCCGATGGTATAGGCAGTCAAGTTTGGAAAGTGCCACTGTCGTCCCATGCCCATAAAAGAAGTTGGCATAATCCAGTAATGGCAAGAATGTAGTTTGAACTAGCCTTTTTGTACCCTTCTGGGTAAGTAAATGTCTGATTCAAAAGAAAATCCCAAGCCTCTGTTTTCATTTTTTGGATAGTTTCTTTATATGATCTATAAATGACAATTTAGAGTCTATCCAAGCACCCATATATTTGAATTTCACCACATAGTTGTGGAGTTCACCCAGTAGAGTGAGGAAATGAGGAATCATCCCTGGGATGTGAAGTTTAGATGCATTGACTGAAGGGGCGAGGAGCATAGCCTTTGTTTGTTTTTTTGCATATAACAGGAGATTTAAGTGCAAAAGATTTTCCTGTAGATGGTTAAATTCAATTTGGAGATCATTACATGAAAGCTCTGGTGTAGGCCTGTCTATGTACAGCACTGTATCATCAGTGAATAGGTGTGTATTCACAGAATTAATCCCAGTATTTAAATTATTTAGCTAGATGGCAAATAAAAATGGACCAAGAATGGATACTTGGGGCATGCCTCGTGGGAGAGTTTTCAATGGAGAGAGGTCACCATCCACCTTGACCTGATGATGACGATCAGTAAGATAATTGGCAAACCATATCATGGCCAGGATGTCTAGCCCAATATTTCTTTAGGCATCCAGGAGCAGATTGTGGTCCACCATATCAAAAGCTTTGCTAAGGTCAAGAAACAAGGCACATACATAGTTTTTGGCATCCAGGGCTTTCTGCCAATCATTCATAACCTTAGCAAGCGCTGAAATTATACTATGATGGGGATGAAACACAGACTGGACTAGGTTTAGCAGGTCACATGTCTCTAGATACTGCCTGAACTGGGAGTTAACTACCTTTTCTAGCAATTTATACAAAATAGGAAGCAGAGAGATTGGACAATAATTATTTAGGTCACTCAAGTCACCAGATTTGAATAGCGGGAGGACGTAGGCTGTTTTCCATAAGGTAGGGATGGTGCCCAGAGCAAGGGACATGTTAAAAAGGTGAGTCATTGGGGGGACAAGACTAAGTAACCAAGTTTTAGGTAGTAAGGCTCAATAAGGTCAGCGCCTGCATTTTCCTAGTATCCAGTTGAAGAAGTAGGTCCTCTACCTGCTTCACGGTGACAGGGCAGAATGAGAAAATTGAGTCATGAGCTGGTGGGACTGAAGTAGGGCAATCAGGGTTCTGGTTACAAAACTGTCCCTAGAGATTATTGGCTGGTGAGGTGTTGAATGCCAAACCTGCTGTGGCAAAATGGTTGTTAAGGAAATCAAGTATTTCATACTTGTCAGTAGTGGTGGAACCGACAAAGAAAATTTTAGGTAGAATTGAATTAGCTGAGTGGTGGCCTTCAAGGTTCCAAATGGTGACCCAATGCAGCAAAGCAGCTTTCAGACTTGCTGTAAACCAAGGACACACTTTCTTTTTAGTGCAAATTTTAACTAAGGGTGCAAGCTTATTGTTTGTCCCAAGGACAATGTTTTAGAAAGCCTCATAAGCTTCAGCTACTGAGGGGCCAAATAGAAATCTTGCCAGTGAACATGTTGAAGATCAAAGAGAAAGGTGTAAGGATCAAAGTTCTGTAGACTTCTCTTAATAATATACTTAGAGGACAAGAAAGTTTTAAGGATGGACCTCACATGGGCTATAGCACACTGGTAGCTAAGATCATTGCAAAATACTCCTGAGTGTGAAAAGAGGTGGGGTTTGTTTACCAAAATTAAGTCAAGTAATGTGCTATGGATTGGATTTTTAATGTTGGGATGGGTAGCTTCTGTTATGAATTGTGAAAGCCCAAAATTATCACAAAGGTCTTTTAAAGGTTTGGACGAGGCAGAGAGCCAGTCCATATTGAGATCACCCTAATAATAAACTCAGAAGACAAGGAGTCTAGAACACCAAGTAAGTGTTTCAACACTTTGTTCACTGCAGAGGGTGGTCTATAACCTCCAATGATATAAATGGGGACCGACTGAGTGAGTTGCAACTTTAGAATATTGCATTCAAATTCATGGGGTAAGGAAGTGGAATCAACCATATGGGCAGAAAATGTGTCCCAATCATAAACAGCTACCTCCCCTTCCCTTGTTATTCTGTCTGTTCTAAATACATTATACGAGGGAATATTAATTTCAGAATCCTGTATGGACAGCCTCAACCACGTCTCAGTCACCACAAGGGTATCAGGCATAGTAAGGTTAATCCAGGTCTGTATAGAATCAAATTTATTTAATAAACTGCAGGCATTTATGTGGATTAGACTCAGCCCCTTTAACTGAGGTAGTTCAGATGTAGAAGGGATGGGGAGGGGAGAACCAGGGTTTAACTCTACATTACCTGCACAAATAAGCAGGAACAGAAGAAGATTTTTAGTGTGTTTAATAAAAGCCTAAACCGACAGGATCTGACCCTTTTATTGAGGTTGGGGTCAATAGTTGCAGGTGGGGAGAGATGTGAGGTAAGGGGAACCAAGGATGCATACAAGAGTGACTTAGCAGAGAGAACAAATGAGAATTTGCCACTCTCTGGCAAGGACCCACCATCCTCCCTTGTGAAAACTGAGCAAAAATAATTGTTAAGGATAGCTGCCTTTTGTCTGTCCTCTTCTATTACCCTACCATCTCAGCTAGCCTTACAATATTCCCTCCTTTATTCTTTTTTTTGCTTGCTATATCTAAAGAACTGTTTATCTCCTCTTGACCCCCATCAGAACATGCAGCTCTGTGTCTGCTTTTGCCTCCCTAACCACCCTTTTTGCCTCTCTGTTTTTCAGTAAATATTCTTCCTATTCTTTCTCCCCCTGCATTTAATACTTTAGAAAGCCATTTTGTTGGCCCTCACTGCTTCCCTGACCCTTGCCTCGAATCATAACAATCTCTTAAACTTCTGCTTTGTAGTTACCATTTTCATGCATACCTTAGATGCCTTGAGAATGACCACTTTAATTAACCCCATCTCTCTTCTACCCCACCTATGTTATATACCCCAACTAGCTTATTCCTTACAAGCTCCTTCAGCCTATTGAAGTTCACCCTTCTAAAATCAAGGACTTTAGCCCTCAAATATAGTTTACAGGGCCCAAGAGACAGTTCAAACCAAACTGAGTTATGGTCACTCTTCTCCAGTGGATCCCCTACTCTCATATTTTTTGCCACCTCCAAATTGGTGAGCACCACATCAAACTGTGGTCTGCTTATTGGGTTCCTTAACTACTGTAGTTGCACCAGTAGATAGTCTTGGAGGGCACCTAGCAAGTCCTGACTTCTAGTGCTCCTGGACACTGGATCATCCCAGTCAATGTCTGGCAGGTTCAGATAATCCACCACCAATACTTCCCCAGTTGCTACCCCCTTTTTCAGGTTTTTCCCACAGTCCTCTCTCCCTTTCTTCCCCTTGCCCTGGAGGTCTATAGATCACCCCCAAGTGTACTTTCTTGTGTGAGGCTTCAGTGAGTTGCACCCACAGCAACACTCTCTCCCCAATACTATCCCTAATGCACCCATCTTCCACCACCTCAATGCCATCCTTGACAAAAGGGCTACTCCTCCTTCTCTACCTTTTCTTCTATCACTCCTAAACATTGAGTACCGAGAGACTGTCAGTTTCAAGTCATTATTTTCCAAATCCCATGTTTCCTGATGGCCAAGAGGTACACCTCAGTGTCTTCTATCAGTGCCTGAAGCTCTCTGATTTTGTTATCCAGGATCCCAGCATTAAGACATACCCACTTTGATCTAACCTATGATCCTACTTTGCTACTACCTCTATGCTTTCCTTGTACTGTCATTCCCTATTTCTTCTTGGTGCTAGCACACTTTGGGGTCACCCTTTCTAGTGTCCCTTCCACTAATCTACTTAGGGCCAAAGCTCTCTTTGTACCTGCTATACTGCTACAATTCCCCAGATGTAGGAGAGTACTAGCTAGGATCCCCTTCCTCTCACCTACCACCATTGTTTCCCTAGACCCATTCTTCCCCACAGTCAATTTAAATATCTGATATGAAGTTCAAAATTCTGCCCCAGAGTGTGGGTCCCCTCTCTGAT
Organism: Neoceratodus forsteri; assembly: GCA_016271365.2. Classification (NCBI taxonomy): domain Eukaryota; kingdom Metazoa; phylum Chordata; order Ceratodontiformes; family Ceratodontidae; genus Neoceratodus; species Neoceratodus forsteri. The sequence goes on from CM057453.1 coordinate 222,918,906, forward strand.
CAGGTAAAGTCAGGCACCCTTGAAGAGCCTCCTGTCTTCTGGGGCAGGAGGCTGTACTTGATGTTGTGCATTGCTCTGCACACTATATCAGCGTGTTTGCACAGCTTTTATTTTTATTGCACCAATAGCACCTTATTTTAGTGTTATTTTATTTTTATTGTCTACTTTCCTGCACCCCCAACCCCCCATTATGTATGTGGAAATTAGCTGTTACCATCCCAGTGTGTCTTTTCTGCTTAAAGTTTTGAATTAATTAATTAATTAATTACTTTTGAATAAATGGTAGAAACAACCTCTTCTTCTTATACTGAGTTGGAAAATTTACTAGTCTTTTGAAGGTCCAATTTCTATATCCATTCTGATTTAATTTGTGGGTTATAATATGTGTCCCTGAATTATTGAAACCAACAGAAGGGGCTAGAATGCAATAACATGTTATTTGAAATGTTATTGGTGCCCATTACCAAATTCCAAAAATCTCTCCTTATTATTATTAAAGGGGAAGGTAACATTGATGGGTCTCTCAGATTCTGAAGGTCGTTGAAAGGAGCTTTCAAATGAGGTACTGAGCTTACCTGTAGCTGTTAGTAGTCCTGAGATATACACATACAAATCAGCTGACAGTTAAAACAAGAGAACAGTTGTTTAATGGAATCTTGTCACAGAAAGTGATGCCACTGAGGGGAAGCTGTAATTAACAACATATATCTTGACCCTCAGTGACATCATTTTCTGTGTTAAGATTCAATGAAATGGCTGCTCACATGTTTTAATTGGCAGTTGATTTAGATGTCTATATCTCAGGACTGCCAACAGCTACAGGTAAGGCCTGTACCTTGTTTGAAAGCTCTTTCCATGGACTGCCAGAATCTGAGGGGCTCAGCATTGTTACCTTCCCCTTTAAGAACTGCCTCTAGCATGTGTGCCCACATTTTTTCATAGTCAAGTTTATTTTGAGACTTTATTTTATTATAAATCTTTCTTTTCTATTTTTTTTTTTTTTTAATTTTAACTTTTTACTCCTCCGGAGCCGCCCACCGCCCTATCCTTCCACCCGGTCACGGGCCACTGGCTTCTGCTTTCCAGATTGGCCACCGCCCCCGATACCCCGTGGCTTACTCCCCACGGTGGGGCCCGTGGCAACCCCTTCATATATGCCGTGGGCACTGGAGCTAGGTCGGGGGCCTGGCCTGGAAGCACATTGAAGCCGCGGCAAGCTTCATCCATGATGGCAGGAAGCTCCTCCTCCTTTTTCCAGTTTTTCCCAGGGAGGCGGGGTCGCACGACACTACAGCGGCCCACCCCGCCTCCATTCATGCTGAGTGTCGGCTGATTGGAACTCCTGGTCTCCACCAGGAGTCCCCAGCGTGCCGAAGACTGCCCATACCCTCTCCCCAGAGTAGGAGAGCTGCCTATCGGATGCTCAATCCACTCCCCGGCCGCCCTCCAATGATCCGGGTCCATTTCAAACCCGGCCGCGCCGTAAGCGGAAATCCTATCGCTGCGCTCGACGGGCCAGCTTTTTCTATTTTATTTATTTTATTTATTACATCAGGCCAGTTGTAGACTTTAAACATGTCAATCAATTAATTGAGCAGAAAAAGTTAAAAATATAAACTCTAAGGACCATAATAGAGTCTATCCAAAAGGGAGACTTTTTCATGTCCATCAACATTCCCATCCACCCATGTCTCAACAATCTCTATGGTTCCAGATCCAAGGGCAACACAATAAATATCAAGCTCTGTCCTTTGGACTGGCATCAGCACCACAAGGATATTCAAAGGTCTCAATATTGCTGCTGTTAGCAGTTTGGCAGGAAGGCATTTATCTCATCCAGGACCTCAATGACTGGCTAATCAGGGTGTGGTTGTGGCATGAGGCACACACCAAAACAGTAAGGGTACTCCAGATGCTCTTATCGCATGGCTGAATAGTCAATTTCCAGAAGAACAACCTATCACCAAGCAACAGCATTGGTCACCATTGCACAAAGACAGATACAACCTAAGGCCTCATAAGGTCAGTGGAAAAAAAGAACCCAAAAAGTCATATCACAGTCCAAGAAATTGTTTTCACATTAGAGTCCAGCACTACACACTATTCTAAGGTCCTAGAGTACAAGGTATCTTTCATAGTCATAGTCTGATGGGCAAGATGGAATTTGAGACTGTTGCAAGTACTGGCAATAAAAAACTTCCCCAAACAGGTCAATAGCCTACCCATATAAGTAGTGATTGCAACACTAGCTTACAAATCACTTCAGTGGTAGAAGAAAACCCAAAAATCTAATCAAAGGCAACCTGCAGAACAGACAGTATGGCATAATACTGGATGCAGATGCAATACTCATGGGAAGTGTTACAACCCTGAAGAACCACATTGCTCAAGGCAAGTGAAAACCCTAGAGAGCAAAACAGGCTGTCACTGTACTCAAAATGAGGGCAGTATACCTAGTCCTACTGTAGATTCCAGTTCCATAAATAATTCTGCAAAACTTGGTAGATATTCCTAAATTCTAGGTTTAGCAAACTATGTTCTTCTGATGTTCATCCCATTCCATGACATTTTCTTGCTGAATTGTGCAATATGCATGAACTGAAGAATAACAGTTCTGTGGACTTCCCTTTCTCAGTTTCATACATCAATCCACGGTACATGCAGTCATTCCACAGTTCCTTATGTAACAGAGTTATCTGTTCTGTGGCATTACATTCCACAATTTAATACATCAGTCCACAGTACATAGATTAATTCTGCCATTCTTAGTCAAATTTTACAAAAGTTTCTAAAGTTCATTCTGATATTTTATGGAAGCGAAATTCTGACTTTCATGATTCTTCCACTGGCAGAATTATGTTTTCACACAGCACTAGTGCAGTATATACTGTTGTATTTTATGCAGAGTCTTGCTATAGATGTCTAAAACAAGTTACAAGTGGATGGTACATATTGTGCTAAACACTATGTGAAACAAATTATTTTGTATGCCATACTATTCACAAGACCCACAAAACCATGCAGCAACAGACATACAACTTTGTGGTGAATATGCAGTTTAGCATTTGACCTACAGAGACTTACATAAACCAGTAGAGCCATGAAGCACACAGCAGGACCAGTATCATGGCCTTGGGTTACAAGATGAGGGGGTGCAGATTAGGGTTGCTAATTACAACTTTTGAATACATAGATATTGATGAAAAAAGGGGACCATATGATCCATCTAGTCTGCCCAAGGTTCTATCCCCCTCCCTTATCTGCCCTTCAGTGTTATGATGTATTTTTGTTTATCCCAAGCATTCTAAAAAGCCCCAACTGTTTTTGCTTCCACCACTCCTCAGGGGAGGCTGTTCCATGCATCACCCACTCTTGCTGTAAAAAAGAACTAATTTGTTTCACTCCTGAACTTGCACCCCCCAGCTTCATATCATGCCCTCAAGTTCTTGTGTAACTCTTGAATTGCAATAGATCCTCAAACTGAACCCTATTTATTCCCTTCATGTACTTGAAGGTTTCAATCATATCTCCCCTCTCTTTCCATTGTTCCAAGGAATACATGTTAAGATCCCTCAGCCTTTCATCATATGGCTTCTGTTGCAGTCCTTGTATCATCTTTGTGGCTCTCCTCTGTACTGTCTCCAATCTTTTTAAGTCTTTCCTAAGATGTGGCCAATGGAACTGCGTGCAGTATTCCAGATGTGGTCTTACTAGTGATCTATAGAGTGGTATTATGACTTCCCTTTTTCTACTAGTAATACCAATTCCTATGAATCCCAGCATACCATTTGCCTTTGATGCAATCTTCTCACACTGTCTGGACCTTTTTATATTTTCCATTAGAAACACTCCCAATCTCTTTCCTGCTTTGTGGCTTCTAGATTAATGTATCCCATGTAGTACTCCTCTCTAGGGTTGCTCTTCCCTAGGTGCATAACCTTGCACTTCTTTTCATTGAATTTTAGCCGCCATGTTTTTGACCACGAATCCATCTTTTTGAGATCTGCCTTCATCTTATCTACTCCACTCTGAATATTGACTCTATTTCATATCTTCATGTAATCAGCAAATAGGCTCACCTTGCCCTCCAATCCTTCAGATTTGTCCCAGTGAAAACATTTAAGAGGATGGGAACCAATTCTGAGCCTGTGGCACTCCACTAGTAACCCCCCTTTTGTCTGATAAGGTGCCATTTACAAGTATTCTCTGTGTCCTTGTGCTCAGCCAGCTCCTTATCCATTCAACCACTTTCAGATCAATTCCCTTGCTAGAAAGCTTGTTTAGCAGCCTTCTGTGTGGTACAGAGTTGGGAGTGCTCCTCGACTCAAGTTGAATCCATGTTTACATATACTTGATAGCTCTGATGATTTTACTAGAACAGGTAAACATATTTAAGTAATAAGGTGTTCTTTTAGACCCTAGTTCAGGGTTGTTTCCCAAAGTTAAAGCCGTAAGCAGAATAATCAATTCTAAATTGGGTTTGTTGTATAAATTTAAGGCTTATCTATAAATTGAATCCTGTAAAACAATTGCTATGGGTAATTTATTGCCACACCTTGATTATGTTTCCTCATTATATTATAATTTAGGGGTGAGGGAGGGTAGGGTTTTGTGTGTGGCTTATAATAACATTTGTCGATTTGTTCTTAGTGTTTCTTTGTTGACACATCATTGTGTTTTGTATTCTTCTTTGGGTTGGCTATCTCCCAAAATAAAAAGTTTGCCTATGCGCTTGGTAAATTGACCCATCATGCTATTTATGCTGGGAATACATCTCCTTTATCTGATTTGGCAGAATTTAGGGATTCTCAGGATAATTTGCATTCTAATCAAGGAGTCATTTTGAAAACAGGTGTTAATAAGTGTAATTCTGTTTTTTGATCATTTGTACCATCTGTTGCTCATTTGTGGAATGATTTACCTTTTTCTCTTAGATCCATTAATTCAGTAACAGGATTTAAGGTTAAATTTAAACATTATTTGTTATCAATTGATATTTGTAATTGTTAGTATATTGTTTGTTAAGTGATTGTATTGTCTTCATTATTGATTGTTTTCTGGTCAGACCAGAAAAAGGGCATTGCCAGTGTCCTTACCTAGTTAACAAATAAAAAAAAAAGGCTTTGCTGAATTTCAGATAAATCACACCAACAGCACCACCTTGGTCCACAGCTTTGGTTACCCAGTTGAAGACATCTGTTAGGTTTATCTGGCATGATCTTCCTGTGGAAAAACTGTGCTGTTTTGGGTCCAAATTTATGCTATCTTCTTGAGATGTTAGAATTATTTCTTTGAGTAGGACTTCCATTGTATTGCCTACAACTGAGTTGAGGTTACCCAGGTGGTAGTTGCCTGAGACCTCCATACTCCCACTCTTATGGAGAGGGACAACATTGGCCATTCTCCAATCCCTCAGCACCTCCCCTAGTTCAATAAATATTAGCCCTGTATGAGGTACCAGACTGTCGATGATTGGTTCCATACTTGTAGCTCACAAGAGGGGTCAAAAGGGTAGCTTTGGGGTGGGAGTTAGGCTTCACAAACCTAATAGAATATTTTCAAACTATGTGTGAGTTAGATAGGGTGTGTCAGAGGGGAAAAGAGTGGATTTATACTGGCTCCCAAAAGACAGTACTAAAATATAACCTAGCCCTTTTAGTCTTACTCATGGAGGCACCATGCAGCTTACTTCAGCATAACATTACTGGGTAAGGAACACCCACAGGTGGCTCAACCACCTTATTTGAACACATAAAGCATGGTTAGTATACTGATTCAAATGACCTGATGTGCACATAAGTAATTCCATGAAACATTTATAATATAATCACTAGGAAATACAACACAATAAAATATTATTTAAATGCAGTAAGCATCTGCAAGTGGTAATTTTAATGAAATTATGTATGAAAAATTGAATGTATGCTGTTTTTGTTTATCAAAAAGTTAATTATGTTTTTTAGATGCCAAAGGGTTGACACTAGATATTTTTCCTTTATGACTTGTTCTACAGTCTGACAGTTTGTATGATATGGCTTCTCCAGAATCAGCATAGCAGCTGTCATGATATGCAGTTACACTGTATGAAAGACAACTAGTGCTGCAGATCTTCAATAGAAAAAAAAATCGTAGTTTATGTTCTAGAAACAAGGGAAAAATGACATAGAGGAAAGAGTTGCAGGTTAAGAATACGTAAGACTTTAGCAAGCATTCACAGAAAGATAACTATGAATTAGCAAATTTACAGAAAGGCAATCAGAGCAAATTAAAAATAGCCCTTAAAGCAAACAAGAACATTATTTTAAATAAAATTAAATTTTAAAGACAGTATAGCCTGAATGATGAATTGTAGAACACATTAAATGCAACTCTTTGCCTTTGGCATTTAATCCAACCATCAGATGTGTTTTTGATGTTTGAGTACAATGTGGTAACAGCAAATTAGTTTATTTTTACAGGTTCCTATTGCTGGATAAAAGTGCTGTAGGAAATAGCAAGTAATGGCAAACCTCATTTAAACTGGACCACAGGTTTTCCTGGGCAGAAACAGTTACAACAAAGTTTTCCTTATCACTTGATCAGTTTGTTATAGCTTTCTTCTGATATATATTGAATGCCATGGTACAAAATGGCTTTTTTAAGATTTTTATTTTGGTATGTATGCATGTGTGTGTATGGTGTATTTACTGGCAGCAGGCTGTGTTAAGTTACATAGCACCTTTTACTTGATTTTAAGAACCTTTTGCATCCATTTATTTGAATTTAAAACTGTGTGTTCTGCACTTTCACGAGTCCATTTGAGCCCTGTTTTGCCTAGACAGAAAACAGGATGAGTGGGCTGGGTAGTGCATCCTGAATTGCAGTGAACTATCAGCCTAGAGGGGATACTTGTTGATTCATTTGGGGCACTATAGTCAAGTCTGGTGTGCCAGAGCTACGCATGAGTGGGCCTCACAAGCATTAAAATGCTGGTTTTAAGCAATCTGTTATGGGAGACTGTGTGACCCCTGGGAGTCACTTCTGTGTCACAGTCACTGTAAAATCAAGCCCTGCTGTGAGCAGAGCATGCGGCAACACATGCAAAGACACATGCCAATGTACTAAGAAGTGGCAGGAAACATAGGGAGAGGAGACATAGACTAGGGTGGTTTAAAGCAGGAGAAACAGGAGGAGTCAACAAGATAGAGTCAAAGCAATTTTTCAAAGGAGGAGTGGGATGATGCTAGGCATGTACTTAGTGGGAGGGAGTTCCAGAAATGGGGGGGCATGACAGGCAAAAGCACTAGCACCTTTGGATGTTCTATATCTAGGCATGTGAACAGGGGCATTATTAGCAGAATGAAGACCATAGCTGGAAGAATAGTTTATAAATAATCCTGCCAGTAGTTTGGAAATTTGGGCTCTGATAATGTTATCTATAAGTGATCCGTAAGCATAAGATCTTGCTGCTGAAGGGGAAAGCCAGCCAAGGTCAGTGTAGAGGAGGCAATGGTGTTCCAAACTAGGCAAGGAGGAGGCATAGTGACAGATGATATTATAAGTAACATCCCATTTTTGAAAGCTAGATTTACAGGCAGAGGCATAGGTTGCTACATGATAGGAGATACACAGTAGGAGTATTTCACGGGCTATTGCAAGTCTAGCAGATGGTGTGAGCACATAAGTAGTCTGGTAGGCAATACCAAGTTTCATATTTACCAGCTTGCAAGTCTGCTGAATATGAAGATCGAAGTTAAGAGTCGGGTCAAGGGTGATACTGAGATATTTAAAAGAGTTGACAACCACAACAGCTGAGCCATTTGCAGTGGAAACTTTGAAATTAGATTGGGAGAGTTTGGGTTTAATGTTGGAACCAAATAACATGGCCTGGGTTTTTCCTTCATTCAAGATAAGCTTGTTAGTCATCAGCCAGTGTTGAATGACTTGGAGGTCATGGGAGAGTCATGTGTTCATATCAGTTACATTCTTTGCACTGGTGTACATGACAATATTGTCAGCATATAGTAGGGAGGTTGTGTGAGCGAGATTGGGTGTGATATTGTTTATGAATATAGAAAAAAGCAGGGGGCCTAGGATGGACCCTTGTGGCACTCCAATATTAATAGTAGCTTTGTCCGAGAAGGTTGAGTTAAATGTTACTGAATGAGTCCAGTCCCCTAGGTAGTTGCTGAACCATCTAACAACATTTGGTGAAACACCTAGAGATTTTAGGGTTGTTAGTAGGATGGGGAGATCAACTAAGTCCAAGGCTTTAGTCATGTCAATGAATACGGCCCCAGTGAGGAAGCTGGAGTCCATGGCCTGTAGGGTATCAGACGTAAACTTGAGTAGTGCTGTGGTTGTACCATGACCTTTGCAGAAACCATGCTGGGCCATTGTAAGAAGGTCATATTGCAGGAGAAAGTCAGTGGTTTGAGTGGCAACAAGTTTCTCAAGAATTTTACTAAGAACTGAAAGGATGGCAATTGGCCTATATTTGGATGGGTCTTTACAGTCACCTTTTTTGAAAACAGGGGTGATCCTAGCTGTCTTCCAAATGTCTGGAACATAGCTTTGGCAGAGGGAGAGAGTAAATATTTTTGCTAGAGGAGCAGCTATTTAAGGGGCCGCAAGTTTTAGGAGTTTAGGTTCGAGGTCATCAGATCCAGTCACAGATAACTCAGATATGTTATTGAGCAATCTTAAGACATTGCGGTAGGAGACTGACTTGAAAAAGAATTTAGGTGCCGTGACATCAGTGGAGGAGGGGGAGTTTGATAGGACAGGGAAGGATGAAGTGTATTGGGTTAGATCAGAGAATTGAGCATTGAAGAAATTAGCAATGGTATAGAGGTTGTTACAGTGTATGCCATTTAGTAGCATGTCATAAGGAGTAGAGGCCTGGTTAGAACTCAAGAAGGATGTAATATGTGACCAGAATTTATTAGGGTCACCATAGGAGTTTTCTAATATTTCCTTACAAAAGGAACTTTTGGCTTTTTTAATGTCCTCTTTTCAGGCATTTCACAAGGTCCTATAAGTAATCAGTTCAGCAGGTAACCCAGTTTTTTCTATAAAGGAGCCAGCTTTTGTCCCACTGACGAAGTTTGGTGAGCAAGTCAGATTTAAGCCAGCGGGTCTGATGATTTTTTACCCTGCGGGTTTTAAGGGGTCAGAGTTTATTCTGAAGCGCAAGAAAGTTAGTGAGGAAGAAGTTTAGAGCTGTTTGGTCATCACTAGATTTGTAAAGAGGGGCCCAGTCAATAGCATTGATTTCAGATTTGAAAGCCAGTGGGTTTAGGTGACAGTAATTTCGGAAAGTAATAAAATGTGGATTGGATGAGGTCGGGCTACTCTTACCCTATATGCAGAAAGTAGGGGAGTGGTCTGTGATGGCATCATCTAGAACTCCTGAGGAGATTAGATTTTCAGGATGATTAGACATTATCCAGTCCAGCAGAGCACTGGAGTTAGAATGCAAGCCAGTTCTGGTGGGATCACCAATCAGCTGGTGCAGGTTGAAACTTTGAAGCCTGTTCAGGGATGCAGGTTGTGAGTTACCCAGCCAGTTTATATTTATGTCCCCGAGCATTAGGACTTCATGTCTTTAAGAAAGAAGAGAGGTTTGTTCCAATAATTCATCAACATCAGTTTCGCCTCCTGAGGGGGGATTATAAGCACAAACAATATGTAATTTTTTGGAACCAAGAGAAAGGAGAACATGTAGTGCTTCAAACTTGTGCTTAGTGGTACACTTGCCATACTCTTGCTTACCGCATAATTTTACCCTGCTATACCTGTGTTCCCTAATATAGTCTACTCTGAGTGGTATCTCATTACTATTGCCAATAAAACGCTGCTTAAGAAAATGTTAGACACCATTATGACCCTAGAAGGTGAGGTGGGGGTAAAATGTACAGAATGTCGGATGTATACCATCATGTCTGTACCTATTCCAAAATGCCCATTTTCATGCCCAAAATGTAAACACTGATTAAATAAATTGCCTTTTTCAATACCAGACTGGCAGTCCTAGAAAAAATTCAACAGGACATGGTTAGTAGGCTAAAAGAAAGGAACCCACCCCCCGCCTTATCACCACCCCTAGCCCCACTCAGGTTCAGAATGGTGAATGCTCAATAATTACAAACAAACCAATGTGGGGTTCCCCTACACTTCCCCAGTAGCTATATCAGCTTCTGGGAATATCATTCAGAATATTCCACCAACGGTTTCTGAAAAACATAAAAAGCATGAAAGGGAGGAGGATTCCACTGGGAGTACAGACAACGAGTGGTATTTTATCCAGAGCACTAGGGTACCAAAACAGGGATGTAAGGCTGAACATTTTTACCCTTCCTACACTTCATAGATTTGACTCCTTAAACTCAGTGGTCTACGAAGATCTAATTAGTATCCAAAATAACCCCACCCTGAGCTCATCTACCATGAGTATGAACTGCCCTATTAATAATATTATCCCAAGCCCTATCCCAGGTGCCACAGATAAAACGCAAGTTAAATAGCACAGTACCCATGCCCTGCACCACTAATGATGCAGTGACAAATGACACCAACAACAACAAGCATTTTTCAAAGCCAAGTGTTGCTTGCTGTCATTAGCAGTGGAAGTGCAGGAGTTAGACAGGTGCAGTATAGAAATGGCAGTGACGTAATGCACTGGTGCCAACTCCATCCTCACCCTGCAGAGATGGACAGGCATCAGCGTGTGCCTTTGAGTCATCGCCCATAACGGTCATGACATTTCACCTTACCCTACCCTGCAGACACTTACAAGTGTCAAAGTGTGCTTTGGAGTGTTCGGGCTTTACACGCACCTCATTCCATAAGGAAATACACTGAAATGGATGCAGTATAGGAGAATGGGGTGAATTCTGGGGCCAAAGGGTCCAAAGTGCACCTCGATGCCTGCCACTGGCTACAGGGTGGGGGTGGAGTGGCATGAACATTACTGCTGACAATCCAAATCACACCCCTGACGCATGTCAGTCCCTACAGGATAGGGCGTTATGGTCAAAAACCCTAACACCCTTGGCGTTTCTTGGTATTTTTACTCCAAGTTTTCAACATGGGCTTTTTGTGACTCCAACACATGAACAGTGACACTATCAGTTTGTTAGCTGAAAGGTGATTTTGTACAGTGACTGTGGCACTTGGCACCACAGGTGAAAAAACACATTTCAAACAGGATGTGAAAAATGACACCTGTACTGTTCTTGAACTGGTGTAAAAAATGGCAATTTTGAAAATCTGGAGTGAATATATAAAAAAACTGCTGAAGTCACGAGTGTGCATCGAAACTGCGCAACGCACAACCATAATGTAATTAATTTGGGGATATTTTACAGCAGATTTTCAACACAGGCATTTTGGTACCTCCGCTCATGAACACTGTCATTGTGATCTGTCCCGAACCCTGATTTCCCACAGTGACCACACAATTAAGTGCTAGAAGTGTGAAACACATGTTGGCCATGGTGTGAAAAATGACAGCTGTACTGTTCATAAGGAGGTGTGGAAAAATGCCAATTTTGAAAATCTGGAATGAAAATATTATGAATTCATGAACTTACGTAGGTGAGTGGAAATTGTACAATGCACGCTCGTAACACAGTCATTTTATGGATGTTTGTCACCAAATTTTCAACATAACAAGTTTAACACCTCTGCTCATGAACAGTGTCACTGTGATTTTCTTAATCTGTCCCAAACATTGATTTTGCACACCGACCGTGAAACTGTTCGGTACATGTGCGAAAACACATTTTGGGCAAGATGTGAAAAATGACAGCTGTACTGTTCATAAGGACGTGTAGTAAAATGGAAATTTTGAAAATGTGGAGTGGAACTATTAAAAATGCTTTAAGTTATAATTGTGAGTAGGAACTGCACAATGCACGCTCGTAAAACAGACATTTTGGGGAATTTTTTCACCAAATTTTCAACATAGGGTTTTTGGGGCCTACCTCATGAACAGTGTCACTGTGATTTTATTAATCTGTGCTGAACATTGATTTCATACACCAATCGTGTCATTGTGTGCTTCATGTGTGAAAACACATTTCAGGCGAGATGTGAAAAATGACAGCTGTACTGTTCATAAGATGGTGTGGTAAAATGGCAATGTTGAAAATCTGGAGTGAAAATATTAAAAATGCTCAAAGTTATGATTGTGAGTAGGAACTACACAATGCATGCTCATAAAACAGTTATTTTTGGGAATATTTTTACCAAATTTTCAACATAGGGGTTTCGGAACCTACCTCATGAACTGTGACACTGTCATTTCATTAATCAGTCACAAAAGAAGGTTCCGCGCAGTGACCATGAAATCATCTTTTGGGACCGAATAACAAAATGACAGTAAACGAGTTCATGAGGTTGGGTCCCAAGAACCCAATGTTGAAAATTTGATGAAAAATTCCACAAAATGGCCGAGATATGCATCAAAGTTGAAAAAAAAACAAGCTTACCGGCATTTCTTCAGTTCGCAGTCGGCTTTGAAAAGTGCAGACGTGTTCCTGGTCCACCGAAGATCATCGCACTGGGCTCTGGAGGTAAGTGTGGGTGAGGTGGGGTGTGGGAGGTGGGGTATGCAAGGGGGCCATGGGTTGAGGAGGGGCAAGTGAATCAATGAGGGACTGTTTTTTTCTAGTTTTTTTACACAGACGATGGGGGACTTTTTTCATGCTGGGGTGGGCTCCCAGCATGGCACCAGGCAGTTTGTTTGGGGGGCAGTGGAGCTGATGAGGGATTGGGCACCCCCGTTGGCCAAAGAGACTTTTGCCATGCTGGGGTGGGCTCCCAGTGTGGCAGATGGAAGTTTGTTTGGGTGGCAGTGGAGCCGACAGGGTATTGGGCACCACTATCAGCCATACAGTGTGCTGGGGGAACGCATGAGCAGAGGGGCGATTGGGCACCCCCCTCAGTAAACAACAAATGGGGGGAGGTGCATTATGCTGACAGAGATTGGGCTACCCCATCAGCAAAATAGAAACATAGACTTCGATTGCAGAAAAGGACCACTTGGCCCACCCAGTCTGGCCATTTCCCTACCTATTGGATAAGTTGCAGATTCTAGTTAACTGGGGGGGGGGTCATGCTGACAGGGGGGTTGGGCACCCCGTTGACATTTCTTTTTATTGCGGCTTCTTTCCATCTGCTTCCTGGGGACTGTGAGACTCCGACGGAGAAGCCATCGCCATGGGGACACCAATCAGCTGTTTTATAGCGTGTAATGCACCAAAACAGCTGATTGCGTGGTAACGTGGCCTGGATTTCTCCCTAACTGCTGAAAGCAATGTGTTTCTTGCACATGCGTGCATGCAACACAAAAAAGGGGAAGGTTCAACCAGTATAGCAGATAGCAATGAGATTATGAAAACTCAACCGGAGAATACCACAGAGAACCCAAATATTGAATAAATATTTATACTGGGAGATTCTATCACCAAATATATGGACAGATTCTCCACAAAGGGGAATAAAGAGAATATAGTCAGTTGTAGTTACAGTGGTGCAATTATAAAAGACATTACTAGGATGTTGCCAGGTATCTTACAAAATGTCAAAAACCCCAAAACTGTAATTCTACACACGTGTACTAAAGATCTTAGCAAACAGGGGATAGAAGAAACTATCAAGGACACGCAACAGGTTGTCAAAACTTTAAAGGGACTAAATGTCAGGACCATTGTGTCAGAGATTTTACCTGTACCATGGGCAATTAGAAGAAAAACCAGTAACATCAAGGCCAATAACAACTGGTTATGCAGGTGGTGCCTCTTGAATGACATCAGCTGCATTAGAACTTGGGAGAAATTTGCTGATGACAATACTATGTTCTCTCAGGAGAGCTTACACTTATGCAAGGGAGTTACTAGATTACTGGGTAACATATTCCATCAGGTATTAAATGGTAACCACCAGGTTCCAAAAAACTAAAAAGTAGGGGATGTGAGGAAAGAAATAATATGGGAAACCAAAATAAGGGATGTAACAGGAGAGTTAAACAAAAAAGAAAACTCAACTTAGTTTTCTTGTTAACAAATGCCAGAAGCTTAAACACAGTAAAAAAAGGATGAGCATGAACTCATCTTAAATCAGAATAACATTGATGTAGCTGCAATCACAGAAACCTGGTGGGGGAATCCTCAAGATAGAATATAAATATTCCTGGATACAATGTTTTCCACATGGATAGGATAGAAAGAAAGGGATGAGGAGTTGCCTTTTTCATAAAGAATGACATAAAATGTAGACAAATCAATGATACCTTAGCAAGTCACTGAAGTGAAATAATATGGATGGAACTACTTAGGGAAAATCAAAATAAAATGCTGACAGGTTTGAGTTACAGAGCACCTGACATAGGCATACAGGAACATCAACGTTTTGTTGACAATATTGAAGGCAAATTAAATAGCAGGAAAATTATACTCATAGGTGATTTTAATACCCCTGGGACTGACTGGGAAGTTGGAACAGCCACTACAAATCAGAAACAGATATTTCGGGATTTTTTTTTGGTAAATGGGTTACAGCAAATGGTCTAAGAATCCACCAGAAACACAAACATTTTAGACCATATATTAATCGACATGACAAAAAAGTGCATAACTTAGAGATACATGAGCCTCTGCTAAATGGGGACCATAATATCTTGACCTTTTCCATAAATATAGTAATCAAAAAAGAGGAGGGCCGGCCCGGTGGCGTTGAGGGCTGAGGAGCTAGACGCATTACCTCAAGCCACGCTGGGGACCCATGTTTGGGAATGAGCACGGGTCATCAGGGGTTGGCGGGGAGGAGAAGGATTGAGCATCCATTGGACTGCTCTCCTCCTCCGGGGTGGGAGGACATTAGCTGTCGGTACTCCACTGACCCCTAGTGGCTGCTGGGGGGCAGCGTGCTGACGCTACAGCCAAAGGGGAGGAGACGGGGCAGACATTTGGTGAGAGTGCATGCAGAAGCGTGCGCGCTTTCACTGCAGGCGTCATTGCACACCCTGCCTCCACACAAGGGGAGAAAAGCAGAAAAAACAGCTCCAGCAGAATGAAGTGATCCCCGCAGTGCCATCTCCGAGAAGGCACCTCCCTGGCATGGATCCGTTTGTGGTGGCTTGAGTCACTCCCCACCACTCTGCCATGAAGGAAAAGTCGTGGGGTGCACAAGGGAAGGGGTCTAACCTTCGGGACTGTGCTGGGGGACAACTGAAGGCAGGCTTGCAAGTTGGGAGCTCTGGAAGAAATAATACATCAAAAAAAAGAGGAGGTGAAAACTGTAGTGAAAGACCCACAATAGTCCAAATTTTATTCGCTTAAAACAAAAACTCAACCAGTGAGATTGGGACTACGATTATACAATATCTGAACAGCTCTGGTCTAGATTCAAAAACAAATTACACAAATTAGTAAACAAATACATACCATACAGAATATTACATAACAAAAAAGGAAAAATACTTTTTTGGCTCACCACGAGAGTGAAAAAAAACTATTGGCTATAAAACGAAAAGCTTATAGGGCCCTAAAAAGGGGAAAAATGAATACAGTAGGTATAAGTATAAGGCAGCCTTGAAGAAATGCAAAGCTAATATTAGAAAAGAGAAAGGCAAAATTGAATTCAGGCTAGAGCACATCAAAGATGGTGGGGGGAAGTTTCTATGCCTATGTAAACAATAAAAAACAAGCATTTGTCAATGCCGAATGTTTGCTTGCTGATATTAGCATTGGATGTGCAGGAGTTAGACAGATGCAGAATAGGAGTGGCAGTGAAGTATTGAACTCACGCTAATCCCACCTCCACGCTGCAGAGATGGACAGGCATTGGGGAGTGCCTGTGGGTCATTGCCCATATGGTTCATGGCATTTCACCTCATCCTATCCTGTAGACACTGATAAGTGTTGAGGTGTGCCTTGGGGTGTTCGACTTCACAGTCACCCCATTTCATAAGGATGTATGCTGAAATGGGTGCAGTACAGGAGAATGGAGTGAAGTCTGGGGCTGAAGAGTGCAAGCCATATCTCGATGCCTGTCACTGGCTTCAGGGTGGGGGTGGGATGGCATAAGTCAGCGATCCAAAGTCACACCACTGATGCCTGTCAGTCTGTACAGGGTGGGACGTTATGGTTAAAAACCCTAATGCCCCAGGCGTGTGTTGGTAGTTGCACTACAAATTTTCAACATGGCCTTTTTTGTGACCCCCACCTTATTAAACAATTTGGGACCTCTTTTCATGAACAGTGGCACTGTGATTTTGTTAATGTGTCCAGAACTTTGAATTTCCACAACAACCGTGCCATTCTGCACCAGATGTGTGAAAACACAGATCAGGCAGGATGTGAAGAATGACACCTGTACCATTCATAGGGAGGTGTGAAGGAATGGGAATGGTGAAAATCTGTAGTGAAAATATTAAAATGCTCGAAGTTCCGAGCATATGTGGAAACTGCGCAACACATGCTTGTACCTCAGTCATTTAGTGGAATTATTTCACCAAATTTTCAAGATAGGCCTTTTGTGCCCTCTGCTCATGAACACTGTCACTATGATTTTCTTAATCTGTCCAAAACATTAATTTACCACAGTGACCGCGCCATTGTGTGCCAGATGTGCAAATGCATATTTCGGGCAGGATGTGGAAAATGACAGCTATACTGTTCATAAGGAGGTGTGTAAAGTTGCCAATGTTGAAAACCTAGAGTGAAAATATTACAAATTCAGGAAGTTATGGGCATGCGTTAAAACTGCACAATGCACGCTCATAATGCAGTCATTTTTTTGGAATTTCTTCACCAAATTTACAACATAGGCTTTTTGAGAGCCCACCTCATGAACAGTGACACTGTTGTTTTGTTAATCAGTCTGGAAAGATGATTCCAAGCAGTGACTGCAAAATCACCCTTTTGGACTGAATAACTAGATGACAGTGACTGATTTCATAAGATGGGGTCGCAAGAACACCATGTTGAAAATTTGGTGCCAAAATTCAAAAAAATGGCAAAGATATGCACCAAAGCTGAAAAAAAAACCAACATTTATGCCATTATACAGCATACCAGCATTTCTTTAGTTTGCAGTTGGCTTTGAAGAGTGCAGGCTTGTTCCTGGTCCACCGAAGATAGTCAAGCTGGGCTCCGGAGGTAAGTATGGGGTGTGGGTGTGTGTGGGGAGGTAGAGTACACAGTGGGTGGGTGCGGTTGGGGATGGGTCATGGGGCTCAACGAGGGACCATTTTCTTTTTTTACAGGATTTAAAATAAAAAAAAGACATTGCAGGACACTTTTGGCATGCTGGGGTGAGCTCCCAACATGCCACCTGGCTGGGTGTTTGCTGGAGAAGAGGGTACTGGAGCTGATGGGGATTGGGCACCCCGGTCAGCCATACAGTGCGGTGGGGGGAGTGGGAGCCCATGAGCCAAGGGGGATTGGGCACCTCCTCGATGCATAACAAATTGGGGGGGGTACATCATGCCAATGGGGATTGGGCTACCTGTTCAGCAAATGAACTATGGATGGAGGGCATGCCAACAGGGGGACTGGAAACCCTGAAGTCAGCTTTCATGGGGACTCTGAGGCGGGTGGCGAGAGACGCCACCTACTGCCATATTATAAGAAATGTTACACCAGGCAAGGTACCACCCTGCAATGACAGGTAACACCCTCAATGCATCAGTAGATTTGTTTCAGGTTGGTGGCAGGCTAGCTGAACTAGTATCAGGAGCATGCCACCGCATTGAGGAAAGTGGGCCAAGACTCAAAAGGCACTGTGGGCATTGGCCTCCACAGTGCCGCACCTCCAAATCCCCTCTTTTCTCCTAAGCAGTCATGAAATGTTTCTTGTGCATGCATGCATGCAAACATAAAAAATACTGAAAGTACTGTTGGGCCACTGAAAGTCAACCATACTGAGGAATGTGATCCACAAGCAATGGTACAAGAATATAATAGGTACTTCTGTTTACGGTGCTGTGCATCCTGAAGCAACTACACCAGGCAGGGTTAACCAAGCAGATACACTATCAAACATAACTAAAGATGAAATAGGGGAAAAACTGAACAAAAAAAAAAAAAATGAAAATCCCCTGAGCCAGATGCACTGCATTCGAGACTGCTAAAAGAACTTTGAAAATGGCTAATAGACCCTTTACATAAGATATGTAATATGTCCATCAGTACAGGTGAAATCCATCCCAATTGGAGATCTACAGTGGTAGTACCTATCTATAAAAAGGGTGATTGTGGGAATATGGCTAACTATAGACCTATAAGTCTTACCAGCATATTGGGTAAAATTATGGAATCCCTGATAAAGGATAGGTTGGAACAAGAAACCATAACTAAAAACTTTCTAGATAACACCCCAACACAGGTTTAAAAAATACAAATCCTGTCTCACCAGTAATCTGGTGAGTTATGAGTGAGTGGGGGCCCTATTAGATACAAAATCTCCAGTGGATGTGATTTATATAGACCGCTGTAAGGCATTCAACAAAGTCACACAATCCATCAAGACAGAGAAGAAAAATGTACTCACCTTAGTAATTGTGTTTCCTCTAATTTTTGTGTCATCTACAAATTTGATTGTAAAACTCATAACTCTTTCTGCCATGTCAGAAAGAAATATAGAAAACAGAACAGGGCCCAACACAGATCCCTGTGGCACCCCACTCATAACAGTCCCCTCACCTGACATGTGGCCTCTAATTCTCACAATATGTGTTCTATCACTCAACCAAGCCTCCAACCAATTCACAACAGTTTTGCTTATTCAGATGTGATACGTTTTCAAACAACATGATGTCTTGCTGTATTCTGGCAATGTGTATTCTGACAATATGCAGTAACCCCAGCACTGCTCCGGAGATGAAAGAGTTAACTCTATGCTAAGAGCATAGAACGTTGAGCTTGTGCTCGGTTCAAACCTCTTTCTGCTGCACTTTCAAGTGTAACCGTCAGATTCTTATGAGCCAAGACTAACTAAGTGCACCTATAATGTGGAAATTGTAAAAAAAAACCACTAGCCATAAGGACAACCAAAAGTATTGGAATCCCTAAGACTCAAGTCGAGAACTCCAAAACAAAAAACTCAGGTAGTGAACTCAACATAACTTTATATATAACAAACAATAGAGCCACTATGCACAGCTCCTCCCAAAGGAGAGGGAGCCAATGCACCTCTGGGGTGCAGCACTGAACCTGCCGGCCCACTTCCCAAAAACCAGGTTCTGAGTGGGGAGGTGGGGGGGAGGAGGTTAGAATACGGCAACACTCCATTAGAAGAAACACAATTACTGAGATGAGTAAGTTTTTCTTAAACAACATGAAGACTTGCTGTATTCTGACAATATGCAGACTACCAAGCAGTACCTCCCAGGAGGAGGGTACAGAACCTACTTAAGAAATACGCTCTGCAGCACTGCTGTACCAATCCTAGAATCACTCCTAGCCTGGAAGTCCAGAGAGTAATGCTTGGTAAAAGTATGAACTGTTTTCCAGGTGGCTGCTTTACAGAGCTCTAAGAAGGGTATATCTCTGGCTGCAGTCAGAGAAGCAGCTGTACCTCTAGTAGAATAAACCCTCAGGCCTAAAGGTGGTATTTTGCCTAGCTTGTCATAGCCGAATTGTATACAGAAACCATCCACCTTGCAATAGTTCATTTGGCAGCAGGTCTACATTTCCTCACTTCACCATAAGTGAGGAACAGTTGGGAAGAGCCGGATCTAAAATCCTTAGTACCTCCAGGCTATGCAATCTCCTTTCCCCTGAAGAGGAATGATCAGTGAAAAAGATAGGAAGGGACATGGACTGGTTCAGATGAAAATCTGACACCACTTTGGGTAAGAACCTCCTATTGGTTCAAAGGACCACCTTATCTCTATGGAATGAAATAAAGTCAGGCTCCACTGACAGAGCTTGCAGTTCACTGATCCGTCTGACAGAGGTAATAGCTACCAAAAAGACAGCTTTCCAAGTCAAGTACTTAAGGTCTGCAGAGGCCAAAGGCTCAAAGGGTGATTGCATAAGTTGAGCAATGCAAACATTGAGATCCCAAGCAGGAACAGTTTCCTTAAAGGGAGGATTAGTATGAAGTAGCACCTTAAAAAAATTTACAGAACACAGGGTGAGAAGCTAGAGAAGAAAGCTTCCCCACTGATAAAAATGCAGAAACAGCAGATAGATGCATCTTGAGGGTAGTTGGTCTGAGGCTTAGGCTATTGAGATGAACCATATAGTCCAGAACTGCAGACAAGTCAGCAGAGTCTGGTAATATCTGTTTACTAGAATGCCAAATACCAAACCTTTTCCATTAGGAGTTGTAGGTTTTCCTAGTGGCAGGTTAACGAGAAGCCTTGAGGATGTCCAGAACCCCCTGAGACAGATTCATATTTGCATATTCTAGCTCTTCAAGAGCCAAGATTTGAGATTGAGAGACTGCAGATTGGGATACCAAATTCTCCCTTGAGAGGAAGTTAACAGATTGTGATTTCTGGGGAAAGCCAGTGGAAGATGGACTGCCAGAGACAGCAAGAGAGGATACCAAGACTTCCTCACCCAGTCTGGAGCAATCAGGATCACTCTGCAAGATTGTGACCTTATCTTGACCAGAACTCAACTCTGAGCAATAGAGGAAAGGGGGGGGGGGAAGGCATACAGAAATTTCCCCACCCATTCCAACAGTAGAGCATCCAGGGGGCTGAGCCCAATACTGGGGGTCTGCAACAAAAGAGAGGAAGTTGGTGATTGTCTGGAGTTGCAAAGAGGTTTATCTGAGGAGTGTCCCATCTTAGAAATATCACTTTTAGCACTAGAAGATCCAAGGACCATTCGTGATGGCCATGAGAAATCCTGCTCAAAGCATCTGCCAAAACATTTTCCTTCCCTGGAAGGTGATCTGCTACCAGAGATGTCTGTAGAGAATAGGCAGGAGACCAGACTTTCATGGCTTCTGTGCACAAGGCCATCGACTGAGTGCCTCGCTGCTTGTTGATGTACCACATGGTGATGGTGTTGTCTGTCCTCACCTGAACCACCTTGTTTTGTACTGAATTCATGAAAGCCCGTAAGGCTAAGTATACTGCCCTGAGTTCTTTCTTTTTGTTTTTTTTTTGTTTTACCAGGTGAGACACACTAAGCTGAAAGTTTGTTTACAGGTGCAACCTGGGAGCACAGAGAAGTTAAGTGACTTGCTCAGGGCCACACAGTATGCAAGTTGGGGGCTATGGGATTCAAACCCAGGTCTCCAGGTTTGCAGCTCATAGCCTTAAACCACTGTGCTATACTGCCTCCCAAAGAGTTCTAGAAGGTTGATATGGAGAACAGACTCCTGAGGGGACCACACTCCTTGTGCTATGAAGGTTCCCAAATGAGTTCCCCATCCCAAGAGAGAAGCATCTGTGCTCAGAACCACTGAATGAGTCTGAGAGATGAATGGGACTCCTTATCTGAAGTTATCCTGATCCAACCACCACTGGAGAGTGTGGATCAAGGTCTGTGTCACTGGAATCAGTTTGGTGAGAGGGTCTTTTTTCTGGGACCAAAAAGCCCTCAAGTGAAACTGGATGTCCCTCATCTGAAACCTGACCCCTGGAACCACTTTAGTGGCAGCTGCCACGTGGCCCAGCAGTTGGAGAAAATGCCTTGCTGTGCGAGAGACCAGTAGATGAAATGAGGAAGCTAGATCTGTAAGGGTCCTTACCCTTGACAAGGGAAGAAAGGCCTTTGCTTGGACAGTGTCCAACTCCACCCCTATGAAGGTGAGGAGCTGCACTGGTTCGAGAACTGACTTTGGAAGGTTGAGGAGGAATCCCAGGGAAGTGAAAACTTGCTGGATCACTTGTAGCTTTGACTTGACTTGGTCTGGAGACTGCCCCACAATGAGTCAGTCATCGAGATATGGGAATATAGAGATGTTTTGCCTCCTTAAAAAGGCTACTACTACTGCTAGGGATTTTGTAAAGACCCTTGGTGCTGATGTTAGCCCAAAAGGCATTTCTCTGAATTGATAATGGCCTGAGAGCAGTTTGAATCTGAGATATTTTCTGTGGGAGCACCTGATGGGAATGTGAAAGTAGGCATCCTTGAGGTCCAGGGAAGCTAACCAATGCCCTGGCCTTAGAGAGGGAAGAATTATTCCCAGAGTCACCATTTTGAACTTTGGCTTTAGTAGATGCTTGTTTAAGTATCTTAGGTCAAGGATGGGCACCACTTCCCTGTCTTTTTTGGGGCAAGGAAGTATCTTTAGTACAGACCCTTGCCCCTGAGGGATGTAGGAACTCTCTCTATGGCTCTGAGGGCCAACAGAGAGGAAACCTCTACCACTAGGGCAATGGTTTCAGAGATGTTTGCAGGTGGAAAAGACCTGACCCTCAGCTTAGGAATTTTTTGAAACTGAGGGCCAGTCCCTGGCTTACTACCTCCAGGACCCACTTGTCTGAGGTAACAGACTTCCTGGCCTGGAAGTAGTAAGACAGCCTGCCTTCTACAGGGATTGGGGAGTCAACCCGGGCTGACACCTAAGGGTGTCTGCTTGGCAAGAGCCTTAGGCTAAGAGGTGGATGCAGCCCTGCTCATCCCCCCCCCTGCCTCTCCCTATAAAGAAACCCCTATGGGAAAAAGAAGAGGAGGCCTATGCCTGGTAGAAAGGCCTGTGAAAAGGCCTGCCCCTGCCCCTAGCCTGCTGCTTCTGAGGAGTTGACTGCCTTTCCTTGGCTTGTGCACTCCTATAGGTGGTCCTGTACTCATCCATCTTTTCATGTAGTTCTCTGTCTGCTCCCCGAACAGAGAATTAACTTCAACAGGGAAATCCATGGATTTAGCCTAGGTATCCTGTGAGACGCTAGTACATCTGAGCCAATTCATCCTCTGAAGAGCCACAGATATAGCCATGACTCGTGATGAAACATCATTGGAGTCCACAGCAGCATGAAACTGAACCTTAGATGCCTCTATCCCATAAGCAGTCACCACCTCCAGCTCATTGGCTACCAGAGGGGATGCCTGCTTAGCCAGATCCAAAACAGGCACCCACCTGGACTTTTGGTACCTAGCTGCATGTGTCATGTAATTAGCCTGTCTGAGTCCCAGAGATCGTTTTGAGTCTTTCCTAAGATGTGGCCAACGGAACTGCATGCAGTATTCCAGATGTGGTCTTACTAATGATCTGTAGAGTGGCATTATGACTTCCCTTTTTCTCCTAGTAATACCCCTTCCTATGCATCCCAGCATACCATTTGCCTTTTGATGCAAACTTCTCACACTGTCTGGACCTTTTTAGATTTTCCATTATAAACACTCCCAATCTCTTTCCTGCTTTGTGGCTTCTAGATTAATGTATCCCATGTAGTACTCCTCTCTAGGGTTACTCTTCCCTGGGTACATGACCTTGCACTTCTCTTCATTGAATTTTAGCTGCCATGTTTTTGACCACGAATTCATCTTTTTGAGATCTGCCTTCATCTTATCTCCTGCACTCTGAATATTGACTCTATTACATATCTTCATGTCATCAGCAAATAGGCTCACCTTGCCCTCCAATCCTTCAGATTTGTCCCCAGTGAAGACATTTAAGAGGACGGGACCCAATTCTGAGCCCTGTGGCACTCCACCAGTCACCCCCCTTTCTTCTGATAAGGTGCCATTTACCAGTACTCTCTGGGTCCTTCTGCTCAGCCAGCTCCGTATCCATTCAACCACTTTCAGAGCAATTCCCTTGCTAGCAAGCCTGTTTGCAGCCGTCTGTGAGGTACAGAGTTGGGAGTGCTCCTCGACTCAAGTTAAATCTATGTTTACATATACTTGATAGCTCTGGTGATTTACTAGAACAGGTAAACACATTTAAGTAATAATGTGTTCTTTTAGACCCTAGTTTAGGGTTTTTTCCCCAAGTTAAAGCCGTAAGCAGAATAGTCAATTCTAAATTGGGTTTGTTTTATAAATTTAAGGCTTATCTATAAATTGAATCCTGTAAAACAATTGCTATGGGTAATTTATTGCCACACCTTGATTATGTTTCCCCATTATATTATAATTTAGGGGTGAGGGAGGGTAGGATTTTGTGTGTGGCTTATAATAACATTTATTGATTTGTTCTTAGTGTTCCTTTGATGACACATCATTGTGTTTTGTATTCTTCTTTGGGTTGGCTATCTCCCAAATTAAAGTTTGCCTATGCGCTTGGTAATTTGACCCATCATGCTATTTATACAGGGAATACATCTCCTTTATCTGATTTGGCAGAATTTAGGGATTCTCAGGATAATTTGCATTCAAATCAAGGAGTCATTTTGAAAACAGGTGTTAATAAGTGTAATTCTGATTTTTGATCATTTGTACCATCTGTTGCTCATTTGTGGAATGATTTACCTTTTTATCTTAGATCCATTAATTCAATAACAGGATTTAAGGTTAAATTTAAACATTGCTTGTTATCTATTGATATTTGTAATTGTTAGTATATTGTTTGTTAAGTGATTGTATTGTCTTCATTGTTGATTGTTTTTAGGTCAGACCAGAAAAAGGGCATTGCCAGTGTCCTTACCCAGTTAACAAATCAAAAAAAGGCTTTTCTGAAGTCAAGATAAATCATGACCACAACACCACCCTGGTCCACAGCTTTGGTCACCCAGTTGAAGACATCTGTTAGGTTTATCTGGCATGATCTTCCTGTGGAAAACTTTGCTGTTTTGGGTCCAAATTTATGCTGTCTTCTTGAGATGTTAGAATTATTTATTTGAGTAGGATGTCCATTGTTTTACCTACAACTGAGTTGAGGTTACCCAGGTGATAGTTGCCTGCGACCTCCATACTCCCACTCTTATAGAAAGGGAAAACATTGGCCATTCTCCAATCCCTAAGCACCTCCCCTAGTTCAATAAATATTAGCCCTGTATGCGGTACCAGACTGTTGATGATTAGTTCCATACTTGTAGCTCACAAGAGCAGTCACAAGGGTAGCTTTGGGGGTGGGAGTTAGGCTTCACAAACCTATTAGCTTATTTTCGAACTATGTGTGAGTTAGATTAGGTGTGCCAGAGGGGAAAAGAGTGAGTTTATACTGGTTCCCAAAAGACAGTGCTACCACATAACCTTGCCCTTTTAATCTTACTCGTGGAGGCACCATGCAGCTTACTTCAGCATAACATTACTGGGTAAGGAACACCCACAGGTGGCTCAACCACCTTATTTGAACACATAAAGCATGGTTAGTATACTGATTCAAATGACCTGATGTACACATAAGTAATTGCATGAAACATTTATAATATAATCAGTAGGAACTACAACACAATAAAATATTATTTAAATGCAGTAAGCATCTGCAAGTGGTAATTTTAATGAAATTATGTATGAAAAATTGAATGTATGCTGTTTTTGTTTATCAAAAAGTTAATTATGTTTTTTAGATGCCAAAGGGTTGACACTAGATATTTTTCCTTTATGATTTGTTCTACAGTCTGACAGTTTGTATGCTATGGCTTCTCCAGAATCAGTGTAGCAGCTGTCATGATATGCAGTTACACTGTATGAAAGACAACTAGTGCTGCAGATCTTCAATAGAAAAAAAAATCTTAGTTTATATTCTAGAAACAAGGGAAAATGACATAGAGGAAAGAGTTGCAGGTTCAGAATATGTAAGTCTTTAGCAAGCATTCACAGAAAGATTAGTATGAATTTGTAAATTTATAGAAAGGCAATCAGAGCAAATTAAGAATAGCCCTTAAAGCAAACAAGAACATGATTTAAATAAAATTAAATTTTAAAGACAATATAGCCTGAATGATGAATTGTAAAGCACACCAAATGCAACTCTTTGCCTTTGGCATTTAATCCAACCATCAGATGTGTTTCTGATGTTTGAGTACAATGTGGTAACAGCAAATTAGTTTATTTTTACAGGTTCCTATTGCTGGATTAAAGTGCTGTAGGAAATAACAAGTAATGGCAAACCTCATTTAAACTGGACCACAGGTTTTCCTCGGCAGAAACAGTTACAATAAAGTTTTCCTTATCACTTGATCAGTTTGTTATAGCTTTCTTCTGTTATATATTGAATGCCATGGTACAAAATGGCTTTTTTAAGATTTTTATTTTGATATGTATGCATGTGTGTGTATGGTGTATTTACTGGCAGCAGGCTGTGTTAAGTTACATAGCACCTTTTACTTGATTTTAAGGACCTTTTGCATCCATTTATTTGAATTTAATACTGTGTGTTCTGCACTTTCGTGAGTCCATTTGAGACCTGTTTTGCCTAGACAGAAAACAGGAAGAGTGGGCTGGGTAGTGCATCCTGAATTGCAGTGAACTATCAGCCTAGAGGGGATACTTGTTGATTCATTTGGGGCACTATAGTCAAGTCTGGTGTGCCAGAGCTACGCATGAGTGGGCCTCACAAGCATTAAAATGCTGGTTTTAAGCAATCTGTTATGGGAGACTGTGTGACCCCTGGGAGTCACTTCCGGGTCACAGTCACTGTAAAATCAAGCCCTGCTGTGAGCAGGGCATGCGGCAACACATGCAGAGACATGTGCCAAGACACATGCATACAACACATGTCAGGCGTGTCCGGTATGGGAGAGTAAAAGTGGGCCCAAGGGACTAGCAGCCATAACTAATGGGTAGGAAGCTTTAATAGTACAAACCTTAGCTTATCTGCAGCGTGTTCCATTTGTATCCTTAAAGCTAAGCAGGATTCACCTGTTCCTGGACTAATATTTTATTTATTTAGTTTTTGATGACCGGGTAGGTGCACTAGCCATAACAATGACTATTTTCAGGCATGACCCGGGGGTACAAAACAAAAACAATTATGGTAACAGGTTACAATATATAATATCACAACTAATAAAACATAGGAATAAAGAACAGGTAGGTGATTACCTTACAGACAAGTTGTAGAATTAAGCAATAAGGCATGACAGGGTATGTGTTATTGTGTAATAACGTCACTCCTGGGGTGGATTGAAGCATGAGGCAAAGCCAAGTGCTTCCACCACCCCAGAAGTGATGTTATTACATAATAACACACACACTGGAGTGCCTTATTGCTATTATACAATGGCTTATTGTTATACAAAATAAAAAACATTTAAAAAATGTTTTTAGTTGATTTTTAGTGTGGCAGTATATATTTGTTTCTTAAAAAAAATTGGCTCAAGCACAAGCTCAGCCATACAGTGATGTTATTGAGTAATAACATCACTGTCTCAGGCATACACTGACCAATCAGAGTGTAGGATTCTTTCTTGCCTTTGTATAATAAATAACAAATCCAGGAACAAAATTCAGATAAAGAGAGTAACATCATTTACATAAAACAAATAACAATTAGGTTTGATCATAAGTGTTCAATACTTCAAGGACATCTAGGAAGATTACAACTAGGAGACAGAGGCATTATAGCATTTGCATACAGGATAATGTAGAGGAGTAAAGTTAAGTGAGGGAAGTGGGGATTGGAAATGGGGGTAGGCTAAGACAGGAAGCTAGGGACGCATTGAGAGATAAAAGTCCCTAGGTAATAAGAAGCTAGAAAAACAGGTGGTGGAAGAAGGAAGCTATGCAACAAGAGGGGCCAATACACTAAGAAGTGGCAGGAAACATAGGGAGAGGAGACATAGACTAGGGTGGTTTAAAGCAGGAGAAACAGGAGGAGTCAACAAGATAGAGTCAAAGCAATTTTTTAAAGGAGGCATGGGATGATGCTAGGCATGTACTTAGTGGGAAGGAGTTCCAGAAATGGGGAGCATGACAGGCAAAAGCACTAGCACCTTTGGATGTTCTGTATCTAGGAATGTGAACAGGGGCATTATTAGCAGAATGAAGACCATAACTAGAAGAATAGTTTATAAATAATCCTGCCAGTGGTTTGGGAATTTGAGCTCTGATAACGTTATCTATGAGTGATCCGTAAGCATAAGATCTTGCTGCTGAAGGGGAAAGTCAGCCAAGGTCAGTGTAGAGGAGGCAATGGTGTTTCAGCCTAGGCAAGGAGGAGGCATTAACTTTAAGCCCATTTTAAAGGATATTAAGGATGACTTAGAGAGGTGGACTAAATTACCCTTGACATTCTGGGGCAGAGACAACACTATAAAAATGATGGTTCTTCCCAGAATTCTTTATCCTTTATTAAACCTGAACATATACTTACCAAAATCCTTCTTCAAGCCGTTATATAGAATTTGTTCGGACTTTTTATGGAAGGGTAAACCACCTCGTCGGGCATATGCTAAATTGACCAGTGGTAAAAAGGTGGGGGGGTTGCAATTGCCTAACTTTTATGCCTACTATCTGGCTATCCATGGTATAAGATGCTCGCAGTGGGTGACAGCAACGGAAGAAATTTCGTGCCCATCCCAGGGACTCATTTTGGATTATCTGGCTGTCAAAAGTCTCAACATGGATTTGGAATCTCTTTTATACACCCCTTGGTCCAAATGCCCTCACAAACTTAGGAACACCCCATTAGGCTGGGATATTAAAGCTCTTCTCCAACTCTACTCATTGTTGCATATCCCCTTCAAGAAAGATTTGGCGCAACCTCTGTTAAAAAACCTCAATCTTCTAGTAGGGGGCAAGCCTATTGGGAGACCTATAGGCAGCCTTGTTACCAAACTCCGTTTGACGGATTTTGTGACAGGTAACTCAGTGAGCCCATTTAGGAATTTGGCATCTAAATTGGGGGTGGTACAAAAGGATTCATTCGGGCTGTATCAGATTCAACGATGTGTAATCTTATTTTTAGGAAGGGGCCCTTGGAATGACAGAGCAGGTCCTTTCTGGGTAGGCTGAGGGAGCTGGCTACCACTCGTAATGCTGTTTTAAAGACTTATAAATTTATAATGTTGGAAATCATGGGTAAAATTTCTCCTTCTGCCCATTATTGGGATTCTAATTTAGCTAAAAGATGGCCTGTAGAGGTCTGGGAAAAGGTTTGGGGCGATATTTACACATACAGTAAACAAGACAGATTTAGGAATATCCAGTTCAATATACTGCATGACCTGTATTTTCCTCCGGCCAAGCTCTCCAGGATACATAAGTCCTTCTCACTGGTGTGTGTTGACTGTGGGGACCCCCTGGCCACCACTTACCATAAGTTTTGGACTTGTCCTAAGATAGCAAAATTTTGGGATTCTGTTAAGGATTGGACAGGCCCGTACTGTAAGATTTCAGCCTTTTTCAGCTTAGAGGCCTGCTTATTGGGCATGTTTACTCAAATCCCAACCTGGATTTTAAAGTGGCAAATGGCTTTGGTAGCTCTTGTCACCAAACAAATTATTCTCAGACATTGGAAGGGAGGTTGGGAACCTTCATTTAAAGAGTGGTGGGATGAATTTTTAAGTGCTATTAATGACGAAAGGCTGGTGGCGAACCTTTTTGGCTCTTCTGTGAAGTTCCAGAAGTGCTGGGGAGGGCTTTTTTCAAATTTAAAAATCGATTTGGCCAATATTAGGTAATAGTTCCAATCTTCTTAGGGCACATCTGGGGTCCCTAGGTGTTGGCACATCCTCTCCTTGAACTCGCCGGGTCACAACCTTTTTCAAGGTATTTGGTTTTTGCTTGTGTAGGCTGTTTATTTTTTTATTTTTTTCTTCTTTCCTTTTTTCTTGTCTCTCCCCCTCCTCAGGAGGATCTAGCTTGATAACCGTTCTGTTCCTCCGCTAGTGCTAGGTCTAAGATACTAATGGTAAAGTTGATCCATGTGTTGGAGGAGTGGATTATCATTATTTAATTTTATTATGCATTTATGTGCTGCCATGGGGGTGGATTTGGGTGGCGGTGGGGGTAGGGGATTAAATAATCTTTTTATGGGGTTTGGAGGGAATAAGTTGTAATTAAGAAATGTTTTTTTTTGTTCGCTGTATGAAAATAAAATAAAATAAAGTTATTTGCCCAAAAAAAAAAGGAGGAGGCATAGCGACAGATGTTATTATAAATAACATCCCATTTTTGAAAGCTAGATTTACAGGCAGATGCATAGGTTGCTACGCCGTAGGAGAGACACAGAAGGAGTATTCCATGGGCTATTGCAAGCCTAGCAGATGGTGTGAGTACATAACTACTCTGGTAGGCAATACCAAGTTTCATATTTACCAGTTTGCAAGTCTGCTGACTATGAAGATCGAAGTTGAGAGTTGGGTCAAGGGTGATACCGAGATATTTAAATGAGTTTACAACCCTAACAACTGAGTTATTAGCAGTGGAAACTTTGAAATTAGATTGGGAGAGTTTAAGTTTAATGTTGGAACCAAATAACATGGCCTGGGTCTTTCCTTCATTCAGGATAAGCTTGTTAGTCATCAGACAGTGTTGAATGACTTGGAGGTCATGGGAGAGTCGTGTGTTCATGTCAGTTATATTCTTTGCACTGGTGTACATGACAATATTGTTAGCATATAGCAGGGAGGTTGTGTGAGTGAGATTGGGTGTGGTATTGTTTATGAATATAGAAAAAAGCAGGGGACCTAGGATGGACCCTTGTGGCACTCCAATTTTAATAGTAGCTTTGTCTGAAAAAGTTGAGTTAAATTTTACTGACTGAGTCTGGTCCCCTAGGTAGTTGCCGAACCACCTAACAACATTTGGTGAAAAACCTAGAGATTTTAGGGTTGTTAGGAGGATGGGGTGGTCAACTAAGTCAAAGGCTTTAGTCATGTCAATGAATACGGCCCCAGTGAGGAAGCCGGAGTCCATGGCCTGTAGGGTATCAGATGTAAACGTGAGTAGTGCTGTGGTTGTACCATGACCTTTGTAGAAACCATGCTGGGCCATTGTAAGAAGGTCATATTGCAGGAGAAAGTCAGTGGTTTGAGTGGCAACAAGTTTCTCAAGAATTTTACTAAGAACTGACAGGATGGCAATTGGCCTATAGTTGGATGGGTCTTTACAGTCACCTTTTTTGAAAACAGGGGTGATCCTAGCTGTCTTCCAAATGTCTGGAACATAGCTTTGGCAGAGGGAGAGAGTAAATATTTTTGCTAGAGGAGCAGCTATTTAAGGGGCCGCAAGTTTTAGAAGTTTAGGTTCGAGGTCATCAGATCCGGTCGCAGCGAACTCAGATATGTTATTGAGCAATCTTAAGACATTGCAGTAGGAGACCGACTTGAAAAAGAATTTAGGTGCCGTGACATCAGTGGGGGAAGGGGAGTTTGATAGGACAGGGAAGGAAGAAGTGTATTGGGTTAGATCACAGATTTGAGCATTGAAGTAATTAGCAATCGTATAGAGGTTGTTACA
Organism: Neoceratodus forsteri; assembly: GCA_016271365.2. Lineage (NCBI taxonomy): Eukaryota > Metazoa > Chordata > Ceratodontiformes > Ceratodontidae > Neoceratodus > Neoceratodus forsteri. The sequence goes on from CM057453.1 coordinate 222,950,147, forward strand.
GTGTATGCCATTTAGTAGCATGTCATTAGGAGTAGAGGCCTGGTTAGAACTCAAGAAGGATTTAATATGTGACCAGAATTTTTTAGGGTCACCATAGGAGTCTGTTAATAATTCCTTACAATAGGAACTGTTGGCATTTTTAATATCCTTTTTACAGGCATTTCATAAGGTTCTATAAGTAATCAGGTCAGTAGGTAACCCAGTTTTTCTATAAAAGAGCCAGCTTTTGTCCCGCTGACAGAGTTTGGAGAGCAAGTCAGATATAAGCCAGCGGGTCTGATGATTTTTTACCCTGCGGGTTTTAAGGGGGCAGTGTTTATTCTGAAGCACAAGAAAGTGAGTGAGGAAGAAGTTTAGAGCTGTTTGGACATCACTAGATTTGTAAAGAGGGGCCCAGTCAATAGCACTGATTTCAGTTTGGAAAGCCAGTGGGTTTAGGTGACAGTAGTTTTGGAAAGTAATAAAGTGTGGATTGGATGAGGGCGGCCTACTCTTACCCCATATGCAGAAAGTAGGGGAGTGGTCTGTGATGGCATCAACTAGAAATCCTGAGGAGATTATATTTTCAGGATGATTAGACATTACCCAGTCCAGCAGAGTACTGGAGTTAGAACGCAAGCCAGTTCTGGTGGGATCACCAATCAGCTGGTGCAGGTTGACACTTTGAAGCCTGTTCAGGGATGCAGGTTGTGAGTTACCCAACCAGTTTATATTTATGTCCCCGAGTATTAGGACTTCATGTCTTCCAGAGAAAAGAGAGGTTTGTTCCATTAATTCATCAAGACCAGTTTGGCCTCCTGGGGGGGGGGGGTTATAAGCACAAACAATATGTAATTTTTGGGAACCGAGTGAAAGGAGAACATGTAGCACTTCAAACTTGTGCATAGTGGTACACTTGCCATACTCTTGCTTACCCTGCTATACCTGTGTTCCCTAATATAGTCTACTCTGGGTGGTATCTCATTACTATTGCTAATAAAACGCTGCTTAAGAAAATGTTAGACACCATTATGACCCTAGAAGGTGAGGTGGGGGTAAAATGTACAGAATGTCGGATGTATACCATCATGTCTGTACCTATTCCAAAATGCTCATTTTCATGCCTAAAATGTAAACACTGATTAAATAAATTACTTTTTTCAATACCAGACGTTCAGTCCTAGAAAAAAGTCAACAGGACATGGTTAGTAGGCTAAAAGAAAGGAACTCCCCCCTGCCTTATCATCACCCCTAGCCCCACTCAGGTTCAGAATGGTGAATGCTCAATAATTACTAACAAACCAATGTTGGGTTCCCCTACCCTCCCCCAGTAGCTATATCAGCTTCTGGGAATATCATTCAGAATATTCCACCAACTGTTTCTGAAAAACATAAAAAGCGTGGAAGGGAGGAGGATTTCGCTGGGAGTGCAGATAATGAGTGGTATTATATCCAGAGCACTAGGGTACCAAAAAAGGGATGTAAGGCTGAACATTTTTACCCTTCCTACTCTTAATAGATTTGACTTGTTAAACTCAGTGGTCCACGAAGATATAATTACTATCCAAAACAACCCCACCCTGAGCACATCTACCATGAGTATAAACTGTCCTACTAATAATATTATCCTGCGCCCCACCCCAGGTACCACAGATAAAATGCAACAGTTAAATAGCACAGTACCCATGCCCAGCACCACTAATGATGCAGTGACAAATGACACCAACAACAATTGCTTGCTGTCATTAGCAGTGGAAGTGCAGGAGTGAGACAGATGCAGTATAGAAATGACAGTGAAGTATTGCACTGATGCCAACTCCACCCCCACCCTGCAGAGATGGACAGGCATCGGGGTGTGCCTTTGAGTCATCGCCCATAACGGTCATGACATTTCACCTTACCCTACCCTGCAGACACTTACAAGTGTCAAAGTGTGCTTTGGAGTGTTCAGACTTTACACTCGCCTCATTCCATAAGGAAATACACTGAAATGGATGTAGTATAGGAGAATGGGGTGAATTCTGGGGCCAAAGGGTCCAAAGTGCACCTCGACGCCTGCCACTGGCTACAGGGTAGGGGTGGAGTGGCATAAGCATTACTGTTGACAATCCCAAATCGCACCCCTGACGCATGTCAGTCCCTACAGGATAAGGTGTTATGGTCAAAAACCCTAACACCCTGGGCGTTTCTTGGTATTTTTACTCCAAGTTTTCAACATGGGCTTTTTGTGACCCCACCACATGAACAGTGACACTATCAGTTTGTTAGCTGAAAGGTGATTTTGTACAGTGACTGCTGCACTTGGCACCACAGGTGCAAAAACACATTTCAAACAGGATGTGAAAAATGACACCTGTACTGTTCATGAAGTGGCGTAAAAATGGCAATGTTGAAAATCAGGAGTAAAAATATAAAAAAACTGGTGAAGTCGCGAGTGTGCATTGAAACTGCATAACGTACACCAGTAATGTAATTAATTTTGGAATATTTTACAGCAGATTTTCAACACAGGCATTTTTGGACCTCCGCTCATGAACACTGTCATAGTGATTTTCTTCATCTGTCCCAGACACTGATTTCCCTCAGCGACCACATAATTAAGCGCTGGAAGTGTGAAACACATGTTGGCCATGGTGTGAAAAACGACAGCTGTACTGTTCATAAGAAGGTGTGGAAAAATGCCAATTTTGAAAATCTGGAATGAAAATATTATGAGTTCATGAACTTACGAGGGTAGGTGGAAATTGCTCAATGCACGCTCGTAACACAGTCATTTTATGGATGTTTGTCACCAAATTTTCAACATAACAAGTTTAACACCTCTGCTCATGAACAGTGTCACTGTGATTCTCTTAATCTGCCCCGAACATTGATTTTGCACACCGACTGTGCCACTGTTCGCTACATGCGCAAAAACACATTTCAGGCAAGATGTGAAAAATGATAGCTGTACTGTTCATAAGGACGTGTAGTAAAATGGTAATTTTGAAAATCTGGAGTGAAAATATTAAAAATGCTCGAAGTTATAATTGTGCATAGGAACTGCACAGTGCACGCTCGTAAAATACTCATTTTGGGGAATTTTTTCACCAAATTTTCAACATAGGGTTTTTGGGGCCTACCTCATTAACAGTGTCACTGTGATTTTCTTAATCTGTCCTGAACATTGATTTCACACACTGATTGCGTCATTGTGCGCTACATGTGTGAAAACACATTTCAGGCGAGATGTGAAAAATGACAGCTGTACTGATCATAAGAAGATGTGGTAAAATGGCAATGTTGAAAATCTGGAGTGAAAATACTAAAAATGCTCGAAGTTATGAGCATGGGTAGGAACTACGCAATGCACACTCATAAAACAGTTATTTTTGGGAATTGTTTCACCAAATTTTCAACATAGAGTTTTTGGGAGCCTACCTCATGAACTGTGACACTGTCATTTCATTAATTGGTCCCAAAAGGTGGTTCCACGCAGTGACAATGAAATCACCTTTCGGGACTAAATAACAAACTGACAGTAAATGAGTTCATGAAGTGGGGTCCCAAGAACCCAATGTTGAAAATGTTGATGAAAAAATTCCCAAAAATGGCTGAGATATGCATCAAAGTTGAAAAAAAAAAACATTTATGCCATTATACAAGCTTACCGGCATTTCTTCAGTTCTCAGTCGGCTTTGAAGAGTGCAGACATGTTCCTGGTCCACTGAAGATCATCACACTGGGCTCTGGAGGTAAGTGTGGGGTGAGGTGGGGTGTGGGGAGGTGGGGTATGCAGAGGGTTGCCATTGATTGAGGAGGGGGCAAGTGAATCAATGAGGGACCATTTTTTTCTTCTAGGCTTTTTTTTTTACACAGATGATGAGGGACTTTTGCCATGCTGGGGTGGGCTCCCAGCATGGCACCAGGCAGTTTGTTTGGGGAGCAGTGGAGCTGACGAGGGATTGGGCACCCCCATTGGCCAAAGAGACATTTGCCATGCTGGGGTGGGTTTCAAGTGTGGCAGATGGAAGATTGTTTGGGTGTCAGTGGAGCCGATGGGGTATTGGGCACCCCTATCAGTCATACAGTGTGCTGGGGGGGGGACTCATGAGCAGAGGGGTGATTGGACACCCCCCTCGGTAAACAACAGATGGGGAGAGGTGCATTATGCTGACAGAGATTGGGCTACCCATTGGCAAAATAGAAACATAAACTTTTACTGCAGATAAGGATAGCTTGGCCCACCCAGTCTGACCATTTCCCTACCTATTGGATAAGCTGCAGATTCTAGCTAACTAGGGAGGGGGTCATGCTGACAGGGGCGTTGGGCACCCTGTTGGCATTTTTTTTTTATTGTAGCGGCTTTCCATCTGCTTACTGGGGACTGTGAGACTCGGATGGAGAAGTCGTCGCCATGGGGACACCAATCAGCTGTTTTATAGCGTGTAATGCACCAAAACAGCTGATTGCACTGTGACATGGCCCGAATTTCTCCCTAACTGCTGAAAGCAATGTGTTTCTTGCACATGCGTGCATGCAACACAAAAACAGGGAAGGTTCAACCAGTATAGCAGATAGCAAAGAGAATATGAAAACTCAACCAGAGAATACCACAGAGAACCCAAATATTGAACAAATATTTATACTGAGAGATTTTATCACCAAATATACTGACAGATTCTCCACAAAGGGGAATAAAGAGAATATAGTCAGTTGTAGTTACAGTGGAGCAATTACAAAAGACATTACTAGGATATTGCCAGGTATCTTACAAAATGTCAAAACCCCCAAAACTGTAATTCTACACACGTGTACTAAAGATCTTAGCAAATGGGGGTAGAAGAAACTATCAAGGACATGCAACAGGTTGTCAAAACTTTAAAGGGACTAAATGTCAGAAACATTGTATCTGAGATTTTACCTGTACCGTGGGCAATTAGAAGAAAAACCAATAACATCAAGGCCTATAACAACTGGTTATGCAGGTGGTGCCTCTTGAATGACATCACCTGCATTAGAACTTGGGAGAAATTTGCTGATGACAATACTATGTTCTCTCAGGACAACTTACCCTTATGCAAGGGAGTTACTAGATTACTGGGTAACATATTCCATTAGGTATTAAATGGTAACCACCAGGTTCCAAAAAACTAAAAAGTAGGGGATGTGAGGAAAGAAATAATATGGGAAAAAAAAATAAGGGATGTAACAGGAGAGTTAAACAAAATAGAAAACTCAACTTAGTTTTCTTGTTAACAAATGCTAGAAGCTTAAGCACAACAGAAAAAGCATGAGCATGAACTCATCTTAAATCAGAATAACATTGATGTAGCTGCAATCACAGAAGCCTGGCGGGGGACACCTCAAGATGGAATATAAATATTCCTGGATACAATGTTTTCCACAAGGATAGGATAGAAAGAAAGGGAGGAGGAGTTGCCATTTACATAAAGAATGACACAAAATGTAGGCAAATCAATAATACCTTAGCAAATGACCAAAGTGAAATAATATGAATGGAACTACTTAGGGAAAATCAAAATAAACTGCTGACAGGTTTGTGTTACAGAGCACCTGACATAGGAATACAGGAACATCAACGATTAGTTGACAATATTGAAGGCAAATTAAATAGCAAAAAAATTATACTCACAGATGATTTTAGTACCCCTGGGATTGACTGGGAAGTTGGAACAGCCACTACAAATCAGAAACAGATATTTCGGGATTTTTGTTTGGTAAACGGGTTACAGCAAATGGTCAAAGAATCCACCAGAAACACAAACACTTTAGACCTTATATTAATAGACTTGACAGAAAAAGTGCATAACTTAGAGATACATGAGCCTCTGCTAAATGGGGACCATAATATCATAACCATTTCCATAAATATAGTAATCAAAAAAGAGGAGAGCTGGCTCAGTGGCGTTGAGGGTAGAGGCTCTGGACACCTTACTTCAAGCCATGCCGGCGACCCATGCTTGGGAATGAGCACTGGTCATCAGGGGTTGGTGAGGCGGAGAAAGATTGAGCATCCACTGGACTGGTCTCCTTCTCCGGGGTGGGGGGGAAATTAGCCGTCAGCACTCCACTGGCCCCTAGTGGCTGCTGGGGGGCAGCACGCTGATGCTACAGCTGAAGAGGAGGAGACAGGGCAGACACTTGGTGAGAGCACATGCGGAAATGTGCGTGCTCTCACTGCAGGCATCATTGCACACCCCACCTCCACACAAGGGGAGAAAAGCAGAAAAAACAGCTCCAACTGAATGAAGTGGTCCCCGCAGTGCCACCTCCAAGAAGGCACCTCCCTGGCATGGATCTGTTTGGGGTGGGATGAGTCACTCCCCACCACCCTGTCATGAAGGGTAATTCTTGGGGTGCACAAGGGAGGGGGTCTAACCTTCGGGGCTGCGCTGGGGGACAACTGAAGGCAGGCTTACAAGTTGGGAGCTCTGGAAGAAATAATACATCAAAAAAAAAGAGGAGGTGAAAACTGTAGTGAAAGACTACAATAGTACAAATTTTATTCACTTAAAACAAGAACTCAACCAGTGAGATTGGGACGACGATTATACAATATCTGAACAGCTGTGGTCTAGAGTCAAAAACAAATTACACAAATTAGTAAACAAATACATACCATACAGAATATTATATAACAAAAAAGGAAAAATACCCTTTTGGCTCACCACGAGAGTAAAAAAAAACAATTGGCTATAAAAAGAAGAGCTTATAGGGCCCTAAAAAGGGAAAAATGAATACAATAGGTATAAGTATAAGGCAGCCTTGAAGAAATGCAAAGCTAATATTAGAAAAGAGAAAGGGAAAATTGAATTCAGGCTAGCGCACATCAAAGATGAGAGAAAAAGCTTCTATGCCTATGTAAACAATAAAAAACAAGCATTAGTCAATGCCGAATGTTTGCCTGATAGTAGCATTGGATGTGCAGGAGTTAGACAGATGCAGAACAGGAGTGGCAGTGAAGTATTGAACTCACGCCAATCTCACCTCCACCCTGTAGAGATGGACAGGCATTGGGAAGTGCCTGTGGGTCGTTGCCCATAATGCTCAAGGCATTTCACCTCACCCTATCCTGTAGACACCGATAAGTGTTGAGGTGTGCCTTGGGATGTTCGACTTCACAGTCACCCCATTCCATAAGGACATATTTTGAAATGGGTGCAGTACAGGCGAACGGGGTGAAGTCTGGGGCTGAAGAGTGCAAGGCACACCTTGATGCCTCTCACTGGCTTCAGGGTGGGGGTGGGATGGCATAAGCATTACAACCAGCGATCCAGAGTCACACCACTGATGTCTGTCAGTCTGTACAGGGTGGGACGTTATGGTTAGAAACCCCACGCCCCGGGCATGTGTTGGTAGTTGCACTACAAATTTTCAACATGGCCTTTTTTGTGACTCCCACCTTATGAAACAATTTGGGACCTCTTTTCATGAACAGTGGCACTGTGATTTTGTTAATGTGCCCCGAACTTTGAATTTCCACAACAACTGTGCCATTCTGCACCAGATGTGCGAAAACACAGATCAGGCAGGATGTGAAGAATGAAACCTGCACCATTCATAGGGAAATGTGAAGGAATGGCAATGTTGAAAATCTGTAGTGAAAATATTAAAATGCTCGAAGTTCCAAGCATATGTGGAAACTGCGCAACACATGCTTGTACCGCAGTCATTTAGTGGAATTATTTGACCAAATTTTCAACATAGGCATTTTGCGCCCTCAGCTCATGAACACTGTCACTATGATTTTCTTAATCTGTCCAAAACATTAATTTACCACAGTGACCGCGTCATTGTGTGCCAGATGTGCAAATATATATTTTGGGCAGGATGTGGAAAATGATAACTGTACTGTTCATAAGGAGGTGTGTAAAAATGCCAATGTTGAAAACCTAGAGTGAAAATATTGCAAATTCACGAAGTTATGGGCATGTGTAAAAACTGCACAATGCACGCTCATAATGCAGTCTTTTTTTGGAATTTTTTCTCCAAATTTACAACATAGGCTTTTTGAGAGCCCACCTCATGAACAGTGACACTGTCGTTTCATTAATCAGTCTGGAAAGGTGATTTCACACAGAGACCACAAAATCACCATTTGGTACTGAATAACTAGATGACAGTGACTGAATTCATAAGGTGGGGTTGAAAGAACACCATGTTGAAAATTTGGTACCAAAATTCAAAACAATGGCCAAGACATGCACCAAAATTGAAAAAAAAAAACACCTTTATGCCATTTATACAACTTACCGGCATTTCTTTAGTTCGCAGTCGGCTTTGAAGAGTGCAGGTGTGTTCCTGGCCCACCGAAGATCGTCACGCTGGGCTCCAGAGGTAAGTATGGGGTGTGGGGGTGTGTGGGGAGGTAGAGTACTTAGAGGGTGTGTGCGGGTTGGGGAGAAGGCATAGGGCTCAATGAGGGACCATTTTTTTTTTTACAGGATTTAAAATAAAAAAAGACAACGCGGGACACTTTTGGCATGCTGGGGTGAGCTCCCAACATGCTACCTGGCTAGGTGTTTGTTGGGGACATGGATACTGGAGCCGATGGGGATTGGGCACCCTGTTGGCCATACAGTGTTGTGGGGAGGGATTACTTGAGCCATGGGATTGGGAAACCCCTTCAAGACAACAACAAATTGGGGGGTGCATCATGTCGATGGGGATTGGGCCATCCATTCAGCAAATGAATTGGGGATGGAGGGCATGCCAACAGGGGGACTGGAAACCCCCAAGTCAGCCTTAATGGGGACTCTGAGGCAGGTGGTGAGAGCCGCCACCAACTGCCATGTTATAAGAAATGTTACACCATGCAAGGCAATCACCCTGCAATGACAGGTCACTCCCTCAATGCAGCAGTGGATTTGTTTCAAGTTGGTGGCAGGCTGGCTGAAATAGTGTCAGCAGTGTGCCACCGCATTGAGGAAAGTGGACCAAGACTCAAAAGGCACTGTGGGCATTGGCCCCCACAGTGCCACACCTCCAAAACCCCACTTTTCTCCAAAGCTGTCATGAAATGTTTCTTGTGTGCATGCACGCATGCAAACATAAAAAATACTGGAAGTACTGTTGGGCCACTGAAAGTCAACCATACTGAGGTATCTGATCCACAAGCAATGGTGCAAGAATATAATAGGTACTTCTCTTCTGTTTACGGTACTGTGCATCCTGAAACAACTACGCCAGACAGGGTTAACCAAGCAGATACACTATCAGACATAACTAAAGATGAAATATGGGAAAAACTGAAAAAAATAAAAAAAAATTAAAATCCCCTGGGCCAGATGCACTGCATTCGAGACTGCTAAAAGAACTTTGAAAATGGCTAATAGATCCTTTACATAAGATATGCAATATGTCCATCAGTACAGGTGAAATCCACCTTGATTGGAGATCTACAATGGTAGTACCTATCTATAAAAAGGGCTATTGTGGGAATATGGCTAACTATAGACCTATAAGTCTAACCAGCATATTGGGTAAAATTATGGAATCGCTGATAAAGGATAGGTTGGAACAAGAAATCATAACTAAAAACCTTGTGGATAACACCCCAACACAGGTTAAAAAACTACAAATCCTGTCTCACCAGTAATCTGATGTGTTATGAGAGAGTGGGTGCCCTATTAGATACAAAATCTCCAGTGGATGTGATTTATATAGACCTCTGTAAGGCATTCAACAAAGTCACACAATCCATCTTGACAGAGAAGAAAAAATTACTCACCTTAGTAATTGTGTTTCTTCTAATTTTTGTGTCATCTGCAAATTTGATTGTAATACTCATAACTCTTTCTGCCATATCAGAAACAAATATAGAAAACAGAACAGGGCCCAACACAGATCCCTGTGGCACCCCACTCATAGCAATCCCCTCACCTGACATGTGGCCTCTAATTCTCACAATCTGTGTTCTATCACTCAACCAAGCCTCCACCCAATTCATAACAGTTTTGTTTACTCATATGTGATACCTTTTCAAACAACATGAAGTCTTGCTGTATTCTGGCAATATGCATTCTGACAATATGCAGTAAGCCCCAGCACTGCTTCGGAGATGAAAGAGTTAACTCTATGCTAAGAGCTTAGAACGTTGAGCTCGTGCTCGGTCCAAACCTCTGTCTGCTGCACTTTCAAGTGTAACCGTCAGATTCTTATGAGCCAAGACTAAGTACACCTATAATATGGAAATTGTAAAAAAAAAACACTAGCCATAAGGGCAACTAAAAGTTTTGGACTCCCAAAGACTCAAATCGAGAACTCCAAAACCAAAAACTCAGGTAGTGAACTTAACATAACTTTATATATAACAAACAATAGAGCCACTATGCACAGCTCCTCCCAAAGGAGAGGGAGCCAATGCACCTCTGGGGTGCAGCACTGTACCTGCCGGCCCACTTCCCAAAAACCAGATTCTGAGATGGGAGGCAGGGGGGGAGGTTAGAATACAGCAAGACTCCATTAGAAGAAACACAATTACTAAGATGAGTAATTTTTTCTTCAAAGAACATGAAGTCTTGCATTATTCTGACAATATGCAGACTACCAAGCAGTACCTCCCAGGAGGAGGGTACAGAATCTAATTAGGAAATAGGCTCTGCAGCACTACTGTACCAAACCTAGCATCACTCCTAGCCTGGATGTCCAGAGAGTAATGCCTGGTAAAAGTATGAACTGTTTTCCAGGTAGCTGCTTTACAGATCTCTAAGAGGGGTATATCTCTGGCCTCAGCCAGAGAAGCAGCTGTACCTCTAGTAGAATAATCCCTCAGGCCTAAAGGGGGTATTTTGCCTAGCTTGCTATAGCAGAATTGTATACAGGAAACAGTCCAACTTGCAATAGTTTGTTTGGTAGCAGGTCTACATTTCCCCACTTCACCAGAAGTGAGGAACAATGGGGAAGAGCTGGATCTAAAATCCTTAGTACCTCCAGGCTATGCAATCTCCTTTCCCTTGAAGAGGAATGATCAGTGAAAAAGATAGATAGAGACATGGACTGGTTTAGATGAAAATCTGACACCACTTTTGGTAAGAACCTCCTATTGGTTTGAAGGACCAACTTATCTCTATGGAATGAAACAAAAGTCAGGCTCCACTGACAGAGCTTGCAGTTCACTGATCCATCTGACAGAGGTAATAGCTACCAAAAAGACAGCTTTCCAAGTCAAGTACTTAAGGTCTGCAGAGGCCAAAGGCTCAAAGGGTGGTTGCATAAGTTGAGCAATGCAAACATTGAGATCCCAAGCAGGAACAGTTTCCTTAAAGAGGGGATTAATATGAAGTAGTCCCTTAAAAAATTTGCAGAACACAGGGTGAGAAGCTAGAGAAGAAAGCTTCCCCACTGATAAAAATGCAGAAACAGCAGATAGATGCACCTTTAGGGTAGTTGGTCTGAGGCTTGGGCTATTGAGATGAACCATATAGTCCAGAACTGCAGACAAGTCAGCAGAGCCTGTTGATATCTGTTTACTAGAATGCCAAATACCAAACCTTTTCCATTTGGAGTTGTAGGTTTTCCTAGTGGCTGGTTAACAAGAAGCCTTGAGGATGTCCAGAACCCCCTGAGACAGATTCATATTTGCATATTCTAGCTCTTCAAGAGCCTAGCTTTGAGATTGAGAGACTGCAGATTGGGATACCAAATTCTACCCTGAGAGGAAGTTAACAGATTGTGATATCTGGGGAAAGCCAGTGGAAGATGGACTGCCAGAGACAGCAAGAGAGGATACCAAGGCTGCCTGGCCCAGTCTGGAGCAATCAGGATCACTTTGCAAGATTGTGGCCTTATCTTGACCAGAACTCAACTCTGAGCAATAGAGGAAAGAGTGGGGGAAGGCATACAGAAATGTCCCCAACCAATCCAACAGTATAGCATCCAGGGGGACTGAGCCCAATACTGGGGTCTGCAACAAAAGAGAGGAAGTTGGTGATTGTCTGGGGCTGCAAAGAGGTCTATCTGAGGAGTGCCCCGTCTTAGACATATCACTTTTAGCAAGAGGATCCAGGGACCATTCATGATGGCCCTGAGAAATCCTGCTCAAAGCATGTGCCAAAACATTGTCCTTCCCTGGAAGGCGGACTGCTACCAGGGATGTCTGTAGAGAAAAGTCAGGAGACCAGACTTTCATGACTTCCGTGCATAAGGCCATCGACCGAGTGCCTCACTGCTTGTTGATGTACCACATGGTGGTGGTGTTGTCTGTCCTCTCCTGAACCACCTTGTTTTGTACTGAATTCGTGAAAGCCTGTAAGGCTAAGTATACTGCCCTGAGTTATTTTTTCTTTTTTTTTTGTATTACCAGGTGAGACACACTAAGCTGAAAGTTTGTTTACAGGTGCAACCTGGGAGCACAGGGAAGTTAAGTGACTTGCTCAGGGCCACACAGTATGCAAGTTGGAGCTGTGGGATTCAAACCCAAGTCTCCAGGTTTGCAGCTCATAGCCTTAATCCACTGTGTGATACTGCCTCCCAAGGAGTTCTAGAAGGTTGATATGGAGAACAGACTCCTGAGGGGACCACACTCCTTGTGCTGTGAGGGTTCCCAAATGAGCTCCCTATCCCAAGAGTGAAGCATCTGTGGTCAGAACCACAGAATGAGTCTAAGAGATGAATGGGACTCCTTGTCTGAGGTTATCCTGATCCAACCACCACTGGAGAGCATGGATCAAGGTCTGAGTTACTGGAATCAGTTTGGTGAGAGGGTCTTTTTTCTGGGACCAAAAAGCCCTCAAGTGAAACTTGATGTCCCTCATCTGAAACCTGACCCCTGGAACCACTGCAGTGGCAGCTGCCATGTGGCTCAGCAGTTGGAGAAAATGCCTTGCTGTGCGAGAGACCAGGAGACGAAATGAGGAAGCTAGATCTGTAAGGGCCCTTACCCTTGACAAGGGAAGAAAGGCCTTTGCCTGGACAGTGTCCAACTCCACACCTATGAAGGTGAGGAGCTGCACTGGTTAGAGAACTGACTTTGGAAGGTTGAGGAGGAATCCCAGGGAAGTGTGAACTTGCTGGATCACTCATAGATTTGACTTGACTTGGTCTGGAGACTGCCCCACAATGAGCCAGTCATCGAGATGTGGGAAGATAGAGATGTTTTGCCTCCTTAAAAAGGCTACTACTACTGCTAGGCATTTTGTAAAGACCTTTGGCGCTGTTGTTAGCCCAAAATGCATTGCCCTGAATTGATAATGGCCTGAGGGCAGTTTGAATCTGAGATACTTTCTGTGGGAGCACCTGATGGGAATGTGAAAGTAGGCATCCTTGAGGTCCAGTGAAGCTAACCAATTCCCTGGCCTTAGAGAGGGAAGAATTATTCCCAGAGTCACCATTTTGAACTTTAGCTTTAGTAGATGCTTGTTTAAGTATCTTAGGTCTAGGATGGGAACCACTCCCCTGTCTTTTTTGGGGTAAGGACGTATCTTTAGTACAGACCCTTGCCCCTGAGGGATGTGGGAACTCTCTCTATGGCTCTGAAAGCCAACAGAGAGGAAACCTCTGCCTCTAGGGCAATGGTTTCAGAGATGTTTGCAGGTGGAAAAGGCCTGACCCTCAGCTTTGGAAATATTTTGAAACTGAGGGCCAGTCCCTGGCTTACTACCTCCAGGACCCACTTGTCTGAGGTAACAGACTTCCTGGCCTGGAAGTAGTAAGCTAGCCTGCCTCCTACAGGGATTGGGGAGTCGACCCGGGCTGATACCTCAGGGTGCCTGCTTGGCAGGAGCCTTAGGCTAAGATGTGGATGCAGCCCTGCTCATCCCTCTACTGCCTCTCTCTATAAAGAACCACCTCTGGGAAAAAGAAGAGGAGGTCTGTGCCTGGTAGAAAGGCCTGTGAAAAGGCCTGCCCCTGCCCCTAGCCTGCTGCTTCTGAGGAGTTGACTGCCTTTCCTTGGCTTGTGCACTCCTATAGGTGGTCCTGTACTCATCCATCTTTTTCATGTAGTTCTCTGTCTGATCCCTGAACAGAGAATTACCTTCAACAGGGAAATCCATGGCCTTAGCCTAGGTATCCTGTGAGATGCTAGTACATCTGAGCCAAGCCATCCTCCGAAGAGCCACAGATGTAGCCATAACTCGTTATGAAACATCACTGGAGTCCACAGCAGCATGAAACTGAACCTTAGATGCCTCTATCCCATCAGCAGTCTCCTCCTCCAGCTCCTTGGCTACCTGGGGGGGGGGAGACGCCTGCTTAGCCAGATCCAAAACAGACTCCCACCTGGACTTTTGGTACCTAGCTGCATATGCCATGTAGTTAGCCTGTCTGAGTCCCAGAGAAGATGCCAAGTACTGCTTCTCAGCCATGGCATCTATCTTCCTGGAGTCCTTATCCGGGGGGGGGGGTGAAGCCAATGGTATGCTGGCCTTGTCACAGGCTACAGCCTGCACTTCCCCAACATGGCTGCAATGCTGGTACAGGAACTCCGTAGCTGAGCCTGACAGCATGTACCTCCTGTTCATTCGTTTGTCCACTGGAGGCAATGAATTTGGAGTTTTTAGAAGCTTATGAGTCTGTTTCCCAAAAGATTTGTGTAGGGGATTAGACAGTCTCTTGGACTCTGAGATGTCCATCATTTCTACAAAATCAGGCTCCTCTTGCTCCTCCACAGCTTCATCCACAGGGAGTTAGAGGGTATCAGCCACTTTCCTGTAAAACATAAAGTGGGAAGGGGACTCAGAAAGCCTGGGAGAGGAAACTCCTGAAGGTCTGTCTGTGGAGATGCCCAGTTCAGTGGGCTCATCCAGACCTTACCCACCATCCTCATCCTTATCATCATCATCAAACTCTTCTTCCCCCTCCCATTCCGGCTCATAATATTCTTCCAAAGAATAATAGGAAACCGGGGGAAATCGACCGAACAGAGCACCTACTGAGAGGTGCCGGATCGGTCAGAACCGAACGGTGCGATTCCACAATACTAATCGCCCTGGCAATTTTCTCGGTGGTTGGATGGTGGGGATCTGAATCCAAACCGGCTGACTTTTCCTTCTTCTTTTTTGCAGGAACCGACCCCTCAGGGTCAGCTATCATCTTGCCTGAGAAAGTCTGGCCCTGGTCAGAGGGCACTCCCTCAGGTTCGGTCAGAACCAAACCGGGCTGGCCATACGGCTGAGTGGACTTCTCGCCCTCTTTCTCCCTAAGCCTGCACCCAACCTTTTTTCTAGGGTGGCCTTAGGGAAATGTTTGCATATTTGGCAGTCTGAATCGAGGTGGTCAAACCCCAGACAATAAACACAGATGGTGTGGGGGTCAGCCTTAGTAAAGGCCTCCCCAAACACACTACAGTGCTGAAACCCAGTGGGCCCGGTTTTTCTTTTGGGTTTCTCAGACATGGCCACAGTAAAACAGAAAACTTACCCTTTACATGGCTTCAGGCCAGGTAAGACGAACTTATCGGTTCCTAACCGTGTCATGGGTATTTGAAAAAAAACATTAAACACATTTTTTTGGAACTGATAATCACCACAGAAATCCAAATAGTGATCGGTTCAGCTGAACCGACCATAACAATTTAACATTTTACAATTTCCACAGAATTTACCATAGTCCACTACCTCTACTAGTTAATGTACCACAGACAGGGATCTGAACTGAGGAAAAAGTATAACATTTTCAGACTAAACTGACAATTTTCACTAACGCGAACTGAAAGCAACAGGAGAAACTCCAGAGCGACTGTTCAGTTAGGCACAGTAAAGAATGTGACGGTTGCACTTGAAAGTGCAGCAGACAGAAGTTTGAACCAAGCCGAGCTCAACGTTCTATGCTCTTAGCATAGAGTTAACTCTTTCATCTCCAGAGCAGTGCTGGGGCTAACTGCATATTGTCTGAATACATATTGTCAGAATACAGCAAGACTTCATGTTGTTTGAAAAGGTATCACATGGGAATAAAAAAAACTGTTGTGAATTGGGTGGAGGCTTGGTTGAGTGACAGAACACAGACTGTGAGATTAGAGGCAACATGTCAGGTGAGGGATCTGTTATGAGTGGGGTGCCGCAGTGATCTCTGTTGGGCCCTGTTTTGTTTTCTATATTTGTTTCTGACGTGGCAGAAAGAGTTACAAGTTTTACAATAAAATTTGCAGATGACACAAAAATTGCTGCAGAAGTAAACTCTGACCTGGGGGTAGAATCATTTAAAAAAGACCTTGTCAGTCTCGAGGAATAGGCAAGGATAAACAGAATGTCATTCAACATGGACAAATGTGTTGTTATGCATTTAGGGGAGTCCAACTGTTGCAATAAATACTCTCTGATCAGGAAGCCATTGAAATCAGTGGACAGCAAAAAAGACTTAGGCATAATTATCACCAAAGATTTCAAATTCAGTAACCAGTGCAATGAGGTAAGCAAAAAATCCAGTATGATCATAGGTAACATAAAAAGGTATTTTTCATCCAGAAACAGGACATGTGTCCTCCCACTGTATAGGGCATATGTGAGACCCGACTTGGACTATTGCTCACCATTTCGAAGTCCATAACTACAAAGGGATGTCAAATGAGTGGAGTGTGTCCAGAGGAGAGTAACTAGACTGGTGAACAGACAGCACAGTATGAAGTATGAACAAAGACTTACTGAACTAAATCTATATATGCTGGAATTCAGGTGAACCAGGGGAGATTTATTGCAGATGTACCACATATCTAGGTACAAACAACTTCTTGCAGATTTGGAAATGACAGAAAACCAAAGGGAATTCTCCCTTAAAAGCCATAGTCATCAATTAATGTTAACCTTTCCCAAGAGAAACAGTAGAAGATTCTTCTATACTCAAAGGATAGTACCGTTATGGAACTCTCTGCCCAGAGAAGTGGTAGAAGTGGATTTGTTGACTACCTTTAAATTAAAAGTAGATCAACACGTACTAACTCCTTTGGGTACCTAATAACCTGCATGGTGGAAGAAGTACCACAATGGGCAATTGGCCTTCTGTGCATCTACAAACTCATAGTATAACTCCTAGTATGCATGTGTGTGTGTGTGTGTGTGTGTATGTGCACGTGTATGTGTGCACGCATATAAAATTAGTGCTTGTGAAAGATGTCAGATTGACAGCACTGGAAACAGATGCCTGGATTCCATTGCTGGCTTCCCCACAGTGCCATGCCATGCTTCATGACCCTGTCATTGGTTGACATTGCATAGGTGAGAGGGTAGTTCAGACTCCATTCTCACTCAGTTATCCACCTGGAATGTGTGGCAGCCAACAAGCATGCCAATTAATGGTAACTGTACTGATAGTTTAGGGAAGTGAAAACCTGCCCATTGGAAACTGGACTATCACAGCTCATTTCACAGGATCCATGATGCTGGCATGACAACAAATACACCTACATCCTCGACTGTGCCAGGAACCATTGACACCACCAACTCCAACGCATCCCCAGAACAACTGGCAACAGGGCAACGCTGGGCTGGATATGAACTGGTGGCACATAGGAGAAAGAATCCTTAACTTACTGAGTCATTCCATTCAAATAAAATGGATTAAGTAAAAGAAGCAATTGGATTGGTTAAAACCAGTATCAGGGCAGTGGATTAATCTCATATTACTGCAGAGTCTGGATTTTACTATCTTTTTTTTGGTCTATTAAGGCATGTTATAATCACAGTTCTGCAGTCAATAGAATTCAGTAATACTATAAATTGTCACACGTCCTGGGTAATTGAAAACATTCAGATGTGCTCCATGCCTTACAACCCACATGCATGTGGCAATTTAGGATTACCACACACCCTGTGATGTGTTATTGTTTACATTATGATCAGCGTGAGGCTGAAGCCACTTTCATTATATTTATTTAAGTTTTATTGACTGAATTACTGATATATTCATTCATTCATTTTATATCTAGCTAGTCAGCATGCTATACATTAAATACATATGTTCAAGCACAAACAGGAGTAGACTTCAGCACTAAATACTTATGACAAAAAGCATGTGCATTTCGCAATTATCAGTGGATCTCATTCATGTCTAGAGCAAGAGGCAGGTCAGATTCCCTTCATACTCAGAGAAATAATGTTGATACTGATGACATGTTATATAAAAGCATAAACTTGTCACATATTTCATATAGTATACATTCTATATTACAACATCTCTTTTCCTTTATAGCTATGCATATTAACATGAGCACAGACTCTTTTTGTGTCTGCTTTCACTACTTGTATACTGTACACCTACTGTGACTTCATGATGTTCTGTTTACAACATCATGCTCCTTTTAACAGCATCAGAATGTGAAATCACAAGCAGATAATTGTGATGCCAGGAATAGAGAAGCAGCCAGAGGAGAAGAAGCCCAGGGAGTAGTGATCCTGGTTTCATATATGTGTGCATAGTTATGAAGAAAAAAGCACAGTAAAAACAGAAAATATATGACTTAAAGCTGAAATATGTATAAAATAATGTTTTTGAACATTCTTCCTTACGAGTCAGGAGCTGTTTAATGTAAAATTTTGATTAACCGCACATAAAAATGGCTCATGAACAACACAGTGTTTTAAAATACTGTATGAATTTTTCTTAATGACCTGCTAGGTGTGAAAGTTGTGGAAAAAGTTTATCACAGGGAACTAGCAATAATGAATTAAAGTTGGCAGGCACAGGGGGGAAGTCAGATGTTTAGTGTGTCAAGAAAGAGAGAGATCTCTGGGTGAACAAGCAGTAGACATTTTTTCCCTCTAAGAGAAGTGGTGCATGCTACTTCACTATGTAGGGGAAAGCACTTTGTTACCTTAGGGCTTTTAAAGCAGCCAAGTCTGCTATGGGGGTATAGTCAGAAAGGAACCTGTTGGAAGCAGGTGCTCATTGTCTGTATTCATTCGCTAAGGGCACTGAGATGGTGGTCTGTAATACAAACTGGATGAAGAGGGCAGAATGGGGTCAGAAAGGGTACTCACTTGAATAGACAGATTGGTTAAGGAAGCGAGGTGCGGCAATATATTATTGCCCATGTTGGGATGAATGATCTGGCAGAGAAGCTGATAGAGGTAGTAAGGACGATTTTGGCACACTGGGAGCCAGGATCAAGGTGTTGTCTGGTACTGTAACCTTCTTGGAAGTTATTCCAATTCAATGATTGTCTGAAAAGGCTCCAAGAGGGGTTTCCCTTCATAGGGAAATGGTGTGTTGTTCAGCACAACAAAGACTACTTAATCCTGATGGCCTTCAACCCAAATTGAAGAAACTAGGGTACTGGGGCAGAAGTTTAAACCTTCATTCATCCTCGGGTAAACTCTAGAAGGAGATTGGGGATAAGGTCATCTATAGTGTACACCCAATAAAGAGTGACCTGGAAAGTACTCCCCACCCAAAAGATGTAGCTGGAGGTATCACAGAAGGGATAAAGAGTAGAGCCATATACCTGAGAGTGAGAATAAAAAATGATAGGTGTGAAGGTTGTGCCAAATGTTTATTACAAGGAACTAGCAAAGTAGGATCAGCCAATGAAGAACGTAAGGATGGTAAGCAGATTCATGCAGGATGATCTTGAGAATAAAATGAGTTAGCACCAGGAAGTGGTAGCAGATGGCAACAATGACATAATGGCAATGACAGAAATGTGGTCATCCCCCACCGACTGGGATCTCACTGTCCCAGGCTATGTATTATTCAGGAGGGACAGATTAAATTGGGAGGGGGGGATGCTCTGAATGTCAGGGAAGGCAGCAGAGTGATAAAGGATAAGGAGAAAGGGGGATGGAGTGTGGTACATTCAGAGTCCCACAAAAAAGAGTAATAAACAAATTAGCCAGCCACGGAGTGGGTCCCAGGGTGGTAACCTGGGTAAAACATTGGCTGGACAACAGGACACAAAAGGTAATAGTAAACAGAGTCCACTCCGAAGAAAGGGGGGGTTACTAGTGAGGTACCACATGGTTCAGTACTGGATCTGGTCCTTTTAATGTCTTTATAAGTGAAATTGCAGAGGGACTGGAAGGAAAAGTATGCCTCTTTGCAGATGACACAAAGATCTGCAACAGGGTTGATACACAAGTGGGGGTGGAATGGATGAGAAGGGACTTGGCAAGGTTGGAGGAATGGTTAGAAGTATGGCAGCTTAGATTCAATGCAAAGAAGTGCAAAGTAATGCACCTGGGAAACAAAAGCCCAAGGGAAGAGTACATAATGGGGGGGGGGGTAGTAACAACAGCAAAATGGAAAGGAACATGGGGGTAGTCATATCAGATGACCTAAAGATTAGTAAGCAATGTGAGAAGGCAGTAGGGATGGCTGGGGGGATACTGGGATGTATAGGGAGAGGTATCACCTGTAGAAAACAAGACGTTGTTATCCCTCTGTATAGACAGTTGGTGAGACACCATCTGGAATACTGTGTGCAGTTCTGGAGACCCCATCTCCACAATGACATAGACAGGATGGAGGCAGTCCAGAGAGGCAACTAAAATGGTGCAGGATCCGAACAGAAGCCATATGAAGAGAGACTAAAGGAGCTTAATATGTATACCATTGAGGAAAGGGGGAGAGAGGGACATGATAGAAACTTTTAAGTACCTCAAGGGAATTAACAAAGTCCAAGAGGTGAGCATCTTCAGGGGACACAATTTGAAGATAGAGGGGGGATGGCTCAGGGGCAATGTAAGGAAGTATTTTTTTTCACAGAGAGGGTGATGGATGCATGGAATGGCCTTCCTGAGGAGGTCATGGTGTCAAAATCAGTGGGGGAATTCAAGAATGCATGGGATAGACATAAGGCAATTCTGGTGGGGGTAGGAAGAAATAGGCTGCTGGTTAACTAGGATCTTCAGCTTATCCAGTAAGTAAGGAAATGGGCAGGCTAGGTGGGCCAAGCAGTCCTTATCTGCCATCAAAGTCTATGTTTCTATGAGCTCAAGTAACAGTGGGCGGGGGAAGGTGGCCAGCTTAGAAGTGACCTCTGTTCCTCTAATCACATGGAAGAGTTGGACAGAGCTCTAGAGGAAGTGATCGAGAAGGCAGTAGCTGGAGGGGAAGTAGTCCTGCTAGGATACTTCTACATACTAGATGCTGATTGGATCATTTCTGTTGTGCAGAGCACCAGAAATAAGGCATTGGTAGTCACCTTCCAGAAATGCTTCATGACTATAAAGACCAGGGACTGGACCATTCTCAACCTACTTCTGACCAACTTGGACAGCATTGGGGCATTAACAGTGGAAGAGCTGCTAGAATCTAGAGACTGCAACATAATGGGGTTCAGCAAAGCCCTGAAATCACAGAGGTAGCTGACCAGGATACAAACAAGTAGATGGGTCAGAGACATAATAGAAAGGATTTAAGCTGTAGCTAAAGGTTGCCTCAGACACTTGGGTGTGGAAAAGAGGTATAAGAGGCTTATGTGGTTTTCCAGGGAGGGTAGGACAGCACTGAGAGAAACAGTCAGCCTTCAGCTTGTACAGGCCTGAACAGACAGCGGCAAGTAGGGAACTCTACCTTGTCAAGGCGAAGGAAGCTAGTAAGGCAGTTAGGAGGGCCAAGGCAGAGGTAGAGCTAAAGATTGCCAATGTGGCAATGGAAAATGACAAGGCTTTCTTTAAGTATGTTAGGGAAAGGAGAAGGAACATGAGTAAAATATAGAGACTAAGAATGGATGAGGCATGAGTGGAGAAGGAATGGCAGAAAGCTGAAATTCTGAATAAATTCTTCTGTCTTGTCTTCACAGTCAGTGAATGGTGGACACTGCTAGGTGCAGCATTCAGGAAGGGTGGGAAACAAATATGGAGATTGGTAGCACAACTGAGGAAAGGGTGCTTAGGAACTGAAGGGGTCTCTAGTGGGTAAGTCCCAGGGAATGGAAGATTTCCACCAATGAATACTCAGGAAGCTGAGGCAGGCCCTGGCAACACCCCCAACAGACCCATTTAACTGGTAAATTGAGACAGGCATTGTCTCTAGGGACTGAAGTTTAGCAGGCATCATTCCATTGCACCAGAGTTGGGGAGGGGAATCCAGGGAATTATAGGCTGGTTAGCCTGACTTTCATTGCTGGAAAACTCCTTCAGACCATAGTCAAGCAGCAGTTAGTCACTTTCCTGGAGTCCCATGGACTCTAGGACAGCAAGTAGCATGGTTTTGTGAAGGGGAGGTCCTGTTAGATAAACCTTGTGGAATTCTTCAGCACTGTGTTGCAAGCACTGGATAAGGGCCAAGTGTTAGACATCATTTGTCTTCATTTTATCAAGACCTTTGTCTAGGTACCCCACAAGAGGTTGTTAAAGAAACTGGGAACTTAGGTGATAGAAGAAAAGTCACTTGATGGGTTTTAAACTGGCTAGGAGGAGAATCTAAAGGGTTGTTCTAAACAGTACATATTCTGAGACTGGGGGTTATGAGTGGGGTCCAAAAGGGTTTGGTCTTGTGCCTGGTGATCTTCCATGTGTTCATTTGTGACAATGGAGAATGAATCCAGAGTAAAATGTGTCCATTTGTGGATGGAACACACACATATATGTGGTAGGCTGGATAGTGAAGAAGTAGGAGGGAACTGAAAAGAGTGCAAGGCATATTGAAAAGGTGGTTCAAGGTTTGCCAACTGAAATTCAATTTAAAAAACTGGAGGGGAGGGTTGCTGGTTTGGAGCAGAGGGGGACAACCCCTCAAGATACTAGATTGAGTTAAGGTAGTAAAATATGCACATACTGTATGGACCATCAGTCTCCTTCTTCCTGCAGAGTCTATCATTCTATGTTAATTGTAAGGCTATGAACTTGGGGAGGGAGAATCTGAGAAGTGAATTTTGAATGTAGGGGATATAACTGGAGCAAACCACAGAAGAGAAGGATCTTGGTGTTATAATTGGTGACAGCCACAAGACCTCAGCCAAGTGTAACAAGGCATATGGGAAAGCTAACAGAATGCTGGGATGCATAGGGATGGCCTTTTACAAGCAGTTGCAAGGAGGTGATCTTACCCATGTACAGATCCTTGGTATGGTTGCACTAGGAGTACTGTGTGCAGTTCAGGAACCCTCACCTATAAAAGTATAGGGATTGCCTCGAGCCGATCCAAAGGAGAGAGACTAAAATGATCTCTTGCCAGCAGGAGCGGGCTTATGAGGAAAGACCTTCTGTCCTCAATAGATATTCACTGGAAATCAGGAGGGGGGGAGGAGAGAGAGAGAGGAGACATTGTTTGAGCAGTGCCACTAGACACTATGGGCCTGATTCAGGAATGGGTTGCGTCTGCCACAAGTCCCTGCTGCACCAAACATATGGTGCAGGGGATTGCGGCAGACATTTGGCACTGATCGCAATTCTGGATTGGGTGTGCCAGATGCAGCAAGTTAGACCATCTTCCCTATGGTATAACTTTGCTTCCAAGGGGGATCCAGTTTACGGGGCTTATGCCAAACCTTTGGCGCAAGCTGCCATAAACTGTGGAAATAGTTGCAAATGTGCCAGCCCTTCTTGAATCAGACTGCATTGCACCACAGTACTTTGGTGCACCTGCACCAAACATTGTGGTTGAAGCAGGGCTTGGTACAAGCTCTGCATCACCCTTCATGACTCAGGCCACATGAATATGATTTCACAGATGAGGAGTGGAAGGATAGACCTCTGGACAGCAGGAATTACTATTACAGCTATCAGGAGTGGGAAGGGGGTTTCACAGGGTTGTATTTGCATAACTTTCTTTTCCACAGGTTCTGAGTTTATGTCACAGATAGGTGAATCTTTTGAAAATAGTATGCTGCACCTTCATCTTCAGCTAACTAATTGCATCCCAACAGCCCTGAAGCTATTGTCAATGATATGTCTGTTTGTGGCTAAACATTCACAATTGTTTTGCCAATTTAGACAAATGTAATTTAAATCTTTTTCTTTTTAATTTTGTTCTCTCTTTATAATATTCCAACCATGGTTACCTTTGCTTCAGTCACCTGCCAGCT
Source organism: Neoceratodus forsteri (assembly GCA_016271365.2). Lineage (NCBI taxonomy): Eukaryota > Metazoa > Chordata > Ceratodontiformes > Ceratodontidae > Neoceratodus > Neoceratodus forsteri. The sequence continues at coordinate 222,974,031 of CM057453.1, forward strand.
GCTGAATCCCAACAACTCCATGTCACTTTGGTCTGTATGGTTCTTGACTGACCTGGAGATCTTGAACATCTGCGGTTTGTCCCCTGTGGTTTTTTCAGCTTAGACACAGCCCATTCAGGGGAGGGGAGAGTCTTTCCACAGATCTCCAGAACCGGACAAGGAACTGAACTTTTGGAATGCCTGATAGGCATGGACAATGATCAGCTCCCCCATCATCCTGCCACCACCCAGAGGGATTTCATCTCTTTAAGGCTCTCTCACCACCCCAAGGATTAGAAGCATGATTCATGATTGCCCTAGGAAAGAAAATGCCAGCAAGTGCATGGTTTCCCATGCCTCCAATAGTACCTCCACAGGGCCACTACTAAATGCTAGTGTGAGTTGCACTGGGTCCCAAGACACCTTTGAAAGGGAGCATCCTCTGGATGTTTTAAACGCTCCTTGCTGTCCTCCACTTCTGATATACTAGGATTGGGGTACTAGCCTTAATGGCTAGCATTCCCGAGCAACCCTCCACTTCTCATTGCCACAGAACTGGCCCAGTCACCTACATTACCCTCATTTGCATATGATTCATAGAGGTGTTTAACTCAGTCATACTCCATTGCAGGGACATACCTTGGTCCCAAGGGTATATCCTGTTTCAGTCTGGACCTCACGTGCTGCAGCCAGGTCCTGCTCTGACCGAAGACCCCACATCTTTTTGATTCAGTGGTAGTCGGCTCTAGGATCTGTCCATCACACAGCGGCCTGGTTGTCTTATAGATGGTGTACAGGTTTTCCCCTGTGTTGTTGCCCCCCTTGGTGTCAGCAAAATTTCTGGGACATGCGGCTGTACTCAGCAATGCCCTGCAGAGGGAGTCAGCTTCCTCATTCCACTTTAGGGGTCACTGCAGAACTGTTTTCCCTGTGCCATACCTCATGACTACAGAACATTGCTGAGTAGCAGTTGCTGCAGCCTGGGCTGCCTCCAGAAATGGTATCCTAACTCACTCCCAAACTTCGATTGACTAAATGGCTGCATGACACACTACTGCTGGGTCATCAGGCAGCCCGAAAGGCATCTATTTTGAAGATTCACCCATGCTGCAGTGACAGGCATGTTGCAGACACTGATTATGGTGCAGGTAGCAGATGCCTGGCATTACAGCACCAGGCACTATACCTGCCGGAGTTACAGTGCCAAAGCACCATCACAGGAAATGGGGGGCTTCATCCCATGGACCACCCAAAAATATATATAACCTCCTCCGGGGCAGGCATGCTGTGAAGGGCACAGGATACAAAGGATAGCCACTGTGAACTATGAAGAAAGGTGGGTATTGACAGGACGGCCAGCCCAAACTCCAAACACTCATCCAAAATGTCAGTACTCCTAGCAAAATCAGTCATGACTCAGAATAAAGTTGAATCAAATCAATTTATTTGTGACTGTTAAGAGCAAAGTACAAGCACAAACAAACCCCTAGCACCTTGGCATACAGCCTTTGAATGGACACAGAAATTGTGTCAGTGCCCAACATGGCATGCGTGCAGGGCAATCTAAACTCAAGATTGCCCGTGTCACTCTTGCCCATTTTATAGCGACAACATTACCATGCTGTAATGCTGTCACCATGCTGATGGGATACGTTTTTTAAACATGCTATTCAGATCATGTTGAACAGATATCTCTATTGGAAAATAGGGTTAGGTGGATCCTGATCAGATCAGTTTCAGCATCCTACCCGAGTATCGGACTCCAATAAAAAAGAACTGTCTAAAATAGTCCAACCTAAGTACTTCTTTGTGTCCTTTGTTTTTCCATCCTGTATTTTTCCATGCCTGACAAACACTTAAACCCCACTAACCTTCAGTTTCTTTCTCCTTGGGCTAGGACATGTTGCCAGAGAAATCTTTCTTCTTAGCATGGCATCCAGGCTGAGACACGCAAGTGTACTCCCGAACCTGGGTCACCCACACAGACATGCAATACATGCCCTCTTGACCAGCTATTTATAATTCAGTTTTACTGGACACTGATTCCACTGCCCTCCAGAGACTAAGTATTAGTTGTGCAATTTATGTTTTGTCCAGGGAGAGCAGTAGAATCGATGCCTGACAAAACAGAAATTGAAATTGTTCTGAATCCAGTACTGACAAAATAAATCTCTTTTGGCTGACTAAGGATAAGACATCAGCTGCAGGGGATTCTGGAATGCCACTTAGATCTTAGACTACTTGTAATTTTGTGGTGGGGGATGGGAGGATCAACCACAAAAATACAAGTTTAAGTACATAAACATTAATTAAAAATATATTTATGTACTTACAGTACTAAGAAAATTGGGGAGAGTCCCACACTTTGGTGTGAGGCTTAGAGGCATGAAGGTTACCCTTTAAGATAGCTGTTCCTGTCTAATGGCTGATGCAACTCTTCAATGCTTGTAAAATGCTTTGCATGGCAGTGTATATCAGATGCACCATAAAAATAGATTTCCTTTGCTTTGTTTCTTTATATTACATATATGATATCACTTAGGGAGACACACATGCTCAATGGAAAACAGACACGTAATTCTATTCAAATTCTCAAACTATTAACTGAAAATTGAATATAAGACATTTAAATAATGTTTGATTTGCAAATGCCGTATCAAAGCTGGAGTTTTGTTTATTCTCTGATGATTTGTTATCCTTTGTAAATTTGTTGTTTTTATAATGTGACATTTTTAATAAACTGGTGGCCTTTTCTATGCACATTTGCCTTGATTAAACTAGCTATTTTTATTTATCAGAAATGGAATATGAATATGAATCATATGACTAAATTGCATTAGAAGGTGAACAAATCTATTCAGCTTTTAAAGCTGTCAGATTTGATATGGTGAGAGGCAGATGAACCTACGGCAATAATATCATCTCAGTTAGTCCTCTTTGGGTGCACATTAAAATATACCAGCCAGTTAATAGCATCCACAGTCATACTATGAATGTATTCTTATGGCGTTGTGTGCTTGAAATAACTTGGAGGCCTGAATAGTGAATAACAGTTTAACTCTGATAATTGAGGGCACTAGTTCATTATATAGTTGTGCTGCTTTTTAATCTGAGATGATCACATTCTTGAATTGTGGTATTTGCTTTTGTCAGAATGCTTGAATGAAAAAAGCACATACTTCATGGAACACAGAAATATAGACAATGATGGCAGAAAAAGACCAAAGTCCCATCTAGTCTGCCTGGAGTTCTCTATCTGCCCCAAGACCTACTGTCCATAGGGGGTTTTGTATCTCCTGGTCCACCCCCACTGCTCCACTCTCCACTGCTAATGACCTGAGCAGCAAACATTTCCTTCACTCTGTCCCAGCCATGCTTCAAACCACTGCCAAAACTGCCACTCACCACCTCCACTGGCAGACTGTTCAATGGCTCCACTAACCTCTCCATAAAATAGAGTTTCTTCACATCCCTATTAAACCTTTCCCCACAGCCAGTTTCTACTCATGACCTTGGATTCTTGACTCTATATTCCTGCTAAATTGTTCCCTGCAGTTCACCTTGTTTATTCACTTCATGAACATGAAGGTCTCTATCATTACCGTCCCCCAACCCCGCTTGCCTGGTCTCCGGTGAGTACATGTTCAGTGCCTTGAAATGATCTTTGTAAGATCTGCCTAGTTGGCCCTAAATTATCTTGGTCATCCTGCATTGTACCTTCTCCAGCCTATCCCTGTTCTTCCATGGAGGAGGACTCTAGAACTGAACACAGTATTCCAGGTGCGGCCTAACTAGTGACTAATAATAATAATAATCTTTATTTTTATGGCACTTTTCAAAAACCAAGGCACCTAACAAACATTTAAAATATCAAACTACACAGCATCGTAGATAATATGAACCAGATAATGCAACTAAAAGAAATCAGTACCCAAATCTTTGGTAGCATAGAAGTGTTTTTAGGTCCTGTTTAAATCCCTCCATGGTCGCGCACTCCCATAACTGACGGGGTGGAGAATTCCAAAGGGTGGGTGCCGCATGCATAAATATGCACCTATATTGAGGTAGCAGTACCTTCTGTTTCCTGCTGTGGTGTCCCATGAAAATAACCCGGGAATAAAAGCGCGAAAAAAAAAACAGCGCAGGAATAACAGCACAGGTGAAAATAGCGACTGGCTCAAAAACAGTGCTGGTCATTTGGGCACTGTGTCTAACATTTCTGCTGTGCCTCTGATTTCTGCAATGCACAGTCTGTTTATTTTCCAGTTGGGGGGTGCGGGGTGCAAAGCCCCCCATGTGGGGGGTGCAAGGGGCAAAGCCCCTGAATTACATGTGGTAGCGTGTGTAGTTGTTTTTACTTCTCACTCTGATGCACTGGTGCTGTTATTGCAGTCACTGTTTTCCCCAGAGTATTCTATTAGCCTTACTATAGACCTTACTACACTGGGTCAATTCTCTGAGGGAGTCACTGATGAAGACTTCTGGGTCCCTTTCCTCTGCTGCACTGCTCAGTTTAATCCCTCCCTTCCAGTACTCTGTCTTCCTTTCCTCCCAGGTGCATAACCTAGCATTTTTTTGGATTGAATGTAAACTGTGTAGTAGGTTAAATGAATCAAACCAGCCATCACAATACTTCATTATAGTTTATCAAACTTCATAAGTATTTATTTTTTCTTGCTTTGGCCAATCAAAAGATATCCCCAAAGTTTTGCAAGCTGACCGCTTGCTTCTTCAAGGGAAATGGTCCTAATATCAAAACAGAATATACAAATGTTTTAAATCTGTTTACTCATATAGAGAAGTGTTGTACCCAAAAACAATCTTCACAAATCATCTTTATAACTTAGTAGTGTACCGGGTCATAATGTCGTGTGCTTAATAACATACGGCATTATGGGCAACCCCTGGAACTGTGTGCTCTCCATGTTGGACCCCGCTGGAGTTAGAACCCATAGTGCAGGGGTCCGGGGGATGCAGACCCCCCATAACAGAGGGTGTGAGGGGTACAGCCCCCCACAGAGAAAAAGATTCCATTCAATTGCGCAACACGATTATTCCACATGACATTCTGCTGTGCGTGGTATTGACCCTGTGCCACTTAATAGATATTACTGCCAGTAAGTACTTCATTGAATGGTTTCAACTCATCATATCAGTAAAATTCATTCATGATTCATTAACAGAAGAGTAGCACTCTGCTGTGGTTACAGAAGCTTCCATCGGGTGCATATCTGTTGGCATGCCTGCTTCCCTGTGCTTTAAACTCTGCTGCCATCTCAATGGATTGTAAACATCACTGGGAATGTGACATCATTCTGTGGAGTAAGACCCACTCCTAACAATGCAGGTGACAGTGGGCAGTCTGGAAAGACTGCAAACTCTTTTTCCAATTAAGAGATAATTTACCAAGCTTCAGTTCATAGATAGAATTTAACATTTATGTTAAATTATTGTTTACATTTTGCTAATTACGTGTTATAGCATTGAAAGGGTAATGGTAGCATATATACTACAGTCATTTAAAAAAATATTCAAAAATGGTTTAGTCTCATATTGGCTTGGTGGGATGTCAAGGTCACTGAATGCTTAACCTCTGAATTTACATACAACACACACAGGTCTTTCTTTCTTGTTTTGCCAAATGAAAAGCTATACTGTGAAAAGCAAACTTGTATAATAAACAGCAATAAATTAATAGCATTTCATATCTGAGTTTTTTTACATTCAGATTTGTACACATATATGTGATTTTCCTAGCCTATTATACAGTCAAAGTAATCTTAATTATATAGACTCTTGATACTGAGCTATTAGGTATACCAATACTTTTATTTTTACTATAGCATACATATTAGCTAACATCATGTAGACATGTTTGAATTAACATTACATCAAACACTCAAAGATAGATCTGTGTATTCTAACTTTAAGTCAGCTACAACAACATTGACAGTCTCTAGCTTTGAACTACCACCAGTGGATAACCACCCATGTGGGCATTGTGCCCAGTGTAGCAACACATACCATATTTCTGACATTTATACCCCAGCAAATGAAGGAAAAAAAATGAAACATTAAACAGTTCATTACATGTGGTATTACACATGTTGTGTACTTGATGAAATGCCAGTGTGACAAGTTTTGCATTGGACAGACTAAATGGGAATTATGTTTGAGAATTTCTGAGCGCAAGTCAATGATTTGGTGAAAAGACAATGAGCTGGATATTCATAGCCTTGAGATTGCCACAGGCCCTATGTGCATCAAAGATATGTCACACCAGGTCTGCAGCAATCTAACAGGATTTTCTATTCCATGCTTCAACTGATGCATGTTAGACTATCTTTTGTGCTAGCTTGCATCAATCATGTGGACTGTTTCTATGGTGCTTGCATCAAAGATCTGGTGCAAGCTGCCATAAATTGGGAAAACTGTTGCGACTGCATCTGACCATTGAACATTTGGCACAGTTTCAGCAAAAGGGATTGGTGCATCAGCAGAAACAAAAGTGTTGTAGTGCAGGGTTTGATGAAAACACTGCATCACCCTTTGAAAATACAGCCCCATGTCTCCTATTTGGTGAAATGTTTTATGTCTGAGAATCACTAAACTTCATTATTGCAATTTTGTGGTACACAAAGGGTAGAGAAACCTGAAAGAGGTGAAGACTGGGACCAGAAGCTCTTACTTTGTGAGGCTTACGTGATCACCAGATTTGGAACTTTACAAAGTACTTTCAGTTTAAACAAAAAGATAGACTGGATTCTGCTATTGTAAACTCTTGTTAGTGATGTTAAGTCATTTGATACTGCCTACCTCATTTGAAAGCAGAAACGCTTCTCTGGCTAGAGGTAATTACTTTATTAGTCTTCTGGTGAGAAAGACTGTATTTTGGTTGGGCTAGTTCGTCCCTCTGGTCAGAGGGAAACTGTATTGTCTGTTGCCAGGCAACTGGAGAGACTGCAGGGTGTGAGCCAGTCTCAGTAGGCAGAAACAGTGCAATGTGGGACTGTGGAGGACTGTACCACTCCACACTGAGCAAACATCACAAAAGAAGTAGAGGATTGTGACTGGGATTGCGATTCTGAAGATAAAAGCAGCACTGCTCTCAAATCCATCTGTGTGGTGGTACATTTTATTGTTTTTTATTTCTTTTCAAGTTTTCTGTTTGGATCGCCAAACCAGAAGTCAGGAGCTGCTCCACTTCCACTTTTCTGACTCTTAAGGATCACCCTCAGTGAGCCTTGGGTCGTTTGATACTGCCTACTTCATTTGGAAGCAGAAACACTCCTCTTGTGAGAGGTAATTACTCCATTAGTCCTCTGGTGAGACAGAGATAAAGACTGTATTTTGGTTGGGCTACTTCGTACCTCTGGTGAGAGGGGAAAGATGTTGTCTTTTACCAGGCAACTGGAGAGACTGCAGGGTGTGAGCCTGTCTCAGCAGGCATAAGTCATGCAGTGTGGGACTGTGGAGTACTGTACCCATCCACACTGAGCAAACATCACAAAAGAAGTGATGTTAAGTCATTTGATACTGCCTACTGCATACAAATCATTGGAAGATGGTGTGGTACTTAAGGACTGGAGGAAGGTGGATGTGATTCCCCTTCACAAAAGTGGGACCAAGAAAGAAGCAGGAAACTACAAACCTGTTAGTTTGACCTCTGTGGTAGGGAAAGTGATGGAATCACTTCTGAAGGAAAGAATTGTTGAGTACCTAGAGGCCAGTGAGGCACAGGACCCAAGGCAGCATTGGTTCACAGCGGGAAGGTCATGTCAGGTGAATCTAATTGATTTCTTTGACTGAGTGACCAAAGTAGTAGACCAGGGATGGGCTGTGGACATGGCCTACCTAGACTTTAGCAAGGCATTTGACACAGTCCCACACAAAAGATTAAGAATCAAATTAACCAGCCTGGGAGTGGGTCCCAGAGTGGTAGCCAGGGTAAAACATTGGCTGGACAACAGGACACAGAAGGTAATTGTAAATGGAGTCCACTCTGAAGAAAGATTAGTTACCAGTGGGGTACTGCAGGGTTCAGTACTGGGTCCAGTCCTTTCTAATGTCTTTATAAGTGACATTGCAGAGGGACTGGAAGGAAAAGTATGTCTCTTTGCAGATGACACAAAGATCTGCAACGGGGTTGATACACAAGGAGGTGTGGAAAGGATGAGAAGGACCTTGGCAAGGTTGGAGGAATGGTCAGAAGTATGGCAGCTTGGATTCAATGCAAAGGAGTGCAAAATAGTGCACCTTGGAAACAAAAACCCAGGGGAAGATTACACATTGGGGGGGGAGGTAGTAACAACAACAAAAATTGAAAGGGAGCCGGGGGTAATCATATCAGATAACCGTATGGTTAGCAAGCAATGTGAGAAGGCAGTATGGAGGGCTGGGGGGATACTGGGATGTATAGGGAGAGGCATCACCAACAGAAAACAGGAAGTTGTTATCCCTCTGTACAGACAGTTGGTGAGACCCCATCTGGAGTACTGCATCCAGTTCTGGAGACCCCATCTCTGCAAGGACATAGACAGGATAGAGGCAGTCCAGAGGAGAGCAACTAAAATGGTGCAGGGTCTGCAAGAGAAGCTATATGAGGAGAGACTAAAGGAGCTTAATATGTATACCCTTGAGGAAAGGAGGGAGAGGGGGGATATGATAGAAACTTTTAAGTACCTCAGTGGAATCAACAAAGTCTAAGAGAGTAGTGTCTTTCAGAAAAAGAGATGTGCAAGAACAAGGGGACACAATTTGAAGATGGGGGGGCGGTTCAGGGGCAATGTGAGGAAGTGTTTTTTTCACAGAGAGGGTGGTGAACGCATGAAACAGCCTTCCTTAGGAGGTTGTGGTGTCTAAAACTGTGGAAGAATTCAAGAATGCATGGGACAGACATAAAGCAATTTTTTGTGGGGGGTAGGAAGAAATAGGCTGTTGGTTAACTAGGATCTGCAGCTTATCCTGTAGGTAGAGAAATGGGCAGACTAGGTGGGCCAAACAGTCCTTATCTGCAGTCAAAGTCTATGTTTTTATGTTCTATGTTTCTAAGTAGTGGATTGTGACTGGAGTTGTGATTCTGCAGAGAAAAGCAGCACTGCTCTCAAATCCGCCTGTGTGGTGGTACATTTATTGTTTTTTAAGTCTTTTTAAGTTCACTGTTGGGATTGCCTAACTGGAAGTCAGGAGCCACTCCACTTCTAGCTTTTCAACTTATAAGGATCGACCTCAGCGAGTGGGTTGTGCATGAGTGGGGTGAGCATGCATGTGGCTGCCCACAGAGATGTGTGCTAAGACAAGCATGTCTGTCAATGTCTGCAGTGTCCGCAGGGAACAAAGGAAAAAGGCCAGGAAATGCTTGCTTCAGGTCTATACTTGTAAGCACTGCATAAAGTGGTCATTCTCCTGCTACAGTGAAGTACTGTTGCCATAGTATAAACACTTACTAACTATACCTAGCTTGGGACACTTTATACCCCCTCCCCCCAAAAATACATAAATAAAATAAAACCTGTATTTATTTCCTTCTGTGATCTACCAACTACAGTGGGTGATACTATTATAACCCTTAGAGGAGAGGTTGGCTATAAATGTATAAGTTATTCAATATACCTTTTATTTAAGAATAAGACTGTTAAGGGGGGATTTGTTTGTGAAAAATGTCTGATTAACTGTTAGAGGAATTAAACAACTTGTGCACCAGCCTTGACAAACTGGAGTCCTCCCAAAATGAAATGGAGTCTAAACTAAAAGGGAGGCAGACTAATGAAACAATTATCCAGGAAATAAATAATTTCAGATCTAGCAAAAGGAAATGCTCCGAGGAGTCAAACCCAGCTGAAAATGATTGGTCACTGGTACAGCCCAAATTATGAAAAAGGCAAGATAACGCAGAAACAGCTGCACCTATCATCTCAGAAATAACATTATTTTACAGATATTCAGTACCAGAGACACCAGTAGACAACACTGAGGTTATGCCCTTCCCCAACCTCTGTGATTCGTGAGACCCTAATTGATGTAGCTACTACCACTACAAAACACTCAGCTCTAATGCACATTGAGGGATGGAACAAACAGCAAACAGAAACAAAAGACAAATACTAGTACTAGGGGACTCCATCATTAAGTACTGTGACAAACAAATACGTAACATTGATAAAATTGCACATACAGCAACTACGGGGGGAGGGATTTTAAACATTGCAAATAAGGTAGATCGAGTTCTAGACTCCACTAGTCCTAAATTCCTAGTGGTAATTCATGCAGGCACAAACAAAATAAATGGGTCCAGTACTGAAGACATCCAAAAGGACTTAATGACTTTACAAGAAAAACTTGAAACATGGGGTAAAGAAATTTGTTATTTAGAAATACTCCCAGTTCCAAGAGCAGGACACCATAAGAACAACAAAGTAAAAGTAATAAAAGAATGGCTTAGAAAGTGGAACCTACGAAAAGAGATGAAGTGCCTTACACATTGGGAAATATTTGAAGGTGACTATGGGTTGTAATGTTGGGACTGCCTTCACTTGAACAGATGTGGAAGTAACCTGCTGGGTAAAACAATCGAAAAGTTTATTGCACAGATTTTAAACTGATAGCCGAGGGGAAAGAAGATCTCAGCACAGCTGTCAGTACTAAGTTAAAAACATCAGAATACAAATGTTTACTCACAAATGTGTATAGTCTTAATGTGGTAATAAAGGCAGAATTGGAGCGAATGCTAGACAGGGACAATATATACATTATTTCCACCACAGAAACATGGTGGGACAAAACTATTTCGTAGTCCAGAGAGGCTGAGGGGTACAAATTTTCTACAAAAACAGAACAAGTAAAAAGGGTGGTGGGGTTTGCCTATATATTAAAAAAATCCATGAGGGAGTGTAAATTACAATAGAAAATTAAGTTCAGTATAATTACTGACTCGATTTGGATTCAACTCCATGCTCATAAAAAAAAAAAATATTAACAATAAGGAACTGCTACAGACCCTCAGCCAGCCCCCTGAACTATATCAAGCAACTTACAAAGGAAATCTTAATTGCTGCTGAAATGACCAAAGTAATTATACTGGGTGACTTTAAAGATCCAGGCATTAACTGGGAGGACCTAACCAGTATTTTATCCCAAGAGCAAACCTTTTTGGACACACTGTCATCTGCAGGTCTGGAAGAATTGGTCACATCATCACGACTGGTAGTGGTACTGGACCTATAGGGTGTGTAGGCTGCATGTGTGTCTGGATCGGAGGAGGGTGTGGCTACTTATAATAGGGCGGTCATGGAGGCCTTTGATTTAGTTGCACCTGTTTGTGTCCAACCCCTGTCTACTCACCAGAGAACTCCTTGGTTTGATGAGGAACTCAAGGAGTTAAAGATGAGGGGTCAGAGGTTAGAGAGGCACTGGAGGGGGATCAGGGTTTTTGGAGAACAAATTGGCCCTGAGGTAGCATTATTGTGACTATCAGAGGGCAATCCCCCAAAATTTGGCAGATTTTCTGTCTAGGGAGATTGCTGCAGCAAGGAACAAACTGACACAGCTCTTCCGCATGGTGGATGGGCTATTACATCCATCCAGTCTCCGTGTGAGGGGAGTGGATTCAAGCACTAGGTGTGAGGAATTCGCTCTGTTCTTTGCCAACAAAATGTCCTCTATCAGGGCCGGGATATCCTCTGGTGTCTCTCGAAGGGATTGTGGGGTCCTCCCTGGAAAGTACCGGTACACTTCTCTTGTCTAGGCTGAGTTTAGGCCAGTTGGAGTGGAGGAGGTGGTGACTACGATCTCGAGCTTGTGACCAACACAATGTAGCATAGATCTAGGTCATACCCACCTTTTGGTGGAGTGTTTGGACCTGATTGGGCCTGTGGTTGCTGAGATTGTCTGGAGTTCTCAGAGCAGTGGGGTCTTCCCAGCATCCTTGAAAGAGGCTTTGGTTAGGCCCTTGCTGAAAAAATCCTCATTGGATCCTGAGTGTCTAGGTAACTACATCACATTTTTAGGAAAGGTTATTGAGAAAGTGGTGACCACTCAGCTTGAGGCCCATCGTGCTTCCTCTTCCACTTTTGAGACATTCCAGTCTGGGTACCAAGCTGGGCATAGTATGGAGACTACCCAGGTGAAGGTGCTTAATGATCTCCTGATGACAAGGGACTGGACAGAGCGTACTATCTTAGTTCTCTTGGACCTGTCAGCAGCATTTGACACTGTTGATCATGAGGTAATACTTGACTGCCTGCAGTACTGATGAGGCCTGTCAGGAAAGGTCGTCAATTGGTTCAGGTTATAGCTGACAGGCAGGGTGTAGAGGGTGACAATGGGGCTTGCCACATCTAGCCCAAAGTCTCTGTCTTGTGTTGTGCTGCAGGGACCATTCTTGTTGCCCTTGTTGTTCACAGTGTATATGCTGCCATTGGGAGACATTATCAGGCAGTACAGGTTGGATTTTCACAGCTACAGAGATGATACCCAGCTGCATTTGTCTTGTGAACCTGGAAACCAGGTGGCGTCTTCCGTATCTAACAGCTGCCTAGAGGAAATTCAGAACTGGATGTCCCGAAACTGACTTGGACTTAACCCAGACAAGACCGAGGTGCTAGTGGTGGATCTGGGTCACCATTTTGGGGGAGTGATCGAAGAGACCCCCCCTGATTTAATGCTTGGGGGGATTCCTCTTACCCCATCTAGTCAGGCAAAGGATTTGGGCTTGATCCTAGATGACAGTCTGACACTCGACGCTCAGGTGTTGGCCATCATCAAAAGTGGATATTACCATCTGAGGAACATTGCCTGGATCTGAGCCTTGATTCCATCTGAGGACCTGCCCACACTGGTACATGCGTTCATCACATCCAGGTTGGACTACTGCAATGCCCTATACCTTGGGCTATTTGGAGGCAACCTGTGCTGACTGCAGCTGGTGCAGAATGCAGCTGCGAGGTTACTATCAGGGGTTAAAAGAAACAAACATACCAGCCCTGTTCTCCATGAGTTGCACTGGCTGCCAGTCAGGTGGAGGATTGTCTTCAAAGTAGGGTTCCTTACCTACAAGGCCCAGCATGATCGGGGACCAGTCTGTCTGCAAAATCTTCTGGTGCCCAACCTGCCAATTTGGGCTCTCTGTTCTCCTGAGGGTGGCCCCCTGGAGGTTCCGAGGGCTTGGTTGTGGCATTCTGGGAATCCTGCATTCTTGGTTGCTACATCTTCCCTGTGGAACACATTTCCAGGTATTTACAGGAGACACCCTCGGTAGAAGCCTAGAAGTCAGACTTTAAAACACTCATTTTTCAGCAGGTGTTTTGCCTATAAGTAGTGATTAGATGCTGTGTTTTAATTATTATGATAGATGCTTTTTAGATAATTTATATTTCTTGCTGATGCTGAATTTGTTTTGGAATGTTAGTATTAGTACTGCATTGTATCATTGTTATTGACTTATAGATTGTTTTTAGATATGTAAAGTGCTCCAAATCTCTGGAGAGGAGCACTTTATAAAAAAAGCATCTATCTATCTATCTACATCTCCTACCAGAGGTCGAAACATTCTCTACCTTGTAATAACCAATATAAATATTTGCATCTCAGAAGTAGCACTAAAGGAACTGTTAGAAAACAGTGATCACTGTATGGTGACTTTTGTTTATTCAGGAAAACGAGTGATCAGCAAAAATAAACTATATACAAAGAACTAAAGTAACGCTAACTACAACAAAATCCAGGATGTCTAACATTCAATAAACTTGGAAAGAATACTGACCAATTTAACAGTGGATGAATGCCGGAACACTATCAACAATATTATTAAAACTACAGAAGACTGGTATATTCCCAATAAAACAATTAGCAATAACAAAGGTAAAATACCTTTATGGATGACAAATTAAAAAGACAAATAAAAAGGAAAGAAAAAAACATACTCCATTCACAAGAAAAAAAGTGTCAGTCAGCTTCTATGAAGTATAAGGAGGAACTAAAGAAAACTAAGCATCTGATTAAAGGAAAAGACACAATCTAGAATACAGAATAGCTACTGTACCACCAAAGGAAATCAAAAAACCTTTTTTTTGGAAGACTTTGCCTGAGGTTCGATGGGAGGGGGGCATAGATCCTCCCCCATCCTCTACTAAAACATCCAGCTCCTGCTCCCTCAGCTTTGAGTGAGTTGGACTCGCTTGTTGCATTGTTATGTGGTCCTGCTGCTGCTCTTTGTTTCCCTTCCCATTTCTGTTGTCTTCTGTGCTCTTCCTCTCTTTCTTTCACCTTCTGTTGCTGCTTCCTTGACCCCCCCACTCTTGTTATTGTCCTTCTGCTCTTGCTCATTTGTCCCCCCGCTCCTCTCCCCCATTCTACCCTGCTGTTCTTCTCCCCGTACCTCTCCTTTGTCTCCTGTCTGTTTCTTTTTGGGGTTTCTTATCTTGAGCAGTCACTCACACCATGCCGCCATCTGTAGTCTGCTAGATTCCTCCCTCTGCTCAGCACCTCCCAGGATTGCTATGGCGCTGCTCCAGTCAGTTTTACACGGCCTCACATATCTTTTGCCCAGGACTGCCTTTGTTTAGCACTTCGTGCTCCATTGTTCCCTTGTCTGTACTGCTTCGTCTAGTCGGCTCTTCAGGTGTGATGTTACCCTCTGTGCCCTGCTTTCTTCTTCACCATTTCCTGATCTGCACTGGGCTCCAAGGATTTTTATTATGTTTCTCATATGGCTGTAGCTCACTCTCAGCCACAGCATATCTGAACTATCTGTGATTCAGTCTCTCACCTGTTTACATGCTTCAGCTGAGTGGGCTTGAGTTATGTTCTTATTGCAACTAGAGTTGCCTGCATCCTCCTGTAATCCTACATTTGCTAAAAATTAAACTGTGACCAGTTGCTGATTTACAGTCTTGTTTGCTCCATCTCTATGCTCACCACTGCTTTGCTGTTTTTGGGACAGTACTGTTCCTCCCAGTCCAGTAAGCCTGAGTAGTGGCCTAGCACTACTCATTCACTTCTGCTTCTTCCTCAGGCTGAAGAGAGATCTTGCCACCCTTATTCTGCCAGTGATATTCTTCAGCAACGGCAGATTTGCACAAGAGGTATCCCTCCATCTCCTTCTGTTATACCTATGAGGGGACATCCCTCAGTGCTCTGAGCATCTTTCCAAGGCAACCCCATGTAAAAGTCCTGCTATCCCTAAATAATATGCCTCTCAAGGAGGGCAGTTCTGCTAGCTCAAATGTATTTCCATCTTCACCAAGGCAGGCCATGTGGAGTCTCATCTTCCTTAGCCTGTCCGCCTAGAACCTACACTACAGTTCAATCATCTGAAATCTGCTTATAAAAGACCTACACTCCTGCAAGCCACGTGCAAGTCTAGCTTGTTACTCTTTCATCCCTTCAATGCCTCTCCTGCTATTCAGACTTCTTCTTATTCCAGTTCTAGCTCAAGTTTGTGTACTCACGACAGCTCTATGGAATGTGTCTCTCATTCCTTGGATGTCCTGGGACATTATTCCTTCCTTTTGAAGGTACTTGATTGTACCCTATGTTTCAAGGGACTCATGACAGTGGGATCCTGCCAGTCCAGCTAGCTTATGGGGAGGCTTAGCTCGACTCACTCTTCTACTCCTCCTCAGGCAGACCTACATGGAGGTCTTGCCAGTTGAGCTAGCCTACGTGGAGGCCTAGCTTGACTTACTTTTTCCTACTCCTTCTTCAGGCAGACCTACTTGGTGGTCCTGCCAGTTCAACTCACCTACGTGGAAGCCTAGCTCGACTCACTCATTTCTACTACTCCTCAGGCACACCTATGTGAGGGTCCTGCTGCTCCAGCTAGCACATGTAGGGGCCTAGCTCATGAATCAATTGCCTTTCAACATGTCCTCTAGCGGACCTCCATAGGGTCCACTAGTGTATCGGCCAGGGAACTTCATAATACGGCACATCAAGTGCAACCCTCGAATAATGTAATTCTACAACCTTGGTGGCCGACTGCACATGTCACTATTCATGGCCTCCCAGCATTTCATTCTGCTCACCCAGTCTTCCTGCACAGGATTCTTTAGTTCAGCTCGGCCTTCATGGAAACCTCGAACAACTCATTTTGTCTACACCTGCTACTGCACTGGCAGACCACTGGGTCCCTCCATCCCAACCAACCATGCCCATGAGAGGATATCTGCTCATCATTCACAACTTAATTCCATACTACAGGTGGATCCATTTGGGGTCTTGTCCTCCTTACATTGGACTGTGCACTACTGCTGCAATTGTGAACCATGGGGGTCCCACCATCCTTAACTCGACAGTGCAATTCTATGGTGATGGCAGACCACGTGTCGTCCCACCATGTCAACACTACATGACCCACGAGGAGGCCCTAATTGTAGCTCAAATGTAATTCAAGTCACTGCAGGCAGACCCATGAGGGGATTTGCCTCTTATCTCGGAGCATATCATACAATAGTGATGGCGAACCCATGTGGGGGTCTCACCAACCCGAATCCTTCATGCCCTTGAGAAGCATTTCTCCTTCCTCAAATGTATTCCATCTTCACTACAGCATACCCCCATTGGGGTCTTTTCTTCCTTAGAGTGAACACCTGAGTCTTCTTCGATTGCTCAAGCAATCGACACCTGCATACTCCCAGACCTGCATGATGTCCATGCTCCAGCTAGCCCACGTCCAGAACTACCCTACTTCATAATTCATTTATACTTCTACTGCAATCCACCTTCTTCTGGTCCAGTTACAACCAAGTTTCTATGCCAGATATCTCCGTAGAGTATGCCTCAATTCTTGGACATCATGTGACAATTTTCCTTTCTGACAAAGTACTCAATCATAGCTTACTGTTTCCCTGGATTTATGGCTCCATGCAAGTCTCCCAATCACATAGACTCCTACCTCATCATCGTTCCCTGCTGGGCAACACTTCTAACCAATTCATTCTCTATGATTTTTGTATCCTCTAACTATTTGCTACAAGGGCACTCATTCCTCAACCATGCTGACTGCACATGTATGCTTTACAACTGCTTCTCTTATTGTTACCCTGGTCACAGATTATCCATAGTCTGTAATCCAGACAGTATTCCTAGCTGGATCTTCATCTGCTGGAACTTTCATCTTCAGCGTTGCCTTCTTGCTCATCATCGACCTCAAAAACAGGACTGGGAATTCTTTCAAAGGCATCTAGCCTTCTCCTGCATTTCTACATTTACTGTGCATAGAAAGCTGCCTTACCTTCTTGCCAGATCAAACCTAGCTCTGCTCCCAGTCAAGGAAACCATTTACTGATCCTACCTCCACTTCCCTTCTGCAACAGCGTTGAAGGACATCCATCTCCATATGGGTCTCCACCATGATGGCTACTGCTATGGCCATGGTCTCCACATTGTCCTGGGAGAGCTTTTTCTAGTAGTGCTTTGCCCCGCAAAGGGGCCTGGTGCTTGCTCAATGCATTCCTTCCCACCTCAGCTGACCTATGTGAGGGTTTTGCCTTCTTACTTTAACCTATGCACTGGCGGGCAACATGGTCCCACTATATAACTGGCTTTGCCTCGCAATAGGGCCTGACTGCTTGCTCATCCACATTTCATCTCATTCTCCCTGACCCATGTGGGGGTCTTTCCAGCTCTACTAGAACCTATGCAATGGTGGACCACTTGACTTCGCTATGTCCTTGGCTTCATCTCACAAGCGGGCCTGGCTGCCTGCTTAACTGCATTCCATCTCTCCTTGGCTGACCTACTTAAGGATCTCACCTTCTCTACAGGAATCTATGCAATGGTGAACCATGTGGGGTCCTGCCATTATCTTGCTTCATCCTGCACGGGAGCCTAGCTTCTTGCTTAAGTGCATTCCATCATCACTTCGACTGACCCTCATGGGGGTCTCACCTCCTCTGCAGGACTCTGTGCAATAGTGAACCACATTGGGTCATGCCCTTATCACTGATTTGCCCACACGGGTCCTGGCTGCTTGCTCAAGTGCATTCCATCATCACCTTGGCTGACCCACATGGGGTCTCATCTTCTCTGCTGGATCCTATGCTCCTCTCCTTCTTCTCCTATAGATACCATAGACTTGGATTAACCAACCTCGTATGCCATCATCTCCATGTTGGACTTCATCTGCCAGTACCTCGTCCTTCAAGATTACTTTGCTCACCATCAAAATCAAGGATATGCCTCTACTGCCAATGACCTGTATCTAGTTCTAAGATAACCAATTCAGTACTTTAGTCTAAATAGGATTACGCTCCTTTAGTATGCTGAGAAGATGGGCAGATTAGTAGCCATGGATCCTTGGAGGATTCCACCTAAGGGTTTTTTTCATCTCCTGCATACTACTGGCCACACTCTCCGCACTTGGAAAAGGAAATCACAATGGTACTTAATTATCTTTTTGGGCCTTCAATCCTACACTTATCTAGCATCCCACCAAAGGTGGGATATAGAGAAAAGCCAAAGATCAAGTTTCTAATACCAACTATTTCTCATCCAGCTCAAATGTATCTAAGCACCAACCATATCTCATCCAGTTCTGATGTACTACAAGTACTGACCTATGTACCAATCCAGCTTTAATGTGCCTAAGCACCAACCATATCTCATCCGGCTCTTACATATTCAAGCACTGAGCTATGTATGACACATTGAACTGTAAGGCTTTGCCTGAGGTTTAATGGGGGGGATTAATAGCTCCTGCCCGATCCTCTACTAAAATGTTCATCTTCCGCTCCATCTTTTTTGAGTGAGTCAGACTTACCCTCCATCCTCCCCTTCCTCCTCCTCCTCCATCACTAATATCTCACCTTGTGTTGGGCCTTCAATCCTACACTTATCTAGCATCCTGCCAATGGTGGGATACAGAGAAAGGCAAAAGATCAAGTTTCTAATACCAACTATATCGCATCCAGCACAAACATATCTAAGCACCAACCGATCTTATACAGTTCCTACGTACTACAAGCACTGACCTATGTTCCAGTCCAGCTTTAATGTATCTAACCACCAACCATATCTCATCCAGCTCTTACGTATCAAAGCACTGAGCTATGTATGACACATTGAACTAATGTAATAACATAAGTAAAAGGCAGCAACACCACAGAGGTACTAAAAGTTAACTGACACAATACTAATGACCCTACTGAAATAGCCAATAGTTTCAATAATTATTTTATTACTGTGTTCAACAAACAGGAGGATTTCAGCATGCCTAGAAACACTAACAACTCATCCATAGTAGAATTATCTTTGGAGGATGTTTTAGCTGGGCTACAGTCTCTAAAACTACACTCTTCATCAGGAATTGATGGGATAAACCCACGTTTATTTTAAAAATCTAGCAAAAAATCTTAGTATACCATTAAGGCTACTATTCAACAAATCTCTTAATTTTGACTTAGTACCTAATGAATGGAAGCAAACAGTCATAACTCCAATTTTTAAGAAAGGAAACAAAGCAGGCCCTGAAAATTATAGACCCGTATACCTGACCTCAGTCCCTGGTAAGGTTATGTAAAAGTTTATTAAGGCAAATTTTGAGGAGGAAACTGTCAGTCTGAGCTTACAAGACAACACACAACACAGGTTCAACAAAGACAGATCCTGTACTACCAATCTAATCACCTTCTATGAATCCATCAGCTCCAGTTTGGACATAGGAAAACCACACAGTGTAATATTCTTAGATTTTAAGTAAGCGTTCAACATTGTTCCCCACTGTGAACTTTTACATAAACTAATAAACATAGGATATAGTCCCTAGCTAGTTAAATGTGTATGTTCTTGGCTGGAAAACAAGATTCAACGGATAAGAATTCAGGGTAAAACCTAATCTGAAAGAGTTGTGTCGAGTGAAGTCCCCCAAGGGTCTGTCTTAGGCCCCCTTTTATTCAGTTGTTTTATTCACAACCTTCAAACTGGATTTAAACAGTTAAATGACTATCAATGGAGGCCACGCTAGGCTAGCCAAACACAGCATTTGTAGCTGAGTTATTTGGTTTTAACTTATAGTGTTTAAAGCGGCTCTGTGATGCTAATTTTATTTTATTGTAGTAGAGGTAGGTCTAGATAAGTGAGGGACTTTTAATGAGGTAGACTAGCTAAATAGCGTTTTGGTCAGTTTTTGCAAGGTGGAAAGCTTCAATTTGAAATTTGCACTGAAGTTCGTGCTGCTAATCCATTTTACTGATTTGCTCCAGTGACTAAGAATAGTTAACCTTGGAGCTATACAGAGCCACTCCAATGTCTATCTATTTAACTGGAGTGACTGTTTTTGGTTGACGTGTTACTTGACTCTCAAAGTGCAGCAGTTTGTCAGTGATGGAAGAAGCAGTACCCTGGATACTTCGGATACGCGGAAGATAGAGATGTTCTGAGGTGCTTTGAGGAAAATGGTTTTTGCAGTTGCGAACTGGAGTATTAAGTGTACTGTTGAGGGACCATAGTACCTGGAATACTTGGATTTTACTGTTCTGCTCTGGACTATTAACATTTTGATCTCTGTGTGGTAAGCTCCTATGAAGGGGTTTTGTTTTGGAAACTGAATCTTTGGATTGATATTGAAGCTTCCCTTGTAACGGCATGGCGATTCCCTTGGGGTGTTGGTGGTCACACAGAGGTGTTCACCTTAGGCCTGTCAGAGGATGGGCCTGAGTAGAGGCCCCCCTAGATGGTCTGACAGTCAGCCAGAGGGCCATTTAGTCCAGGCAGTTGAAGTGTTGGCCCTCTTGCTCTGTGGGGATTACTTGGTGCTGTGGACTATGGAGGAGCATTCTCAGCACCATTTGTACATTTTTTTGGCATTTTATTGAAATCAGTTTGGTCCCTGAACTTGGAGCTGGTTATCTACTCGGAGAGAAGTAGATTGTTCCTCAGGAAGTTCCATTATTGCTGGAAGTTGAAACTGCTTCATTTCTTATTATTACCTTTACTTCTTTACCGACATCATCTCCATTTAAATTAGTGATTATTTAACGGATATCAGGAGCTGCAAGCTACAACTAGCTAAAAAGTGTGGGAATAATCCGGAGGTTTTCTGCCAGAAGGAGACTTTCGATTGGATTCTGTGGTGTCTACCCATCAGATATGTGACCAGACTTTATGTTATTTTCTTTTTTTTCTTTTAAATTTGTTTGGACAGTGAGAATGTCCAGGTTCCTGCCTGCTTGGTAGTGAGAGTGCCTGGGGGCTGAGATTTTATTAAGTTACTGTTTATGTTTAGTTAATTTGTATCCCTTAGTGAGAGCAGGGGTTTTCTGTTTTCTGTTTTTTTGTTTTTGTTTTGTTCTTATTTTATTTATTTAATTTATTTTGATTTGAAATGTTATTTTTTTTTGTGTTTGGAGCTTTCTGAAGTGGACTCCTTTTGTACCATCTCCCTCATAGTGAGAGTACCTGGGGGGCTGAAACTTCACTAAGTTGCTTTTATGTTTAGTTAATTTGTATTTGTTTTTTTGTTTTATTTTGTTTAATTTATTTTGCTTTAAATTTTATTTTTAATATTTTGTGTTTGGAGCTTTCTGAAGGGGACTCCTTTTGTATCATCTTCCTTTTTGGATTCACACCATCTGTATTGATCTTTTATAGTTTTAATTTAGTTTGATTTGGGGTTAATTGTGTTTATAGAGTTTTGGGTAGGTGGGGTGGTTATTTTATTGGTTTTTAGTTGGATATTGTTAGAATTTTATTATTGTAATTTTGGGGGTCTAATAAGTTGGATGCCTGTTTAGTGTGTTTTTGTTATTAACTTGATTGAGAAATGTGCAAATCTTCCCCTCTTATATGCTATTCATCCTCCACTCTCCACACCATCCACACCTTTCCCCCTTTGTTGTGGTCAACTTACCAGCGCTTGTTATGCACTAGGTATTATAATGGGGGTAGGGGTGGGGGTGTGGACACCGAAGATGAATGAGTGCATCTCTCACATTCAGGTGGTTAGGCTTAGAAGACGTCCTTGGGCAAAATGGAGTCTGGAATGGGGTTGTCCCTGTCTAGTCCCCTTACCCAAGGGCACTGCCTTTTGTAGCAGACAAGTAGCTGGGGCAGCCTTGGAAGCCCATCCAACTCAAGTGGTGTTATGCAATGCCAGATCTGTCAAAAAGAAGACTGCAATTATTGTTGATCTTGTTGGAACAACTGATCTGGCTTGCATCACCGAGACCTGGCTTGATGAAAATGCTGGTCCCATTTTAGATGCAGCAATTCCAGCCGGGTACTCGGTGATTCACTGCCCAAGACTGGATCACCGGGGGGATGGCGGTCTGTTTCAAGACTGACTTGGGCCTCACAAGTGTACCAGTTGAGGAGGCTGAATCATTTGAGTGCTCAGCGGCGGCTGGTGTAGGTTGCAGGATAGCTCTCATCTACTGTCCACCTGGGGACGAGATGTGTTTCCTGTAGGAAGTTGCAAACTTCATTGCCAGCATGACACTGGCGTCACCCAGATTTATGGTGCTGGGCGATTTCAATGCCTGGGTCGACAATGAACTCTCGCAGTTTGGACAACACTTCCTCCAGCTCATGACATCTCTGGGCCTTACACAGGTGGTTACCACTGCCACCCATAAACATGGTCACTCTCTTGATTAGATCTTCCTCCTAGGGATTGAGGCCTCCGATTTGGAGGTGGAACCGGTCTATTGGTCTGATCACTACACAGTGAGGTTCAATTTTTGTGCCCCCCTTAGAAGGCCTGTCCCTGTGGAGATGGTCAGTTACTGTCTTTTGTGGGAAGTGAGTCCCGAAGGCCTATCGGTGGTGATTGATCTCTCAGAGTTTCCTATGTCCAGCTCAAGTCCAGACACTCTAGTGGTAGCTTATAATAAGGCCATTTCTGTAGCCCTGGACTTGATTGCTCCTGTCCTTGTTCATTCTCTCCTCCCTTCACCCTCGGACCTGTGGTTTGACGGGTCCTTGAAAGCGACAGAAATGAGGCGTGGGATGAAACAGCGTTGGCAGAAATCCGCCTTGGAGGCCGACCATCTTAGATTGGTTGAACACTATCAGATCTACCAATCAGCCATCTCCCGTAAGAAGGCAGAATTCCTGTCTGGGGAGATAGCTGACACTCAGAACCTACCAGCTCAGCTCTTCTGAACTGTAGACAGGTGGTGCAACTCAACCTGTTTACAGCTCCGATTACCTTTTTTCACAGTTAGAGTGCAATGAACTTGCTCAGTTCTTAGCGGATAAGGTGGCCGACATCAGGTTGGAAATTCTTTTGACCCACTCTATGGGGGGTTGTGGATGATCGGTGCTTGGTCGCCTCACCTCTGACTTCCTGGAGTTCCTTTGCCTTGCCCAAACCTGTAGATGTAATGCTGATTATCCAGGGTATTCACCCTATGACCTGTAGTTTGGATCCGGGCCCAACTTCCTTAATTATGGGTTGTTGGGATTTGATCAGCCCAGTCCTGGTGCAGATAGTCTGGTGCTCCTTGGAATCTGGTGAGTTTCCAATCTCCCTGAAGGAGGCGGTGGTTATCCCCTCCTAAAGAAAGCTTCTTTGGACCCAGATATTTCTGCCAACTACAGACCAATCTCAAACTTTTCCTTTATAGGGAAGGTGATTGAGAAAGTAGTTGTGGTACAGCTGGATGACCACCTGACCACCCATAACATCTACAAACCTCTCCACTCTGGTTTTCGAAAGAGGCACAGTACTGAGATGGTGCTGGTTCGGGTGCTCAATGATCTCCTGATGGTGAGAGATCAGAGGTGCCATTCTATCTTGGTGCTCCTTGATCTCTTCTCAGCCTTTGACATTGTAGACCATGGGGTGCTGCTTGGATGCCTGAGGTCTGTCTGTGGATTAATGGATATAGTCCTCAGATGGTTTACATCTTTCCTCTCTGGCAGGAATCAAAGAGTGGTGTCTGGGATTTTTTCCTCAGACCCATTCTCCCTGCCATGTGGGGTTCCTCAGGGTTCAGTGCTGTCCTCCTTGTTGTTTGCAGTGTACATGCTGCCCCTCGGAGACATTGTAAGATGGTATGGGCTGAGGTTTCACTGCTATGCTGATGATACCTAGCTCTACCTGTCTTTTGCCCCCAACCAGGATAGAGCTGTCTCTGTATTTAACTCCTGCCTTGCTGAAATCCAAGACTGGATGACTTCAAGCTGGTTAAAGTTGAACTCCGGAAAGACGAAGGTGATGGTAGTGCCCGGGTCACTGGATAGAGGGGTTGAGGGCTGGTGAGCCCTCTGGACTTGTTCTTGGGGGCTTGCAGCTCCTTTCCTCTAAATGGGTGCGAAACCTGGGGGTAGTGCTTGATGACTGGCTGACGTTACGAGCTCAGGTGTCAGCCATCATAAAGTCTTCCTTTTATCATCTTTAGGAATATCTTCAGGATTAAGCACCTTGTTCTGTTCGGGATCTATCTACCTTGGTCCATAATTTTGTGACCTCGCACCTAGATTATTGCAACTCTCTGTACTTAGGGCTGGCTGGGGTTGATATCTGCTGCCTGCAGCTCGTGCAGAATGTGGCAGCACGATTGTTGATGGGAATTCCTTGATCCTCTCATATTACACCTGTGCTGCACAATCTGCACTGGCTGCCAATTAGGTGGCAGATCACCTTTAAAGTCAGTTTACTGACTTATAAAGCCCTACATGGACAGAGCCCTGACTACTTGAAAGAGCTCCTTGTTCCCTATCACCCGGTGCAACAGCTGCACTCGGCTGATGAGGGGTTGCAAGAGATTCCAAGGGTATCTTTGAAATCTTCAGGGGCCTGTGCATTTGTGCATGTGGCCCTGTTCCCTCAGGAATTCTCTACCCCGCCAGCTTCAGGAGTGCATGACTGTGGGGGGGTTTAAGCAGGCAATGAAAACATATTTGTAGTGCCATGCTTTTGGTGGCACGGTTTAATCTTGGACCCTCTGACTATTTTATTGTTGTTCTGAGCTTTCATTTGATTCCTTATTTTTTGTACAGCGCCTTGATAGCTGAAAGGCACTTTTGAAAAATAAAATGTATTATTATTGTTAAGAAATAATATATCAATCAAATTTGCTAATGACACAAAAATTACAGGCAAAGTAGATACAGACACTAAACACCAGCCTCTTGTCAATGATGTCAAACAAATCTCAGACTGGACTATAGCTAACAAGATGGAACTAAACTTAGAGAAGTGTACATTATTGCACCTAAGCTGTAATAATCCACTGAGACCCTACTATGTAAAGAACTTACCACTGCCAGTACTAAGTAATGGAAAAGACTTTGGCATCATTATTGACAGTTCACTCACAATACACGCACAGAGAAGAAAAATAACACAAACTGCTTAGAAATTTATCAATATAATAAAAAAAAGCATTTCTAACAAGTGACAAGCATTGTGTCATGAGTTTATACAGCAACTATGTTTGAGTTCATGTTGACTATGGGTCACCGTTCTGGTCACCGTATCGAAAACAACATACTGAATTACTAGAAGATGTACAGAGAAGGGCTATCAAACTCATCCCTAGATTGAAGAACCTACCATATGACAAAAGACTGGAGGAATTAAAATTAATGTGATTACAGGATAGAAGGGTCAGAGGGGACTACCTAGATTTTTTTTTATATAATTAACAACAGGGAACTTAGGACAGGTTGTGGGATTTCCCCATTTATGCAACCATTAGACTTAAGGTCCCACAATAAACAGTTTGAGGTGCCCAGAACTTGCAGAAGAATAAGTGACTACTTCACCATCAGAGTTCCAATATTATGGAATAGACTCCCCCAAAACATAGTATACATTAACAGTTTTGATACATTTAAAAGGAAAATAGATAAGTTCATGGGGTATTAGGGCATACAGAAATCAATTAGCTGCTGTATTGGTCCTTGTAAGAACAGATCCAGAAGCAAATGGTTTGATACATTTTATTGGACCAACATAGATGTTACAAAAAGAAAACAATGTCTAAGCTTTCGGACCAACCAAGTTCTTCCTCAGAGACTTATAACAATTGTTCGGAGAGTCACATTCTATTAACACCCACATTGAACATTAAAAAAAAAAAAAACCTAGAAAAAATTCTCATTGGTTAAAAGTACCTATTTAAGAAAAATCACAAATTTAAATGAAATGAATAGCACCCCATTAGCTTGTTATTACTGAGAATCTTTTCAAGGTCAAATGACATCCATTAGATAAACTAAACACTCAAGCAAGCAAAGCCAGTAACTGAAATTGTTAATGAATGTGTGTGTTATGAGAATATACTCAAAATTAAAAGCAAGACCTTTAGATTTAATACCACAAATGTCCAAGTTATAACTTGATAGTATTGTATGATAAAAAACTGTACAACATAAATGTATATAGGGAAATAAATGGGGAATAAGAAAAATGTACCTTGTATGAATAACTGTTTAAAACATTCATACAGAATTAAACTTATCTGGAGATATTTTCTAAACTATACTCTCAACCAGTTAACACACTCCGTGAACATTAAAACCTACTATGCTGTAACACTATTTTTTATAAGATAATATCAATTGTCAGTACTGGGTACACTTGATTCACATTGTGTGGCAGACAGTCACGATGGGCAACCACCTACTTCTGTCTTCATGTAACCAAGTCACATATGCCTACATGATGTTAACTAAAATGTATGATATAGTAAACATTTAAATATTGTAATGGTGTGCATAATAGCCTAGTACCAAGAATCTATATAATAATGATTTCTTTGACTATGTAATAGTTCGTAGAATCACATATATGTATACAAATTGGAATTAAAAAAAATCAGGTATGAAATGTTATGAAATTATTACTCTTTTTATATACACTTTTTTTTACAATGTAGCAATTTATTTGGCAAAACAGGACTGAGAACAAGAAAAATCGGTATGTGTTGTGTTTAAATGCAGAGGTCAAGCATTTAATGACCTTGAGCTGATAAGGTCTGACCTCCCACCAAACCAATATGAGGCTAAATTGTTTTAAAATTTCTTTTTGTTGCTAAACTGTTAATCAAATATTCTTCACATTACATCACAGTGAATGTGGCATAAAATGTAATACTGACACATTGTAATGTATTTATTCCAGTCTCTGGTATGCAGTGAAGGTGTACTAAAGGGTTTGTTCAGTGATTCATCTTCAAATGTAATAAGGTAAAGCTCTAGTTAAGTGTAGGTAGTATAGGTTCACAGGAGTTTGTCTTTCCAGATCAGCTGTTCGTGTACTGTATACCTACTTAAAGGAAGGAGGACACTCCCCCCCCCTTGTGCCTTGCTTTTTAAAGAATGAACTATTTACAGAAAAAAGAAACTGAAACAAGAGTAACCAACTGTAACAGGTTGTGGGGTAATTGTACATAGTGTTGCACTTTAGCTTGGAGGAGTGTCTCAGAGTTCTTTTCTTGGGATATCTCTCAGTGCCTGGCATGGCCCCTAAGGGCAATCCCAGTGTAGAAAGGGGTAAGATCAGGAAGAGGAATCAGTTTTGCCAACCCCTGTTGTGGGGGTGGGGAGCTTTCAGGCTGAGTTGTGTTCCCAGAGGGTTTCTGGGAGTCTATAAATGCCTGGAATGGGGTCCATAGTTTCCCATATCTGTTCACAGAACCAGATGTCAGGTGTGACAGTTGCTCATAGGTAGCCACCTGTGCCAGACCAGCAAGAAACGTTTTAAGATTGGGGACTTCAGTGATGCATCTTCTCCACAATATGAGTCATTTAACGTCAATGTTGGCATCCTGCGACCAATTTATATGATTGGTGGAAAGAAATGGAAGTTCTTGATGCCAGCCTAGCAAAAAGACTGCAGGGGAATCTGGGATGTGGCATTGCAGGATCCTTTAACTTTATTTAACTTTATTTGATTTACCAGGAAAGTAGACTGGGTCAAAAATACTTTTTCAGAGTCTCCTGGGGAGAAGGGGATAACCAAGGCATATAATAATACAAAAGTACAACATAGATAAAATTAATTTATAATCATGCAGTAAAATCAAAGAATGTATATATTCAGAATGCACATATTTACAAGAGTACGTCTGTAAATGAATAAACTAATGGACATAGGTTTAAACATCTCATCGATTACCCACACAACAACATGTTGATGATGCCCTTAAGCAATTTTTACACTTCTTTTGTACACATGTGCTTTTATTTTTTTGAACACATGTGCTTTAACTAGAATAACTAACCGCAGTCTGAAGATGTCATTTTGTAATCTAGGATTATAACAAGTTAAATAATATTCAGCCACCTTAGCATTAGTCCAATTTTTGTTAACAATTTTTTAATAAAGATGTATGCAATGATTTGTTGCTGTTTACTTTTATTAGTCTGTTAGTTAAAACTTTGGAAAATTCTGTTTTTCAGAATTTTATTCAGGAAATGTAATGTGGAATACTGAATTCTTTGTTTAGGAGGCAACATTTTTAATCGTTTGGTATAAGTCACACTGCTGAAATGATTTACTTTGATGTGTAGCAAATCTAACAATATTGTTAAATGTTACCACCTTGTTTTGAAGTGTTATACAGTATTTGATAAGTAGAGGTGGGTAAAATTTGTAAATTCTGAATTAGCTGAATGTTTGTGAAATTCCACAAAATGTTGCATTATTTTATTGGACATGACTCAGTCCATATTACAATCAGAGGTATGATATTTTGCATATGTATTGTCTGACATGCTCCCTAAATGTATGCCAAGTTTCTTAACATTGCGATGTAGAGTGAAGACGTTATGGAGGATCAAAATAAGGTACCAGTAATTTAAAGGGACGTGGTCAACCTCGTTGTGTTTACATTTTTGTCAGCATTTGTTTTTATGAAGAGAAGCTGGGGTTTTGAATGTGGTTATCATTAAACATTTTTTTTGTAAAACAATGCCATTGTTTTATGTAATTTCACAAAAATCACATTGGTATCCATATTGGTGGTATAACACCAGTGCCTGTGGTTTTGTTTACCTTTGTGCACATTACAGACGATCGTTGATGCTCGCTCACTGTGACTGCACAGTAACGAGCAGCTCCCACAGTGCCAAGCTATTATTTATCTCTCCTGGTGTGTCAGTGTCCTGCTGCTTAGACATCATGAGGCAGCTTGTTGCTCGTATCTGTAAATGCAGACCTGTCTTTTTCTTGTGAAACATTTAGTTGTGAAGTTGTCTGTCCTAAGCTACTGTGTGAGAAAATCTCTGTTAATTCTGTTTTTTTGTTCTTGTTAACCTCAGGCTTACCTCCATTTTTTTCAGTGACCTACATGCTCATTTCTGAGTGTTCTGACAGCCAGGAACATCACACACAGATGTAAGAATCACCTTATTTGTGAGATAAGGTCATTGCTGTGATGTATTTTGTGTTTCAAAATGTAAAGCTGCTGTATATTGCTGCCAAGCTGATCTGATTGTAGTACAGCAGTTCCTCGGTGAAGTGCAGATCATGTTCAGTACTTATTGCAATCTGTTGTTACTGGATGTTAAAACCTCTCAAAATTCTCATATTTCCAAAGTCAGAAGCAGTAGGGTTGTTTGAAGTGATGCTTATAGCTCTTATACTTATGTGGATTTATTATCCATTTTATTTTATCTGTTTTACACTGATTTATGTTCATGTTACTTAGTTGTTTTAAATGTCTTCTTCCCCAACAAGCCCACCAGAACCTGCAGATGACAGTGAATTTATTCATAATGGATTTATTCTTATACTCACAGTGGTCCGCCACTCCCCCCATCCCCAGATGTTTAACATTGCACATAAAATGTGTGTAGCCAGCATCTTGCATGGACCACAGGGGAAGCCTTATTTGCATAGTTCATCTGGTAATCTTTTTATATTAGATGTTCACAATAACCCAGAGACCACAAATGAATGTAGTGCTAGATAAAGACCATATACATTCATGAGTCTGCTAATTTCCCTGTGAGCATCCATGACTTCAAAATAACAAAAACATAGGAGGTTGACTTCATTTTTCTCAATTTCCATACTTAGAACAGCTTTATTCTCCGACGTATGATTGAATCCCTCACACTCTGTGACACCTGAATTAAAAAGTTGCATCCTTATGTGAGGTTTCATGTAATTTCTTTAGTATATCACCAAATTAAAAGTCCTCTTTTGAATTTGATTATATGAATACTGTGCCAGAGTGAATAGTTGTGTCTCTGTATTACTTTGTAACAGGCAATTCAGAAGAGGTCTGATGAGGGATGAAATCTGTGAATCTCCTTATTCTCACTGTGTTATTCAATAAAAATATGACCAACAGCTTACTGTGTCAGTTTCAGTTGGTTGCCATCAGTATCCCACCCCCACCTCCTCATTTTTGTTAGCCTTAAAAAGGGATTTCTAGAGTCAGCGTGCCTAGCAGGGCAACAAAAATCTATAGATAAATAAATCAACTATAGTGTATGTTAGAACACTGTATTCCCTTAAAATCTATCTTTCCCTAGTCTTGTTGTACCATCGATGTGACATCACGATGTTATTGTATCATTGTGAGTATGTCACAATGATAGTACAACAGCTCTGATTGCATTTGCGCATGCGCAAGTTGCAGTTCGTAGTTGTTCGAAAAATGGCCACGGCACTTCCTCGAAGGCACAGGAGGAAGTTCTAATCTGTCAGTAAGTGCCGATTTTTTAAACAGTGGCCGGCACACAGCAGGACACCTGTATTTCTTTTTAAATGTATCAACTAACAGTATCTTTGTGGACCTGGAAGGAGTGGAGTGTTTTCACAGACACGGGCGGGGCGGGGGGTCTCCAACATCACGGCGTGACCGATAAGGAAGTCATAAGCTGTTGTGATTTACTTTTGCCCATACACTATAAAAGACAGTGGATGGGCAACAGTAAACAACAACACTGTTTTTCACTTCTCGAACTTTCATGACAACTGAAAACCTCTCGAGCTCCGCTCTTGAGGTTTGCTTGGTTGTCATGACAACCTCTCGAAGTGAACAACAGTCTTGTTGTTCACTGTTGCCCATCCACTATCCTCTATGTTGTCCATGCTCAATTCTCTTCATGTTGGTTATAGTCTTGCTGTTTGTACTACTAAACTACCTATGCTTACTATGGTCAATATATGGTGTATGCATGCAAGTATTGCCTGTTGATCCTATCATGATTTAAAATGTATGTAGTATTAATTTAATATTTTTTATACAATTTGTGTGCAGAATAATTTATTTCTGTAGAAAATTAAGTAACATCACCTATATCAAGTCACTCCAGATGTGAAAGCACATTTTTAAACTTCAGCACTGATCTATTGTGACTCCCCTCAGCCAATGATTGTTGTCACCATTCATTCATTATGTGCTAATTAAGATGTGACACTGTGACTAGTTGTTTCCTCATGCTTAGTGTGTTGTACTATACATTTTTTTTATATGTATAGGTAGGATATTCCATGTATCCACTATTATTTATGTGAAAAAGTACCTCCTCACATTACCCTTTAATCTGCCCCCTCTACTCTCATGCTGTGTCCTCATGCCCGCTATTTTTCTTATATTGTGCATACCTCCCTCTCCCCTATGTCCATGGTGCTGAGTCATGGGCAGTGCCTTACCTTCTCCTCAGTAAATACTGATAAGTATTTATTCAGGACCTGTGCTTTCTATTGGTCCTCGTCCTCACACTCCCTCCTGTCCCCTTTGATCTTAGCTATCCCCCCTGTGGACTTTCTCTTCTCGGTACTGTGTTTTTCAGAAGTCTGTTCCTGTTCTGTTATTGAGTGTGCTAGTGATTCCTCTGTTTTTGTGTAACATCCAAACTGAATCATACCATGCAATGGTTACGGGCCCCCAGGTGATAAACAAAACTCAGCTATCACCAAAACTGCAAATGAAATAATACAAGCATACAATGGTGAATGTGTTGCCCCCCACTCCCCTTCCCTCACCAGCACCTCAGACTGTGTATCCTCTGAATTCATAGTGACCCATTTGACTGTGGTCTCCAAAATTTCAATAATATTGAGTAATACATGAAATTAATTAATATGATATATTGTGATTACTTCTTCCCTCATCCTCTGACATCTGTAATATTTCTGTAAATGTTTTAATACATATCCTGTTTACCACTGTCATCCCAATGCATCACACATATGGCACAGTCTGATATAAATTAAAGTTGAAGTTCTTTAGTATTAGTCACACAGTGTTGTATACTTATGTTTTATTGGAATAGTGTACTCCCAGACTGCACGCAGGACTCCAGATGGGGTCTCATCAGCTGTCTGTACAGAGAGATGACGACTTTCTGTTTTAATCTGGTGATGTCTATCTCCATGCAGTCCATTGTTTCCACTGGCCTACTTATTGACTTCTCACATATATTGTCTATGTGTAGGTAATCTGATATGACTATCCCCAGGTCTCTTTCAATTTTTATGTTAGCTTGCCGCGCTTGTGCACAAGTCAACATATTGGGAGAGTGCAGCTTTGGGGGCGTGGCTGCTGTTGGGCGAATGCAGGGCACGCATCAGTAGGTGCGTCCCTCATTCCCCAATAAGCCATAATGCTAGCGCTGACACCAACATTATGTAAAGTGGACATAACTTCTAAACAAAGTGCCGCTGCAATCAGAGACAAGCTCGTCATGCAGCGGCACAGATGACACACCTCCCTTACGTGCTGTTCCCCCCCCCGAGTACAGGGTGCCACGCTGGGCGCCCACCCCAGCATGGCAACTGATGCCATGGCCAATGGGGTGCCCAATCCCCCGTTGGCTCCACTGTCTTCCCCCCAGTACAGGGTGCCATGCTGGGAGCCCACCCCAGCGTGGCAGCTGATGCCATGGCCGACGAGGGTGCCCAATCCCCCGTCGGCTCCACGCACCCCCAGCCATCCTTCTGCCATGCTGGGAGCCCACCCCAGCATGGCAAATGTCCCACATCATCTTTTTTTTTAACCTGTAAATTAAAAACGGTCCCACGGCACTTCTCCCTGCCCCCACAGCCAGCACCCACCACTGTGCACCCTGCCTCCCCACCCCTCACCCCATACTTACCTCCAAAGTCTGGCGCGACGATCTTCAGTGGACCTGGAAGATGTCTGCACTCTTCAAAGCCGACCGCGAACTGAGGAAATGCCGGTAAGCTGTATAATGGGCTAGATAGGGTTTTTTCAACTTTGTTGCATATCTCAGGCATTTTTTGGAATTTTTGCACCACATTTTCAACATGGGGTTTTTGGGGCCCCTCCTCATGAATTCTGTCACTGTCATGGTGTTTATCAGCCTCAAAAGGTGATTTCACAGTCACTGCGTGAAATCACCTTTCAAGGTCCATTAACAAAATGACAGTGGTGGTGTTCATGAGGTGCCCTTTTAAAAAGCCTAAGTTCCAAATCTGGTGGAAAAAATCCAACAAATGCCTGTTTTACGAGCGTACGTTGCGCAGTTGCTACGCAGGCTTGTAACTCCGCGCATTCACAATATTTTACTGCCAGATTTTCAGCATTGTCATTTTTGTACACCTCCTTGTGAACAGTACAGCTGTCATTTTCCACATCCTGCCCGAAATGTGTTTCCACACTTCCGGTGCACAATAGCGCAGTCGCTTTTGGAAATCAGTATTTGGGCCAGATTATGAAAATGACAGTGACACAGCTCATGAGCAGAGGACCTAAAATGCCTATGTTGAAAATTTGGTGCCGAACGCCCATAAAATGGCAGTGTTGCAAGTGTGCATTGCATATTTCCCACACACCCTAGTAGCTTCGCAAATTTGGTTTATTTACATGCCACATTTTCAACACTGGCATTTTTTTACACCTCCTTATGAACTGTGCAGCTGTCATTTCTCACATCCTGCCTGACATGTTTTCCCGCACTGCACTACCAAACACCCAAAGGGACACTCTAATGCTTGACACTCTCTGCAGGGTGGGAGTGGGTTGGCATCAGTTCAATACTTCACTGCCATTCCTGTGATGCATCTGTCTAACTCCTGCATGACTGATACCAATGCCAGCAAGCCAACATTCATCATTGACAAATGCTTGTTTAAGCAAGGCATGACCAGGTGTTACATTAACAGTCTGGTACTCACCCTCTAGGAGTGAGATGCCGCACCAATCAAAATGCTTTATTTGCTTTACCTATTTTATAAGTAACAATGGCACATCCCCCTACTAAAGAATTCTCAATTCCAGGGCAGTGCGTGTCGGGGGTGGGGGGTGAAAACATGTGAAACATAAAAGGTTAGTGCCATGCGCAATAAAAATGCTCCAGTGCCTGGACCCGAACCCCGTACCCTGCTGACCTGTGCTGGCAACTCACCCACCTCACCATGGGGTCAGCTCGGCTACCACCATGGCACAAACCCTCATGTCCCCTCCTGTGCACTCTTGCTCCCCCCACGGGCATGTATGTATAGTGACAGGAAGTCGTCGTATTCACCCACCCTCTATTCAGCCACCCTATCCTCAATAGCCATCTCTGAAATGCACTTGGGTCTCCATTACAGTAGGCACCCTTTCCCCAGTGCCTATGTCATGGGCCACCCTTGGGGGAGATACTGGATTGGTCCAGAGCATCAGTGGTAAAAGAAAAGGGACTGAGGGTGACGGGTCAGTGAAGAGGAAGATCTGGGGAGGTGGGGGGCACTTGCTCCAAGGGGACAAAATGACATTGTCCACAGTGATCCAACAGGATGTAATGGAACAAAGGAAGTCAGGTCAAAAAGAGATATGGGTTGGAGCAGGGGTGATGCTGAGGAGGGAAAAAAGGAGGCAATACTTCACTGAGGGACTGGTAGAGCTCTGGAATGCACTGCCCAGATAACTGGTGGCTGCTACTACTGTGGAGGAGTTCAAGAATGGCTGGGATAGGTGCAGGTGGAGGGTACATAGAAGAGCCCTGCTGTGAAGTAGGGGTCCATGCTGGGAGGAAGGGATGGCAAAAATTGGTGCCCTGCATAGTCTCTGACCACTGAGTAGACGCAATGGAATAAAGTGTCTATTTTGCTGGCTTTGTAGTATGTTACTATGTTAGTGTCTGAGGCACACTGCAATCTGACACTCCCCCCCTCTGTGGTGTCTTCCACTGGGGTTTTGATTCACATGCACTTTACAGTTACCTTTGCCCAATCATGCTACTTTGCAAGTCCATTACCATTTCCTATCTCCTGTTTGTGTATAATCCATGTTGCAGGTGGCACACACATACATTATTGAACTCAAAGGCACCCCGCTGATCATCGCTCGTTCTCTTTAATGTAACCTAGCTAACACCACTTTTGTACACCTTCCCATTAGCCAGTTCTCTTCACTCCTCATAACTGTATGACTCTCAACCACTCTCTCCAGCTTATTTACCAGCCTTTTGTGCATGACAGTGTTAAATGCCTTACTGAAGTCCAGGTAGGCCAAGTCCCCCCTCCCCCCCCCCAATTCTGGTCCACTATCTGTACCACACAGTCAAAATACTATATCAGGTTTGTCTGACATGATCTTCCATTAGTGAAACCATGCTGCCTTTTGTCCTGCATACCATTGGCCACTATGTATTCAACCATTCTCTTCTTTATCAAAGCTTCCATTACCATCCCTACCACTTAGTTGAGACTGACAGGGCGTTAGTTATTGATCTCTTCCATGCGTCTCCATTTATGGAGCCATTGTATATGATGCTTTTAATGGCTCATGTTGGAATGTTAGAAGTGACCAGCGTACTTTTTGTTTTTATCAGTTCCCCACATGTTTCAGGGAATTGTTCTTACATAATTGGAGGTTCTCTAATAGTTGTATAGCTATATACAAGTGTCACTTAACCTGGTTTCATTTGTATTCTTTCATATAGTATATTGTGACTTAGCAGCGTATTATAGTTTTGAATACAAGTATTGATACATTATCATAGCTATTTGGTTAATCATATAATGTTATAAATCTCTTTTTACAGTTAAACCAAACAATGTCTTTGGCTCTGTATCAGTGTGGTAGGCCTTCAAAACTTACTTCATCTGAGAAGAAAAAAAAACGTAACACTCTTGATTGAGAACATGCTAGGAGAAAAATAAAGTTAGGTAGTCAACATCAATGCTCAGTGGCTCTGAAAGAAAGTTTAAACTTGCCAACTCACTCTGATCTAGCAAAGCTACTACTGGATTTGTACGTATGAGACTAAGTTTAAATACGTCAAATCTGACACGTTGTCCACATATAAATATATTTAATGACAGAGTGTAATCAGTAATGATTACACAGCTATAGACGCTTGCATAGGTATATCTTAAAATATAAACAGTCTATGACCTAAATATAGTCAGCAAGTCATCATTACCATGACTTCACTCTTCAAGCATTTCCAATCATTCCTGGTAGTGGTGATGGTAAAGTTAGACCTGTCGTAATATGTATTTTTTGTATTTAATGATCTGCTATGTCTGTTTTACGGTATGAATCAAATACCCCTAACTTGGATACTAGATTTTCACAGGGGAGTTTAACAATAACTGCTTATAGCTGTTTGGATCAATGTATTAGAGTCATGGATGTAAGGTTAGTACAGATGATAAGGTATTTGACATTGATAAATACCTGATAATGTAAGAATCGGTATCCACCTGAAGAGTACTTTCACTCGAACTGTTACTATGAAGACCGCTGGAACTCAAGAGTAAATATTGAGCTGTTTGTAGTTTGGCTTGTTGTTAACAAGGTTGTGATTATCTTTCTCATGGGTAGTGAGTCATGCACTGTGCTATATACCTTTTCGTAGGGCACTAAACAAATAGAAAATACAGTATGAGCAACTATATGCACAACCAGTGTGTCTTGCCACATCTGGGTTCTGATTCCCATGGACCTCTTGAGCATTGCTCTTGATGGC
This sequence comes from Neoceratodus forsteri, assembly GCA_016271365.2. Taxonomy (NCBI): domain Eukaryota; kingdom Metazoa; phylum Chordata; order Ceratodontiformes; family Ceratodontidae; genus Neoceratodus; species Neoceratodus forsteri. The sequence goes on from CM057453.1 coordinate 223,010,835, forward strand.
AGAAGGAATCAGAAACCTTCTGTGTGAAATGTCTAGGGGTCTGATTCACTACTCAGGCCACATGGTGCAAGGTTACTTGTGTCCAACAGTAATTACGGAAGTATAACTCTGAGGAAATAGTTGCATTTTGTAATATTCCAAAATGCAGACTGCATCAGCATGTCTTATGTCACAAGTTGGCAAAATCAGCAAACATTTGACGTAGTTGATGAGACATTGACCAACAGAGATTCGTGTGCATTGTCTTCAGTGCACAGTCACGTTGCACAAGTAATGACTAAGAATCAGATTTAGTTTTCTTGTGATTCATATCACTCTATACAGTGTAGTCATGTGTATTCAGTACAGTGTTATAACTGTTTGTTATTCTGAAATGTCATTTATCCACAGTTCTCTTGAATGTAGATCAATGCCGTCCACTTTAATGCAACAGTCAACCCCAAAAGTAATAAGAAAACTGGTTGAAGATCTGACAGAATGTGACCATAATGAATTCAATTCACATCCATTGAGGTTTGAAAAAAATTAGTCTGTTTGCAGATATGATGTGCATTGCAATAGTACATAAATTGCTTCAATATCTTTTTATGTTATAGAGTTAAAATTGTAATTTTTTTGGTTTTACAGTGAATCCACTGATTCTTGTTGTGAGAGTGCCACCATACAGATGGATACTCTTGAAGAATATTCGATGATGACAAACATCCAGACTATTATTTTATGCACAATGCAATGTATGTAACATTTACGGCGTGCCTACTCATCGGGATGGCCACACATTGGACCTGGTGTTCTCACTGGGACTTGAGATCACTGATCTCGATATTGATCGAGTAGTTTGGTCCGATCATTGCATGGTGAAGTTCACATTAAGTGCTCCCGTCATAATTTCTTCCCCTTCTGAGATATTTCGCTGCCGCCCCTTAAAAGATCTTACCCCTGAGGGTTATTTGGCGGCAGTTGATTTATCAAGGGTGGGTGATGCATGCATCGGAGCCATTGACGCCGGGGTAGACGCCTATAACGAGGTGCTATCTGGCGCCATTGACTCCCTCGCACCTGTCCGTGTACGAACCAGAACTTCATACCTGAGGTCACCTTGGTATGATGGTGATCTCAGGGAAATGAAGAAGCTGGGTCGGAGATTAGAGCATTGCTGGAGGAAATCCCTTCTGGGGGCTGACAAACTGGTCTTGTGTGCGCATTATTGCACATATCAGGAGGCAATCAACCAAAAGAAGACATTATTTTTGTCTCAGGAGATTGCTGCTGGGAGAAGCCGACCAGCCTCACTCTTCCGGACTGTCGACAGACTTCTTCATCCATCCTGTCTTCAGCCCAGAAGAGTTTCCTCGAATGAGGATTGTGAGGAATTTGCTCGGTTTTTCTTGGACAGGGTGTCTGCTATCCGGCAGGAGGTTTTCTCAGCCAGTAATACCATTGCTGTCAGTGGTCGTCAGTCATGTCCTAAGAGCACTCTCTCTGGGTGGGGGGAGTTTAGGCCAGTGGAGGTTCGTGAGGTCATTGAGATAGCGGCCAACTTGAAGTATACCTTTTGTGAACTGGATCCCGTGCCAACGCGCTTCTTGATGAGGTGCATTGACACGGTTGGCCCGGTGTTTGCCCTGAATGTCTGGTGCTCCTTGAGTCAGGGTGTCTTTCCGGATGCCTTGAAGGAGGCTCTGGTGAGACCCCTTTTAAAGAAAGCTTCTCTGGACCCGGAGATTAGGACAAATTACTGTCCTATCTCCAATCTTCCATTTCTGGGAAAGGTTGTTGAGAAGGTGGTATCACTTCAGTTGGGAGAGCATCTCATGACACATGAGTTGTATGATCCCTTCCAGTCAGCCTTTCGGGCCAGGCATAGCACTGAAACTGCATTAGTTCGGGTGCAAAATGATCTCCTCAGGGCTAGAGATCGGGGGGACAAGACAATTCTTGTTCTTCTCGATCTCTCCTCAACATTGATACTGTGGACCATTGTGTGTTGCTTTTCCACCTGAGGGAGTTATGCGGACTCACCTATTGTCATCAAATGATTTGGTCATTTCTTACTAACAGGAGGCAGCAGGTTGTGATGGGTAAATTCTCATCCGTGCCCTGCCTCCTTTCATGTGGAGTCCCTCAGGGTTCGTATTGGCCCCAATGTTGTTCAGGTATACATGTTGCCCTGGAGAGATCATTAGGGAGGTATGGTCTGAGTTTTCATTGCTATGCTGATGATACTCAGCTATACCTATCCTTTGCCCAGGAACATCAAATGCAGTGGATGTGATGAATATCTGTCTGGCTGAGATAAATGACTGGATGTCTTCCAGCTGGCTGTGACTTAACCCTAACAAGACTGAGGTACTGGTAGTGGAGTCGAACAGAGCTCGTGATGGGATGGCCTCTGATTCTGCGACTGGCATTGTGCTAAGAGCTGTGTCATTGATGGCCTCCCCAAGGGTGCATAATCTTGGTGTGATCTTTGACAGGAACTTGTCCATGGAGGCCCAAATATCCTCCGTGGTACGTTCCTGCTTTTTTCATCTTAGAAATATCGCCAGGATTAAGCCCCTTGTTCCGGCTCTGGACCTCCCTACTTTGATACATGCCTTAGTCACTTCGAGACTTGACTACTGTAATGCGCTCTATCTCTGGGTCTCTGGAACTTCTCTTCGTAAACTGCAGCTAGTGCAAAGTGCTGCTGCCCGGCTATTGACTGGACAAAGTAAGTTTTGTCATATCACTCCGGTATTGCACGAATTGCACTGGCTGCCTGTCAGGTGGAGAGTTTTGTTCAAGGTGGGTTTTCTCACCTATAAGACCCTACATGGACAGGGCCCTGGTTACCTTTCTGATCTCCTGGTACCGTCCACCTCTGTCCGGGATCTCCGCTCCTCTGGTGGTGGCCTCCTCAAAGTTCCGTGAGCTAGGTTAAAATCAGCAGGGGATCGATCCTTTGGAGTTGCTGCTCCAGCTCTCTGAAACTCGTTGCTGCTTGAAGCGAGAGAGGCCCCCACTATAGAGGCCTTTAAGAGTCATCTTAAGACCTCTTTATTTGTGCAGGCCTTTGGAGTTTAAGTTATATGTATGATATTTCAATTTTAATGTACACGGTATGACATACTGTATAGTTTTTGTGCGGTGCCCAGAGTCTTTGGGATTGGGCGTCTTTTTAAATAAAATTGACTTTGACTTTGACATTTATGGGGATACATGTGAATTTTTAATTAACCATATATTTTTGTATGATGTTTTCTATTTCTGTTTTGTTCTGTTTTAAGGATTCTGAACACTATAGAGGATGACTCTGATTCTGAGTACTGTGAAAGTGTACATAACTTTGAACAGGAAAACTCTGGTTCTTGGTGCAAGGAATGGTAATGTCATTGAATTATTAATTATCCACCATTTGTATTGTAAAATACAATGTTAAATAAATGCTTTCATTGATTGACTCTTTACATGTTCTTTAATTTTAAACTGTGTGGCAAATGTCATTTGCCTGGAGAAAATTTCAGTGGCTGACGAGACACTGGGGTATGATCAGGCATCAGAGGATGAGGCTGAAGACATAGATGATTCTCAGCCTAGTGGCGATTGTGAACAGGTACTTGCTGATGAGCATATTTTTCTAATTTATGAAAGTTCTGTCTTGTTCCTTGCTCAAACAATATCTATACTAAACTGTGGGTGATGCGGATCTGAAGTCCATCTTGATGTGCAGTATCCTTCATCCATCATATGTTTTGTATCAGTACGTAGTCATTTCAGTGCAACATTGTTTGTGTTTTCATTTGCATCATACAGGAACATAGCAACTTAGGAACATAGAAATGTGGCAGACGAAAATGACCATCTGGTCACCCTAGTCTGCATAGTTTGCCTAACTGTTAACCTTTGCATTAGATGTAGTATGCCACTGTTTATAAATTTGTCCTCCTTGATTATATATTTGTATCCCTTGTCAGTGACCATACTTTTTTGCAGGAAAAGGCTCTCCCCTGTGTCATTCTAAACCTCATGAATACTATTTTCTTTGCTGTGATGCAGCTTACCACTTCCTTATGGAGATATACTGGTGTCAGCTTTAACCTAATTTTGTTATTCCTAATCACACAGATGTCTGTGTCCTCCATGTGACCAGGTCTCAGTTATTACATTGTGATGACTCTCCACTG